>LPNX010408759.1:8523-27097 GCA_001517045.1 Pseudotsuga menziesii | reverse complement strand
GAGTGCTTGATGTCTTAATTCAACGCGTATCTGGCCGGTAGACCTATGATCTGGTATACCTCCTCCAAATTTTATGTTATCACTCTCCATAAAAATGAAAAGTTGTTCCTATTATTATCCCAATATGAGATATCCTCTACCAATTACAGCGTCGATGTATAAAGTTGTCTAGCATATAAATCCCTATGAAGGCCCAATCCTGAAATCCTCTTCATTGTATCATGTTATGGATCCTTGTCTCTTTTATTGCTATTTTTAAGACCCCTTTTGTTGGACAGAGAAAAAGTAAAGGAGTATGTTACCAATCCACAAGCTCCGAGTATATAAGTTCTGAATTGATTAAAGTGTGCCTATCTGTGTTGCGTTACTTACTGGGTGAAAAGGGTAAGGGCTATATTAATCTTGTTCATGCAGCTCTTCGAGCCTTCCAATTACTCCGTCATACGGGCCACCTGCCCCCTCCACCATGTCCCCATCTTTGCATTGTTATCATATATTTGAAGGTGGGGCTTCTGTATTCAAGCATCAGATCACTTAAAGAAAGCTCAGATCATCTGGGCTTCTTTGCATTGTTATCATATATTTGAAGGTGGGGCTTTTTTAAGTGACCTCTTGAATATAATAAATAGTATGTGAATTGATGCATATATATTGTGTTCTCTTTCCATAACAAGTGAAATAATTAATATATCACATAAATCCATAACATTTCAAACTCTTCCTTCCTAAACTTATCAAGGCTTATTTCGATATTCCATGTTGTTTTTATTCTTAACATTGTTTTCAAAAAGAGGTTTGATATAAACAAGAAAAATTAGGAGCAAAGCTGCATATACATGTCTCTAAAAAATGTTTTAATCTAAGTTAATATTTAATGTAGTAGGAAAAATATAAAAAAAAAGAAACAAAAATTAATAAAGTTAGCTCTCAAATGAATTGTATCATAGAATTTAAAATATGCCTATATCAATAATTCAAGATTACATAGATTTGAGACTTTGACTAATTAAAATTCTTTTGATAGTGCATGTTTTTAACCTTATCATTATTTACAAAAGCTTAATAATGACTAAAATAGACTTAAGACCAACTTGTACCAATTGAACCAAAACTAAATGGGTGTAGGCCAAGTTGCTTACCGCATTTCATAAAAAATTGAAAAGGAAAAAGGATTTTCCTATAGTATGTGCCAAAATTCCTTAATGGAACACATTAATAAAATTAATGTAGTTGTTTTTAGTTTATAGGGAATGAAAATTTTTCCTCCTACATAATCATACATGATATAATATATTTATGTAAAATAGACTTAAATATCTATCCATAATACTGTTTCAGTACTGATATAATATATATTTATGTAAGTATCTATCCATAACACTGTTCAATATTTTTATTTTTCATATATATATATAACGTATATCGTTTATATGCATTCTCAAATGAAATAGAAAATATAATTAATTAATCTCAATGTTACACATAATTTACATGCATTCTCAAATAAAATAGAAAACTTGATTAATTAGTCTCAATGTAGGAACAGAAACATTAAAAAAAGTATGGTTCCAATTATTTGTCAGCACATCCAAATTTGCATTTTAGTGCATACAGGGAAATCGGCAAAGGGGCTTCCCAATTTTGAAGTAAAGAATGATTTTTATTTTTTATTTTATTTTTACTTTATACCTGTTTCAAAGCAGTAGGATAAAGTGAAGACATAAATTATGCTAATTTATGTATGGTTCTAGAAAATGAGGTAACAGAGTTATATCACAGTCTTACAATGTTTAAACTGTTTCAAAGCATGAAGGATAAAGTGAAAACACAAATTATGCTAATTTATGTATGGTTCTCGAAAATGAGGTAGCAGAGTTATATCACAAGTTGACTTAGAATTATAGTTATTTTTAAATATCTGCGTAGCTCTCTATAATGATTTATGAGTCGAATCAGTGTAAACAAAATCAGTGCTATCGATTTATCTGGTCTCCGGTTGGTTTCGTGTGCGGTCGGGGTGGAATTCAAAATTTATTCATTCGTTTGATATCGTTGCATGATATGCACACAAGTATGCCAGCAGCAACCGCCTTGTAAACGACCAATAAACAAAGCCGCCTTCAGAAAAAGTCTGATGCAACTGCAGAAGATGGGAAAGATAAAGATAACAAATGGCTAGACACCATGTGAGAGAGATAAGGAAGAACTGAGGTTGGCCGGTGACAGACAATCAGACTCTCCTCAGGATTCAGGAAATAATTGCAATTAAAAACCAATTTATTTTTCTCACTTTAAAGCCACCAGCCGTCGCAAAGGCAGATTGGACCATCAGACATGCAGGAAGGTACCATCAATATGAATTCTGCTGGCGTTTATTCCAAAGATCCGTGCAGCATTGCTTCAGTAGAATCGCAAATTTCCATCTCCCCCTACCCCACTAATTTTTCATTATTTTCTTCCCAAAAAAACCACTTGAAGCCTTTGAAATGGGTTTTAAATCTGACCTCGAACAATTTAAATGCATAAATTTGGCTCCAAAAAAACCACTTGAAGCCTTTGAAATGGGTTTTAAATCTTACCTCAAACAATTTAAATGCATAACTTTGGCTTCAAATAGTTTGAGGACTTTTTTTTTTTTAATATATATCTATGTTTGGTCTGGGATAATGAGGACTTCGATTTGCCATCTTGTTTTTATTTGAAAATTTCCATCTCTATCATCTGTTTGATTATTATTTGTACTTCCACTGTTAAAAAAATGAGGGTTGAACAATTTTATCAAATGCTATAAACATTTACATTCATTTTATAATAGTTACTTGAAAATTTTACCGATATTTGGACAGATTGCCCATCACTGATTGAGCAATTTAAATGCTCTGACATATGACCTACCAACTTGTTATCTAAATGTTAAAAAACCTTCAACTTTGACCTAGATCCAATAAAACACTATAAAGGGTATTAGTCCATGCATTATACCGACAACCATTAAACGACGTGCTTGAATTGGGTTTTCTACAGCTCCACATAGTTTAAAGCCATACCCAGGTTTTCTGCCGGGCTTAATAGTAACGATATGCAATACGAGAGGGAGAGGGAGAGGCATGGAGCATTTCTGTCATCGGAGCAGAAAACATTGTACCAACAAATTTTCGATTGTGGTAGTTTCAGCCGATGAAGTTTGATTGATTAGAAATTTAGGTTTGCCAAATTGGGTAAATTCTACATTTACGGAGATTCTCATGTCAAATCATGAGGTAGGGAGCATTCTGCGCTTTTATCACTGCTGTTTGTTTTTGCTGATCAAATGATGTTGATGAGATCTGAATCACTGCATTTCTTATCTAATCTTAGTAATGGGCATTCACAGGCCTCATGATAATTCACTGATATAAGGTTATTGTTGATGGAATTGTATAGTTACATGATTTCATCTACTCACTCATTCGCCATTGCCAATTGTGAGATGATACTGGTTCGTGCAAATACTGAAAATAGTGTTAGAGGCTTTTCAGGTTATATATCTATCTAATATATATATGCTTAGGGTTTTGCGAGATTTATTTGGAGAATTTTCCATCTGATTTTGGTGAATCGGCATTCATTTGAAATTCAATTGAACGAGGAGGATGAGGAGTCGTTCCAAGCAAAGGGAAGTTGGGAGCAAAGTAGGGGAAGATCAGCTTATAAAAGAAGAACCCCATCTATCTGGTGCATATATTCACAGCCTGGTGAAGCAGCTCACCTCTACTAGAAACCATGCATCTGCCAAAAGGACTGATCTGCAAACCATTCTTGATCAGGAGATGAATCGTGAAAACCCTAATTCTATTTTACACCTTGAGAAGGGAATGCCTCATGAGTCCTTACATGAGGAGAACCCAAATGGGCCATTTCAGTTAGATTCAGATAGTCAGATTGGCTTGAGAGCATCCAATAGAAATGATGGGCAAGAAACTGCTATAAACGAAGGAAAGAAAGCTTGCAGGAATGGTGGAATTGGTAATGACAAAGAGCAGCAGCCACGAACTAAGAAGCAGGTAAGGAGGAGGCTTCACACTAGCAGACCTTACCAGGAACGTCTGCTAGACATGGCAGAAGCAAGGAGAGAAATAGTTATGGCCCTCAAATTTCACAGAGCTTCCATGGGATCAAATCCAACTACAAATCCCAACGCAGCTAGCAGCTGCCCCTCTAAAGAAGCTGAAAAAATGAAGCCCAGAAGGAATAATGTTAAATTCTTCCAAGCAAACAATAGATGCCATGCCTGCATCATCAAGCCAGGAGTTAGTAGAGCAAATGAGGCCAAAACTATCACTGCTTGTAGTCATCTTCTGTGCTGGGTATTCCTAGAGGAATGGCTAAACTTCACTTACCCTACAAATGATTGTCCCGTTTGCTCTAGACCCCTCAGAAGCAACAATGTCACTCCACTCAGCTCCACCCATAAATTTGAACAAGGAAACAGTAGGGAGATACAACAGCCTAGTAGTTTGGAAAGCCATATTCAGGCATCCCTTCCACAGGCCGGAAACTCCTTCATTTTTTCTGAAATACAACAAGATCAAAGGTCTATCAGCTTCGGATTATCCATGCAGCAAGAACAAGTGTACCCTGACACTAAAATTTTGCTCTCCAGTCCAGCTTCATGGTCTAATAGTTGCCTTCTTTCTTTGCCATCCATGGATTTTTCACCAAGTTCATCCCAATTCTCCCCTCAGCCATCGGCCGAATCCTATTCGGATCATGATCTTTTTATGGTCGAATCAACCAGGTCTTCATCCTCATCGCAAATTACAACAGGTTCATCAAACTCCTGCTCACCACCCCTCCAAAGTATCATCGATTTATCAACAGATCAGGAGTATAAATCTTGGCATGTAGCCATGGACGATGAAGAGTTGGCTGAAATCAGATCGATTGGAGATCGATATGAAATGGAGTGGAATGATACCATCAATCTCGTCAACTCGGCTTGGTGGTTTGAATTTCTCTCCACCAAAGAGTTTCTAGATTCTCAAGCTAAAACCTGTGAAGGATTTGAATACAATGGTTTTGATTATATGCTGCCTGCACTGTCCTCAGATAGCCTCTGGCCTGAGGAACTTCTCGATTCGCATGAATGGGACTGCTTTGAATTTGGAGACAACATGTCATATATCTCCGAACCATCCATCAATTCAGATCCTGACTGAGTTAATGCTGCTGACGTTAGCCCGCCGTCGGGTCTTGGGGCACAAAGTCTCATGCCTACGTCACCTATATCAACCAATAAAAAGCAAGATAAATCAATATTTAAATAATTCCCAAAAAAAAATTAATACAAACTATAGCAAAAATTATATAGTTTTGTTAAAGTTGCAACAAATTACTTCAACTAATCACCTTGACCGATTCATATATATCCCCTCGAGCGAGGACATAATAATTTAGCTTTTGGAATACTGTCTTTTATTCATAGCTTCATTGAACGGGAAAAGTTGATTTACAGTACTCATTTGTATTTATAATAATTTAGTTTTTGGAATACTGTCTTTTAAATGAATAGAAAAAGTTGATTTACAATCTAACTCAAACTATACTCCTTCGTATTAATAATAATTTAGTTTTTGTCACTTCTTCTCGTTCTTATATTAATATATAATCTAATTCAAACTATACTCTTTTGTATTAATAATAATCTAGTTTTTGGCGCTTCTTCTCGTTGGTATATTAATAATAATTTAGTTTTTGGCACTTCTTCTCGTTGGTATATTAATCTAAATCAAGCTATACTCCTTTGTATCGATACTAATTTATTTTTATTGGGTCTTAGAATAATTAATATTTAAAATAAATCTTATAATTCATATACTAATTTTATTTAAACAGAAATAATAATTAAAATTTAAGATATATCCTCTAGTCTTTATAATAAAAGATCTGTATTAAATTGTAAATTTTGCAGCTTCTAATTAGGTATGTCCTCCATCCATTGCATCACTCCCATATGAAGTCTGAAAGGATAAGGATGAAAGCCTTGAATTAATATTTTTTTTATTCAGCTTCTACTTATCTTTCTTCACAAAGACAAATGGAAACCTCAAATTGGTTTGCTCAACTATTGTTTCTAACATTCAAAAATGACATAAAAAAAATCCACTTGTTTTTATTTTTTGGGGGGGTTTATTTATATTTTTTTATTTGATTGGTTTGCACTTTTGTCCTATTTCTAATCCATATTGTCCACATCAACCAATTCATAGTTCTTAACTTTGACAATACCATTACCATAAACTACACTTTTTCATCTATAATCTATGTACTCCACTATTTACTGTCATGAACTACAATTCTCAACTTTTCTACTTTCTCTCAGAATTATACACTTTTTCATCTATAATCTATGTACTCCACTATTTACTGTCATGAACTACAATTCTCAACTTTTCTACTTTCTCTCAGAATTAATTTTGAGTGATCCACTTATGGCATCTTCAGTACCACCGTTGGGGGCAGGCAAGAAGTTGCTCGGGCAAGGAACACTGCAATAGCAAAAAAAAGGAGATTGCCTTGAAGTTACCAACAAATGAGAATGATTGAGCCATGGATTAACTACCTGGGTCGGAGCAAGCAATAAGGTGGTCGCTTGTAAATGAATTCACAAAACAGCTTAATTAGTCATTATTTGAGAATTAAATCGCTCTTTTGGGGAGCAGCCCTGCAGACATCCCAGACTGACATTACCCATGAAAATTTTCATTATTGCCAATTTCTTTCAAGATTATACATGTCGAATTAGCAAACTGTGAATGAATTTAGATACCAATCCTACTTTTAATTCTGTTCGGACTATTAAATTCTCTATTGACTTTCCATCTAAGTCACTCCTCATTATTGACTATTTGCTACCTGGAGGCCAACTTAACTTAATTCTGTAGAATCACTGGACTTGTACCTCATACTCCAGTCTTCCATGTATAATTCAGGGTCATGAGAATTGCATTACAAATACCTATAGCTTTGTTGGTCCCCTGCTCAACAGATTCTTCATCTTTTATCATTATTATTGGGAGTTTACCGAGTTAAAAAATCAAACAATCAAACTGAATTATTATATTTAGGAAACAATATAGCTAGCAAGTCTGTCACGAGGGACCACGAGATGAATTTTGTAAGAAACTTAGAGTTATATTTCATTGAAATGATAATTTTGTGCAAATCGATCGACCTACCTGAATGGAGCGAACAGAATAGTGCCCCAGATCTGCAAACATGGCTTCGTTTCCTGCATCGTACATTTAAAAACAATGAAGTTATGGAAGTTATAGTCTCTGGGTGATAAATGATAAGAGAATTAGAGACTGCAGGTCTAAGTAGTTTAAATTAGGAGACATGTAAAGAAAATGTACCTGTAATGCAAAGAACGATTCCTCCCAGAGAAATCCAACCGCGTTTGGTGTTTGTTTTAATGTAGTCAATGATATATCTTGGATAGAAAGCGCTTAACAGGCAGCTTGTATCATGTTTGGCGAGGTTGTAGATGCCAATGAACAAAATAAACCAAATCAGAATAGCAGGGGCGAATGCGCTACCAACTCTATCAGTTCCGAACCTCTGGACTGAGAAGAAAATAATTAAGATCGCCACAGATATCCCAACAACCACGTCTGTCAAATTTAAACTCTCATCAAATTCAGTTTAGCCATTGCTGTAGCCTCTTTAAACATAGATACTTCATACCAACCGCATATTCAGGACTATGTATCGAATTCATTAGAGTAGAATATTTTTGTCGGAAGGAAAAAACCATAAATTCTTCTTACCTTGGCCACAAATCCATCATACAGTGAAAAAAAATACACATACATATACAAATCCATCACAGTGAAAAGAAATTATTAACATGGTTCAAGAAGAGAAAAGTAAGAAAAGCATATATATGCAGACCTGGCCACCATGGCTACCATGATTCATCTTGTAAACCCTACTGGACTCCACATCGAACGAATCAACCCGCCCTAATTTTAAAGTGCTTCTTTCATTCTCCACTTCAACCGTCGTCAGCTCTGATTCCTCGGATGCCATCCTCACTCTGAAATACTCAGCCGATTCAAGAAGTTAGAAAGCAGATTGGAAGGAATGGATGGGCGTTCTGGCAGCTGCATATACCATATTTATGGCTTCATCACATTGGTTGAATGATGGAATTTAAAGTCGGGGAGTTGAAGACCCTGATGGATGGCGTCACCATAAGGATCGCAAAGGGCAGAAGGCTTAACTAACACGCTCACGATCACGACCTTTACGTGTGGCCTCATTTTTTGCGATGCCTTCAGATGCACATGGTTTGCACGCCATCCACGTGAGTGAGCAGGGCAAACCATGATGGTATTGTTCCACATATAGCAAACTAACCATTTTAGTTGAAAAATGTTTATATAAATAAATGATAATTGAAACGGTGTAATGGTTGGTCCGCATGGATGACTAGGACAGCCCGCAGTTCGAATCTTGGCAGGCTTTGACACACCAACAAGTTCAAGGCTCAGGGCCTGGGTGTGATAAAATAAAAAAATTTGGAGAGGTGGGTTGGGATTTCTTGGCCCCGTTCATATTTTGAATGTGGTATATAAGAGCTGACAGTCTCGACTGGCACTGGGTAAGCTCAGTTGTTGCTGTAGCATTTAATTTAATTTTATTAATGGTTTTCCAACACTATATTTATGTAAGTGAAAGTCAGTTTGTGAAAGTAAAGTTTTAAAATTATTTAAATAATTTAATATTTTTTATTATAAAATGTTGTAACTTATTTTAAATTTGTTGTTTTAATTGTTTTGTAAAGGTGAATTAATTTTTAAAATATTTATATTTGACTATAATAGTTTAATAAAATTAGATTTTGATAAATTTATTCTAATTTAATTTTAAACTATAAATTATTTTAAAAATTTTAAAAAAATTTACATAAATAATATTTATTTTATACAAAGAGTATTAATTGAAAATGTTTTATGCGGTTGAACAAATTAAAATAAATTCAATCAACAATTTATATATTTATATGATAGTATATAATAATGTTCTATATTTCTATATACTCTTTTATAATCTTTTTAATAGAAATGTTTATTATTCATACTTTAAAATTAATATAACTATTTTATTTACATAGATAGTCTAACAAGATTAACCTAAGTCTAATAAGTGTATAACCATGATTCATTTCGTGGTGGTTGTATCTTGTTATGCTTAAATGCATCTTGATTAAGATTGAAATAAGCTTCCCATGGACGCATGTGCTAGCGATACAGACCTATAGCATGGAGCGCTTCGGTCCGTGAGCCCTACGCGTGACACCTAGCATGCACAAGGTCTTCACTTAGTGAAACCATGGCATAGCACCTTCATTCGTTGGATATTAATGAATACCCCTAATTTCACTAGATATTGATAATTACTTACAAAACTCGTTTTGTTTATCTCCCCTCCCAATACATATTTCTAATTAAAAAACCTCTATTTTTACAATATATTATTTATTTTTACNTACTTATAAACACCCCATACCCTATTCCCCACCCCCCCCAATACCTACAATATATTGACCTTATTTTTCACAATTAAAAAACCCCCTTTATGAATGAACGTGATAAGATATTGCTCAACAAGGTGAATCCCTCGTGCCCGCATGCAGGAGGGATGTCAACTAGCTCCATCTCCACGAGTATCAAACTCTAGTTCTCGAATGCGGTTGGGGAAGGGCATCACTTCATGGCTCTCGACCTAGGCTAGCGCCAATCTGTCATCCTCCCGTGCATTCATTATGGATCATAAGAGTTTAATGCAGGATGATACACAGTTATTGTTTGGTCAGGGTGGCGATATGATGAGGAACACCATAGAAAATCATGGCATTGTTTTCGACGATCTCTGTAATTCTCTATCTCGGCTCGTAGGTTGCTCTATGTGGATTGTAGTCTGGTATTAGCTTAAGGGTGGTGTTCGGTTGCCTAAGGCTAGGAGCAGGCTCATAATTCTGGTGCTTTTTAGAATTCTCCACTGGTTAGTCGGCTCTGGGGGTAACCTCTTTCTCGCAGGTGTTCGCAGCTTGGGGAGCACCCATCATTTCGATCATACTCTGCGTAGCGTTTGGCCCTTACTGCAACACCAGGGAAATTGGCTTACTACCATGTCTCGGAAAGGAGGAACGCCATGCCATGTGAGCACGAGAAGACGGAAATCCCAAAGGGGGATCCGTATGCAGATGGAAGAAGGCTATGAAGAAAAAATTACCATGTTAGTCTGTATCCTCATAGATGATTGGGAAGGAAGGGTGTTGAACCAACATCTCGCATCTGGGCAGGGACAAAGCCAAATCAATCACTACTAGTTAGTGAAAATCTTGCTGGGCAATCTAATGGAAGATATGATCAGCAATTGGACAGAGGATCATGTGTCTATCCTTGTAGTAAAGGCGAAGATGGTCGAAAAGGATGTGCAACTCATGAGTCTAGACAACACCTTCGCCTGGCACTACATTGATGGAAAGGCTAGGCAGGATGGTCACGTGGACGGCGGAAGTGGGAGTGCGATAGGTGGTAAGTCATAGGATGCCAATTCAGTTCCAACACCAAGGTTGGCTCAAACTCCCCGATTCCCCATTCCCACCTCCATTGAAACTTTGTTCAAGCGGGTGAGGGAAGAAGAAGACTCAATCATTGAGCAACCACAACTAGTGTTAGCGACCAATGCTAGCACCACCAACAATTCGTAGGAAGAAGGATGGGGATTCCCCATCATTGAAGAAAACCCCCCCTCTTGATCCATGCACAGAAACGTCTTCAAAACCAGACTGTCACATCAATCTTTTTTGTTATGGGTGTTTAGTTTGGTTGTGTCTCTGTTTATTTTCGAGAAAAAACTCTGTAATTATGCTACCTACCAGCGACTATGGGTGCCCAAAAATTTTTAACATAATTTGTAACAGTTTACTCAGAAGGCTCTCCATTTTTTAGAGGATTGGGTGGTGGTTTCACTACCTGAGACCTCCTCTGGCCAGGGTAATTTTTGTTTTCTTAGACTAATAGAATAATGTAGCGTACAAAAAAAAAGATTTTTTTTGTTTTTTTTTCATATCAGTTTTTGTTTTTTTTTCAATTAAATAGATAACTATAATGATATGGTAATTAGTTTAATATTTAACTTTTTTCTAACAACCAACCATCTCCACAAAACTAAATATCTAACTTTCACGTATCAATCGACCACTTTACTTGTGGCTATGCTAATACGAAATTTTAACATTTTTTATTTTATTTTTCTAGACAAAAACGGTTATGGATTGAATTTAAAGAGCAGTGGCGTAACCACTGAAGAGAAATCTACATAGTTCATATTGCTTTTGAAAGACAGCTGTCAAAGACTGATATTGTTGTCTTTACAAAATTTAAGTCGAGAACTCTTTCATGGTGCCGGAGTGGCTTTGTGTTATTACAAGTTACCTTGAATGAGAGGGCTTCTTCTTTTTTGAGACTTACGTCCATTCTTTGGTGTTTTCTTGGACTTTACTTGTTGCTTGGCTAACATGAGGAGAGTTTAGAGGGTCTTCTTCATCTGCTTGATCTGCCCAACTTGATGTGGTAGGATTTTTTGGTGGCTCCACAGTTTCCTTGGAAGGGAGGGGTTGCGTGGGATGCTGAACTGGTTCATTATTGATTTCATCCGTTGGAGTTTCCTTCGAAAGGTGAGATGAGATACTATTGTTTTCATCATCTAGAGTTCCTTTTGGGAGATATGGGTGGTTAGAATTTGCACTGATCCACCACGTGGGCTTTCGATGGTTTTTCCTTTCTTTATTTTTCTCTTGGAATTTTTTGCAGTTGAGGGCTAAGTGCCCTGTCTCATAACAAGCTCTACATCTGAAATGGATTTTCTCGTAATCTAACTTTTGAGTCCAAGAATAGCCCTTGCCATCCAAGATTATTTTCGTTGGAAATCCTTTGCTGAAATCCATTTCCACACAGATCCGGGCATAGGTGGTGAAGGCAGTCTCAGTTTCTTGACTTCTGCTGTGAAAATTTTCGAGGGCATTCCCGATGGATTGCAGAGAGGAGAGACCCCAAAAATGGAGAGGAATATTTGGGAACCTCACCCAAACTGGAGCCGAAGAGATAACAGCCATTGAAGCATCAAAGGAAGGGGACCAAGGTTGCAAGGACAGACCCGACCTGCCCCAGAACCACGGCCCAGAGCCATAGATCAGATCCTTATCTTCTACAAAAACAAATATTACAATAAAAAACCCTTTTGCACAGGGGCAAATGATGGCTCCCTCTTTTAAGAGAGGGTTCCATTCTGAGGAGACCCAAGAGTGCAGATCTGATAATCTGGGCCAGAGTCCATTAAACCTACAAACCAAAGCATGAGAGGAGTAGTGCACAGCATGATCCATAGCATCTTCAATGACATGAATGGTGAGAGTAGGGGCTTCATGCACCACTAGTAAAGGAGGATCGGAACCAAGGCTGTGCTTGACCATCTCACTGAAAGAACAAGGAACATCCATAGAAGGAGCCATGGGGGAAAGCAAGCAAGGCGGAGAGGAGCCGTCGAGGGTCCGCCAAGAGGAGAAGCAGGGGAGCCGCTGGCCAAGAAGGGGCACCAGGTCGAAGCCCTAGCTGGAGCTACCGAGGAGCCGAAGCCCTAGCAGAGCCTCCGCGAGATGCCATAAGCTTAATAACATATATGAAATTTTAACATATTTTATTAACAATCAAGATTTTCTTTTTATTTGAATTTTAAATTTATGGAATAAAGGTAATATAAATTAATAAATTTAGAGTTATTAAAATAAAATACTTTTAATTATGCTTATAAAACATTATGTAATTTTAAGATTAAGAGTTACAAGAATCTATTTATAATTTTTCTTTTTTTATTAAAGATGTTTTAAACTTTTTGCTATGTTTTAAAATGTTTATAACATCCTTTTTTTAAAGCAAACTCAAAAAGTTATGTAAGTTAATTAAATGTTTAAGTTAAATGTTTTAAAATGTATATAATAAGTTAATTAAATACCTATGTTAAATTTATGTTAATCTTTTTGTTGTGTTTTAAAATGTTTATAATATATATATATTATTGGAAACTTAAAAAAGTATTTCAGTTCATTAAATAATTATGTTAAATTCATGTTTTATTATTTTTATTTTTTTATATTTTATATTTTATATAGGTATTTTTATATGATAGAAAGTGTTTGAAACGTTCATCTAAGCTTCAAACTCATTCGATGGATCTTTATGTGATAAATCTCATTATCTAAGGTGGGGCAGTTTAGTATAGAAGCTAAATGGAGAACCTATCGATGATTTAGTAAATGGGTATCAGATAAAACCCTATAGAGAGCCTTAGTTCTCTCGAGTGAAGTTGTAAAAAGAAAAATTGAAAAACCGAATTATTATGTGTTGAAGTCATTTATGTCAAAGTTAGTTGTGTCGTAGTTGGCTATGCCGAAGTTATCTATTCCAATATGCAATGTGCTAGCCTATCATGTCTACAATAAATGCACTTTAATGCCTTCTTTTATGGCGAAAGTAGCGACGGTGTCTGAAGGGAGTTGTCATGATTATCTAGAAAAGGCTCACATGTGTGAATGGATTGGCCTCTATCCTCAGAAATCATTACCAAGATCTAGTTAATTAAACTCCCACATGATTAGACAACCTTTTGCATGGACTCATAAATTCAAAATGGGGCAAGTTGGTATCTGCTAGAGGTCATTGTGTTCATTATGCAAAGTGTCTCAAGCAAGCTTGAGCTACATAACTTTCTGAAGCTGAAGTGTTGCAATTATGTAAAGAGAGGCCATGGAAATTAAATTATTTAGCACTAGTACTACTCCTAGATCTGTTGTGGACACTCCAGTTGGTATCCATATTATGGATGAGAAGCCTGATATCACGTCGATTCCCTTTCCTGTCAACCCACCAAAGAAGCAGAGAAAAGGGGGTCGGGTCGAGAGCAGGACAAAGGAACACACAACATTGAGGCATCTGGGTTTTCCTCTACTATGATGTTACTTAACTATATGTCACTTCGGAAATATGATGCACTGCATGTCACTATCAAGAAAAATCCCAAGTATACTTTGGTCAAACCTTTTGTCCCTTGAGGTGTTCGAGTAACCGGAAAGACCCTGGTTGAATATGAATAAGTTATCATTTGCCGATCATGACCTACAAAAGTTTATGGATATTGAGAAAGATAAGTATATGTATATTATGCAAGTTGGAGAAGGGGGATCAATTGAATACATCCCTATGAAGTGGGAACGGGGATTGTAGAGGTTTGATATCTTTTCATTGCTACACATGCCCGATTTTGGTCGAACCACAGAAGTAAATACATTTGTAAAGGAGTTGTTAGTCTATTTCAATTATGGGTATATGTGGCTAGATACAAAATTCCCAGTTGATGTATATCTTATTGTGACCATTACGAGGTTTCCCAAAGTTGGCGGTGACCCAACACCTTTCTTTGCTGGGGAAGATCAGGATAAAAATATAGTCACAAGAATGAAGGAAAAGTATGGCTTGGTGAGAGATAAGAGGGGCTTCCACACAACCTCTATTAATGATCAGGTTGTTTAGTTCACGACGAGTATACTCTTGGTGAAATTATTGAGAAATATGTGACCAAACCGATGTACTGCAGAAGTAATTATTATGGAAAAGCAATTTTCTGCAGGGGTCCAGTTGAATTGGACCACATTTTTGTTGAATAATTTGTTAGCAGACGCTCTCGATGTGCAAGATAAAGGTAACACCTTTAGATATCCATGGTTATTGTTATTGATATATTTTGATGCATGATAAAAACCACCACATTACCAAGGGATGGAATTTAATGTCCCCTGTCGGGGTGCTAGATATCAAAACCTGTGGTTTACATAATTGAAGCGGTGACAGATCAACAATAATGTCGAGTTCCTTTTGTAAGATAAGGCACTTAGACAAAAAATAGTGAATATACTAAGGTTGAAGGATGTGGTAGTGTATCGCAATCGAAATATCATTAGATTTCATGTGGGCCCCATTATATCAATCTTCAAGTAAGATGGGAACCTCAGAACAAATGGTTGGCAAAGGAATTTAGGGTAACAGAGGAAGAAATTGGAAGCATTATAAGTGAACAGTCTCAAGGGTGGAAGGATCTAGTCGCAAATGATCAGTTGTATGCTAAGGTGGATCTAAGAAAAGAAGGCACTTCAGGGACCCAACATGGTGGTCCTCAAGGGGAATATAAACCCTAGAGTTCACATCATGGTAGCGACCAAGACTATAGTGCTACCCTAATGGATACAGAGATAGAGGGAGAGATAAAGGTTGCATAGAAACAAAGAAATTCTCTCAAGAAGCAAAAACTTGTTAAGGAGACCAACCCTATGGGTTTAATAGATTAATATTGCACTCTCCGAACTGAAAGAATGGTTGAAGTAGTTGAGGAGAATTGGCAGAAAGTGGAGGAAAGAAACACTTAGTTCTTCAAGGAAGTTACTGACCTCCTACAAGTGTTATGCAAGGAAGTGAAAGAGGTTCAAACCACGGTAAAAAAATACAAACTTGACATCATTAGAGGCTATCCCATATGAAGAGTGACCAAGTGAGGTGCCTCTATCGAAGAAGGCTAAAAAATTATATATTATCTCAAAGGAATTCGATTTGGGAAACCCCGTACTGAACAATATGGTACAATGTCTAGCTTATGTCTAAGATGGCATTGTTCATTGTGCACAATTTTTTGAATTAAGTGACATAAGAGCTCAAGTCTAGAGAAAATCTATCCTATGAACATCTGAAACATTTGAATATGAAGGTGACCAACCTCGAGGAAGAATCAGTTTCTATTGTTGAGTAAAAGGAAAATATCTGATAGGATAGGCAGTGACTTCAAAATATTATTGATGCCACTTGTCATGACATGCTAAAAATAAGTACTTCTTCATAGATGATCACAAAATCTAAAGTGGATAAAATGGGAGAATCCATTGCTAACTTCCGACATAAAATTGGGGAACTGGAAGCAAAGTTAGTTCCAAGTACACCCCCTAATTCCATGGAGAAACAACAGACACAAGTACAGGGAAATGTAAAATCCATTAATGATGTTGAGGCGTATTGTGCCAAGATATATAAGTAGGTTTCCCAGGTATGGGGAGCCTTAGCAGATGATGTGGAGTTGTAGGGAATCGAAGATCATTTGAGTGCAACAGAACATAGTATGGATAATTTAAGGGAGTCGATGAAGACTCTCCCACCTGTTGAACGTATAAGCAAGGATGTTGAGTTGAAGTCATTACATCAGAAGGTAAGTAAAATTAGGGCACAACATCAGAAGTGGGCGGGCATGGTGGAAGAATTGTAGGTCGATGCAAAACGATTTGTTCCAGTTATTGGCCTAGTACAAGTTGAGTTGAAGTAGTGGTATATGAACAAGTGAGATATTCAACACATATTTATGTTGAATTTGTTTAAGAGTTGTCCAATTCGAGGGAAGAAGTCCAGCTACATGTCGAGCAAGTGAATAAAATTTTCCAGGAATTTCGATCAAAGATTAATACACCAGTAGTTTCAACCTGAAGTGGCTTGGGATGGGCCACATGTGAGTGTTGGGGGCTTGTTGGTACGGGGTTTGATTTTGGACATTTTGGTACCTGTTTGTAAAATTTTGGTCGAAGGATAATATGGAATGGTAACAAGAACAGTCAGCTCCGATAATTAAGGCAAATATCAATGAAAAGTACCCATTTTGAAGAATTCCAACTGAAAGGTTGGTTAGTGAGTTCATATTTTTTGTCCACTTATGCAATGAGTCGAGTAGTGGGAGAAGGATGTAAATTGGGCCATTCGAGCCTATAAATTTTTAATTGTTTGGGATGATAGAGATATAGAGAGATAGAAACAAGTAGATGTAATATCATTTTTATTTAAGTCACAATGTATGAGTCTATATGCAGGCTGTGTGCATGGATATGCTGCAAATAATGAATGAGAATATTTTTGGTGCACAAAAATTAAGTATTCAAGATGAAACTCTTATGAATAAATGAGTTCTTTTGTGGTTTTCTCCCAGTTTGGGTTTCCATGTTAAATCTTGATTCTTTTTCTGTGATGTGTTATGTTGTTTCTTGATTATATGAATAGATTATTAATGTGTATGGATAATTAAGGTGAAGTAATTTAAGGATAATATGCATTGCTAATCGAACACATGATAATGCATATGATATGTGATGTGAACATGGATGTTTATTTCTGTCGCAACCTATGATCTGTTAATATATGGAATGTTGATGCAGTTTATGTCAAGGAATATGTTAGTGTAAATCCCCTTCACCACTTCAAAATCGTGGTTCTTGTAGCTCCCATAGATAGCTCGGGTGAGACCTTATCTACTCTCTAGGTGTTGATGGGAGGATTCGACTTCTCTTGGGCCGGTACCTTGGGGTTTGTTGGTACCAGTCAGTATGAACCTAGGTTAGTGTGATATTGTGCTAACACTAATACTAAAATATTCCTCATGTCATAAAGCTACATACTCCCTAATCAAGGGTATTATATAAACATGATAAATGGTAATTTGCAACCATTCAAGATGAATCACTTAGTATTTTCTTTAGTAAGGTATAATGTACAAGCGGAAATACCAATTGAAGGTAAGGTATCCTAGAGCATCACTACCAAACAATTTCTTAGTATGTAGAAAAATATACCCAAAAAAATAACATGGGTTAGAATTCAGATAGTTAACTAATTGGGAGCAAAATTAACAAGCTTGGTTATAAGCTAGAAAAAATGACACCATCCTTACAACATTGTAAAATAATTTCTCTATATTGGTGTTTTTCTCCCTTAAAATGAAGTTAACAAATACATTGGTCATATGCATATTGTTGTGTATAATCTTATGCATAATGGAAGCCAAGGGAGTTAAACAACAAAGTAATTACTAAACCCTCTATGGTTTTTCTAGTAGTTGAAAATCCACTAACAAGAGAACAAATCATGAAGTTCAAGTTACAATGTGATGTACTTAAATCCCCTTTCTATGTACATGAGAATACACTAAAAAATGCTGAGAAAAATGAGTGCTATGTACAACCATAAATAAGAAAACAATTAATAATGAAATACATTTCATGAAGAGCAATGTTTGGTGTGAATAGAGAAGTCATGTCCCAAACAAGCTATGTAACCAAAACTAAAATATTCTTGTAACTAACCCAATTGTATAATTAGAATAAAAACTATTGGTCTCAAAATTACTTATAGACAATATTAACACCCTCCAACAAACAAGTCTCGTAACTCTACATAAATGTTGAGGTTGTGAAGAGTTCCAACACTACTAAGGTAACATGCAGAGAAGGATAATCATCTCCAAAAAAAAAATGAATTAACCCACATTTACTGTGTGTGTGTGTCGCTCCTCCCTCTCTCTATATCTCTATGTGTGTGTGTGCCCCTCCCTCACTTCCCATATCTCATAACCTATCTCCACCTTCTCTATACCTCCCTCACTATCCTTC
>LPNX010408725.1:35172-52157 GCA_001517045.1 Pseudotsuga menziesii | reverse complement strand
TGTCTCAGAAAAATGGGGCATTACATTGATGCTTTGTGATCCACTTACCTTGGTGCAGGGGTTTCCCTACTTTGACAACTTGATAGAGTTGGAGATTTTGTGGCAAGTTTCGTTAACTTGTGTGTCCATGATCCTATTAGTGGTGGTATGTTTCATGTATTCATGTTTGAGTTTTGTAGGTGTCAACTACTCTTCCACCTTTGATGTGTATAATCAGTGGTGGAAAATATGCCCGAACGAGGTCCACATTAAATATCGGGTGCAAGCCAAGGAAGGGGGGATACTTAACTTGAAATCATTATCACCCACAAACTTGGTGATGGTATAAGTTCCATATCAAATTAGAATTAGCTTTTGATGGGTTCCTGTAAGGCTCTCTTTCTACGAATGCAACCAAACCTTGTCTCCCACCTTAAACTTGTATGGAACCCTATGTTGATCACGGTGGTGTTTGTACTTAGCATTGGATTTCTTTAAGATATCATGGACCTGTTAGTGGATGTGATAAATCTATTCAACGAATTTTTTGGCTTTGTTGGCCTTTGATTGAGCATGGGAGGATTCTTCATGTGTGGGCGCAATGGGATGTTTTACATCAATGGGGCCCAATAGTTGAAATCCTAAGCCCACCTGAAAAGGGTTGTGGTTGGTCGAGCTATGGAAGGATGTTTTGTAGCTATGTTGAAGATAAAAAAGGATTTCATCCCATGTGCATGGATTCTTGGAGTTGTACATGTGTAGGATGTGCACAATCATTCTGTTTATAACCCTCTATCTTTCCATCAATTTGAGGGTGGAAGGAGATGCATTTTGTTAGTTAGTGTCCAATGGTGACCAACAACTCAACTGGAATGTACTTAAGAACCTACTACCCCAATGTGAGTTGATGTTCTATGGGATTCCAAAATGTATCCCACACTCTCGAAGGATAGCTTGGAATTGGCTTCTACTATGATACTCTTCTTGTAGGTTGTTATAATGGACATGTCAGAGAATCGATTAACAACTAGGAATACATAGCCATTACCATGCTTGGTTGAAGGAATACTTGAAATGTAGTCCATCGAGATGGATTCCAATGGCATGTCAGGAGTAGGAAGAGGGGTGTACAATCCTTATTTTTTAATCGAAAGCTTGGTGTTGGTTATGGAGCATTTAGTGAAGGATCTAAGATAATGATTGAAATTTTGGCGAAGCTTTGGCCAATACTAATACTTCTGTAGTATTGTTATTTTCTTCTCCATGCCAAAGTGTCCTACCACCAAACTATAGTGGGATTCTCAAATCAATTTCACACGCTCTCTTGAAGGAACATATAGATGACATAGATGGCATAACAATCCATCTTGTAATTTAAAGTTGGCAATGAACTTGTCTGCTCCCAACATCTGGTAGAATGTAGTGAAGTCATGATCACTATCATAGAGTTGGGACCACCTAGAGGTCTCATGCCTATAAGAGTTGAGTACTATGGTTAGTGTTCCAACTGGAGGTTGATTCAGGTAGTTAGCAACACGATTAGTGCTCTCTTTCTTATATTTAAGGTTGAGGTGAAACTACTACAAGAATGTATACCACTTTTGATGGTAGCCATTCTGTAATTTTCCTTGTGTCTACATGAACTATAGAGGCTTGTGACCCATTGTCACATGCCCCAATTTTGCAAAAAAAGTTTTATATTATTTGATTTTATTTGAGGACAATATGTTAAATTTTATGCTAAGTTGTAATTGATGACTCAGCAGAGTCATGGATATTTAATGTAATTCTGAATATTTTAATTATAAATAAATAAAAGAGGAGACAACAACTTAGGAGAGCTGTTAAAAGAGTGTTCACTGGTCAAATTGGTGGAGGAGACTGGGTGGAGAGCAAACTGACATGTGGCAGCATCGTCAAACCACTTCCAGCTATTGTAGGTGGAAACCTCCCTACATTTGGGGTCATGATTCCCCAAGAAAGTGGAATCAGAGTAGGTGGCTCAATTAATGACAACTGACCCAAAAGACCTAGGCAATCTTTATAAAAATTCCCATTGAAGAGAGTTGAGGCTGCTCATTCTAGGAAAGTGATCATTCAGGTTGAATGAATGTACTTCAGAGAAATTCAATGGAAGGGAATTGTGGAAAGTGTTTGAGGGGATAACTGTTGTTTGATCTAGTTACAGCTTTTAGGCTAAAGATCATACTGCTGAGAGCAGAGTGTGTTATTGAGTTTTTGGACTAGTCTACTATTTGCTTCTCCACCAGTTCTCAGTCAAGAAGACCAGGAACAGGCTCGAGGGTCCTGAGGAAGCGTTGATTGAGCGCTCTCCAGGAGATTGGTAGGGAGGAACGGCCTCCTAACGTTGTTTTTGTCTGTCCTAATCAGGTTCTACATTATTTTGTTTTACTGTGTTAGATAGATAAATATGAGTCTGACTATTATATGAATGTTAAATATTCAGTTTGTAAATGTTATAAGTTGGTAGTCTTTGTAGATTATTGAAGAAATGAATTTGAAAAGTAATGTGTTACTACATAAAATAATTTCTAGTCTGTGTTCTTCCACACTTGGAAAACACCAGGCCTTACTCCAGCACAGATAGAATATTTACAGTAGATGAAAGAAAAAGATAAGAGATTGAATATAATAGATATGGCTCTACATTTTGTAGACAGTAGAGTAATTTAATACTGTGTGTAAGTTACTATTAAAGAGAACAATATTCTGGTTAGTTATGTTTATTGTTTTTATGAGTATATCTATGTTAGAAAAGAAACAGTAGTGCTAAAGTAGAATTATAGTAAAGAATTGTACTGTTACAATAACACTTATAGGAGATACAGTAAGTATCTAAACAAGGTTTCAACCACCCTTGAATCATTTAGCTTAAACTATTATTTTTACATATACTAGAATATGATTATGTTATAAATACTATCAAGAAAGAAATAATGAAAGATCGAAATTAATGTTTAAAACATTACATAACCCTAAATCTTCACTAATTAATAGAGCAGTAAACAAATGAAAATTTAATTGTAAACAGTAAATAGAATGAAGTTAAGAATTTACCTATTTCAAGAATAATTATTTTCCAACAAGCTCTAAATTAGTGTAGGTTGACCCGGAGGGTCAAACCCTAACTCTACTTTCTTTCTTTTTATAGAAGTATTTCTTTAAAAAGAATAAACAAGTTAGAATTTAAAAACTAGAATACTAAAGTATGCACTAGACTGAGTACAGTCTTATAATAAGAACTTACAGTATAGTATAAACTCTTTTAATTAAAGAAAAGAAAATATTTAAACAGGATAAACATTACTGATACTAATGTAACAACATAATATAGGTAAACAGAAACCAACACAATTGATAAATTTTAAGAATATATTTATCTAAGGGTTCTTTTACAGTAACCCTAGGTTTTTATCTAAATTCAACAAGTATAAACAAATAAATTTTATCCTAAAATTGAGCTTACAGTCTTCAAAATTACTTATTTAATTACAAGAGAAAGCCTTAACAAATCTTTATCTATATTAACAGTCGAAGAAGGAAAGACTTTAATTCCTCAAAGCCATAATTTACAAGTTATAAAACTATTTCATAATCAAGACAGAGCTCAAAGCTAAAAACAAACTTTTTAAACCAAGTGTATTACTCTGTCATGCCGAAAGGCTTAAAACATAACAAATTTACAACACCCAACTCATGGCCGGTGTACCTAGCATCGTGGCGTGGGTTTGAAAACAAAACTGATAGTAAAGTTATTAAAATCCTCATTTGTTGTATATTTTATAAGATAAGAAAAGGGTGATACAAGTCACGACATCGAGGATGGAGCCACCCTGCTATAGGCAAGGGTGCGATAATGAAAAAACTAAATTTAAAAACTGAAGACCAAATATCCAAAAATTGGAGGAACCGAGCTCGTAATTTTCTCCCCAACTGAAAACCATTTCCCCTAACCATTTCCAAGAAGGGAGTTGCCACATTGTAACCGGGGCTTACCCGTAGGTCTGTTGGTCAATCCAAACTTGGAGAGGGTTCTTCCCAGCATAAGAGCAAGCTGTAACCTGCAGATGAATATCAAAACCTTATTTAGAAACTGAGTTATATAGTTGTAACTGTAACTTAAAAACTTACAAACAATTGTAAAACATATTATTACCTGGAAGCGAGGAAACCTGAAGCCACGGAGGAGACAACCAGCACAATGAACAGTGCAACCCTCGTGCTCTCTAAAGATAGAGGCAGCAGGCTCAAAACGCATACTACACCGACGACTGGAGCAGGATTAAAGCCTTGGCAATGGCCATACAAGAAATCGACAATATAAATTATTGACAGAGAACAACTACACGCACAACAATGCAATGCATGCAGAGAGAAATCAAATGCAAACTGTGTATCTCTCCATTCTCACACTAGAGTGGAAACACTCCTTTACACACAGACAAAGGAGCTAGAGAAGAGCACAAGCGAGCCCTCATGGCCGCAGTAAACCAAAACCCTCGACAAAGAATGAGGAGTTAGGGTTCTGATGGAGGCTTTTAATCTATGCATTGCATGGTGGTAAATGTTCCATGTGCCCACCAAATTATTCCATCCACAATGGGTCGAATGATATAGTTGTCACTGCATTGTCAGGACAACCAATTATTGTCAATAATTTAAACAACGGCTATAATGACATTATAAAATACAAAGTCAATAACGTATCATTCCAATGGTAAACTATGAAGTCAAGCTAGGTTAACGAACGAGGTTTTTGTAGTATCATTAAACCTTATATTATAAACCTTGAAATATTAGGTGGTAATGAACCAAAACATATTTTGCATCGATGCCCTTGTTTCATAAGGATCTTATAATCCTTCTTAATAAAACTTATTATGAAGAGATCAATAGTATAGTAAAAGTTGTTGAACATGAGTTGATTATACTACTACTGAACATTTCTTTTTATAAACATAAACGATGCCTATCTATGCTGTTAGAACAAGTTTATGCAAACACTAGTGGATAAAGAGCCGGTTTATAAATCATAACTTTGTAAATGAAAGCAAGTAATAAATACACCCTAGAATAACTCCTACTTTTGAATGTAATCAACAGTACTAAGTGTAAGATAAACTTCTTGGAAGTACATGATCATTGTCTTCATAAGATACCAAAGCTCTAAGATGAATCAAATCAAGATTAGATTAGACTTGGTAGTAAAGGATAGTAAAACTATTCAAGAATAAATTTAGTATCACTTGTTATTCGAAATAAATAATATGATATTGTAATTTTGTCACATTACCTATGTCATGAAGAAATTTGGAGATAGAATTCACAACTTGATGACATTTGTGCAAGTGACCATTTATAGATATAATACAATAATAAGCTGATAAATTCCCTCTACGGAAGCACAATTAAAAGTAGAGCTGAGAGTACGTTTATAAGCTTGTTCTTAGAAGACTTAGTTTTATTTCTATACTGTAAAGTAGTGTTTTAGATTTTAGAAATAATAACAGCAGTAAACTCTTATGTCAGTAAAGGAATTGTTATACGAAATCGTGAGCTCTATAAGTAACTTTGCTAGTAGCTAGAAAGAAGAACTATCTGAAATAAAAGTCATACTAATGAAAAACATTGAGAATGGTAAGGTTATTGGTCTTTACAACATGAATTTAAAATATTGTCATAGTTGCAAACAACTCAAGAAAGATACTTTACCTCGTAGTACCCTTGAATTCTATTAAGCAAACTTTTACTCTAGCAGTATATTTATGCTAAAAGGAGTATATCTGGAATTAACGCCTTAATAAACTCTTATTGGTTCAAAATTTACCTGTCAAGCCTATAAGATCCAGAAATCCAGGTAAGTTAGCAATCGCTAAGTAAGCCCCAGTTAGAAAGTAACTTCTCACGTACTTGACAAATCAAATCATCAGTACAACTAGAAACAACTGAATGTAGATTTTCTACATCACCTATCGAAATTAAAATAGTATTAATTTATATGTGTTTAAGTTAATCATTAGTTTGTTAACTGTTTCATTTATCCGTCAACTGCTAACATTTAACAAACTACGGCTTTAAACAATTTGTGCTACATCAAAAAAATTTAATTTTTGTGAAAATTTGGGGTTTTGACACCCATATGGATGGTTGTCTCCCTCCCTAGAATGTAATGCTTCTATTGGAAGAATATTTGTACAATATAATACATATATTTGTCAGAGATAGGGTGCTTAGGCATGACATCTAAGAGTGTCTCACTATGATAGGGCACTAGATGACCATGTTGGGTCACGGGGACTTCACTTTTTAACCAATATCCTATCACGTTAGTTCATATTGTGGGTTTTAAAATTATAAAAAAATGAACCAATATTTTGCAGGTATTGGGGGGATGAGGGGTTTAAGGTGGGGGTGGGTAGGGTGGCTTATAAGGATTGAGGTATAAAAAGGGCTAGGGATGAAGTTTTAAGTATTGGGAGGGGGTTTCAACAAAAATAGTTTGGGTCAATATCTCTGGAAATTAAGGGTATTCTTTAATATCCCATGATTGTACGTGCTATGTGAGAGGTTCACTAAGTGAAGTCCCTGTGTGTTGGGTGAGAAGGACATTCACAATCTAATCTAAAGCATCTTTCTCAATCTCAAAAGGTTGTGGAATACCGGGTAAGGAAAGAACCAGGGCTGAGCATAAACAATGTTTCAAATCATCAAATGCTTGTTGTTATGACTTGGTCCACCTAAATTTGGATTTGCAACCACCCTTGATCACATGGTTGAGAGGCCATGCAATATGAGAGAATTTGACCAAAAAAACCTGTGATAGAAATTTGAAAGGCCTAAGAATATCTAAAGGTTGAGTTAGTGTTTTTAGGTATAGCTAGTCACAAATGACTTAGATATTGACTATATTCACATGCACACCATTCTCATCTACAATGTATCTTAGGTATTGGACCATGTTCATGTTGAATTAACATTTCTCTAAGTTATTATATAGCTTGTGTTGCCACAAAGCATGGAGGACCTGTTGAATGTGTTGCAAGTGTTCTACCAAACTCTTGTTGAGAGCCATTCAACCTTAGATATAATCCAAAAAAGCTGTTGCTTTACTACCAGAATTTCGGGTGGAGAGGGCCCCTTTTTTGTTGCCACTCATGACCTTGACTACTTTATGGAGGATGTGAAAACAACTGAAACTGATTCACAAGTAAATACTACCACTTTCTAATCAAATAATAATCCAAAAAAATAATAAAATGTTATTAAAAAAAGCATGTTCCGTTAATTTAAATTATTTAGAATTCATATATATATAAAACAATATAAATTAGATAAATTAAAATCATAAACATTGGATTACACGTTTCTGCAACATTTCTATTCTAAAAAAGGGTTTGCACCTTGAGAGATTTGATCCCTCTAGATGCTTGGTAGATCCCTTTTAGATGGATCTATACTAGTGTATTTAAAAATAGAAAAAATAAAGTTCTATAAGTCAACAGCTTTCTTGACCTTCTTTCTCTCAAATATATATAAGGACACTAATAAACACCAACAAAAAAAGAGATTACTGAAAATACCTTAATACAGAACAGAAAACCAGGAAGTTTGAATCTTGACTGTTTGCATGCCCTGTTTCAACTGTTAAACCTAAACCCCACAAATAGGTATTCACAAAATTAGAAAAGGTACGAGAACCCTATCAACCCACTACCCAGCTGAAGCAGTTGGGAGTATAAGTCAGCCACAGGGATACCATATCAGGTCCCGTCAAGTTAACCATATGATTTTTATAAATTTTTTGGGTATGCTTTCAAAAGTCTTTTCTTGAACCTAATATGGAGGAGATGTGTAGTTCCTTCTGTGCTCAATGTATAGTTGACATATTTTACTTAAAAAATAATTAAAATAATTATTAACTATGAATATATATTGTTTAGCTATCTGAAATATGCCTGCCGAAGGTTATTTGTAGAAATCCATCTTAACTTCTGATCTAGTATATCCATCTTAACCTGGGATCTATCATGAGCTAGTAGTGTATATCCATCTTAACTGTGGATCTGTTATGGATTATCATGGTCATAGAGAGATCAAATCCCTCAAAGCTACAAATTTTTCATAAAATCTTTGCACTCTAAAAAGGGTTTGCACTTTTAAGGGTTTCAACGATGGCCATGGCACAGATAAGGACGATCCATGAGCAGTGCAAAGTTAGGGTCTTTCAAAATGGAGACTTTGGGAAACAGATAAGAAAATTATTTGAGCAGTACATGTCAGGGAGGGAAGACTCAAAGTCTCTCCCTAGTCCTAGTCAATTTTGGATAATTGGGAGTTGGTTCCCATTGTAAATATTTTGAGAAACTGATAGCCAAAGTATTGTCTGTGTGTCGTTTACTATTTAATGAAGAAATAGCTATGTTAAATGTTTGGATTGTCTCTGAATAACATTGTTGTGATTGCATGAATTGAAGATCTGTATATGCATTTGAGTACTTGAATTAAGCGGCAGTAGGAATATGTGTGAATGTGTCAGACTGAACAACGCATGAAGGATTGACCGATTCTCTAGTCAATCGAGTAGAACGCACGGTTTTTTGCAAGTTAATCTTGTTAGCAGAGGATGGATGGCTGAGATCCAATTTAGATCCAGATCTACAACCATGAGCGATTTCACGGTGTGAAAGTGGGTGGCAGATAACAAAGTAGTTCGTTAGCGAAGTGAGAGTTGCTAGTCCCAAAGGCAAGGGAGATCAACGGTCTGGGTGACACCGTGAAGAGATCGACGATCAAGGAGGGTAGCGCTGGGTGAACTAGTGCGAAAGAAAGAGTAGCTCACATATGCGAAATCCCATTCAAATCCGCTTCAGGAATTTTGGCGTCCACCGTCGATTCAGGTCGGACGACTGTGGGACATTTCGCTGAGTGAACAAGCGGAGGGGTTAACAATCCAACTGGGCACGAAGTTTCTACCAAATAGACCTTACCATCGAATTTGGAGTCCGCCCTTGTGGCGTTTGGAGGATCCTGTTTGGCCGGGTCAAAATAAGTTAGTGGCGCCGCCAACTTTGGGGCCTGCTAAGTCAGGTAGTAGTCTATCTAGAGACTTCCCACAGGGGAACCTGCCACCAAAAGGTGTTCTGTACAAAAACAAAGGAAGTTTGTGCACAAAGAGACATGGGTGAAGAAAATGCATCAAATATGCGCAAAAGAAGCAAGAAACTCTAGTGCAACTCAAGTATCAAGTAGTTGCTTCCCCCATTTCTAACCAAGAAAAGGTTAGGCAAGATCCTTGAATTCAACAAGGAATATATTAGGAATTCAAGGAGTAAGTTAGTAAGCATTTGAAGTGGGTAAATTTTATTGAGATGATATGCATATGTTCATTTATATATGAAGTAAATTTTATTGAGATGATATGCATATGTTCATTTATATATGAAGTATATACTGGAATTGTCATACATACATAAAATAATGCTTGCTAAACATACACGAAGTTTGTGTAGAAACAAAATTCAGATTTGTATTATATTTAAATGTGATTACAAAAAAGAGATTTAAAGCTCATATTGAAGCAGACCACATATGGCTCATAAAACAGAACCAGAGTTCTGATGATCACATACAACAAAACCAAAAAAAATTGAAGCAAAATATCATAGCCAGTTGTTTGATACACATAATTGAACTCTTAAAAGCCGAAGGATGAAATTGATATAAAGATGACTAAAAGACGCAGTTCAAGATCTACTTCTGTATCATTAATGATAGGAAGCTATGAAATATGCAATTCCATATCCATTGTAGCTAGCTCGATGAACTCTGATGATTGTGATAACAGAAAAATATCTAGAGTCGAGGATGAAGAATTGACAACATGTTGTTCAACATGAATCGAATACAAAAGGTCAAGAGTTTGTCGTTGTTGTTGCTCGAGGAGGTCAAATCATTTGGTTAGGTTGTACAATCTCTCTAAAGTGTGCTGGTTGAAATAAGAATGGTGGTACCAATGCATGAACTCCATCTCCTTAAATTGATATTTCCAAACCCTCAAGTTCACTCTCATCCTTCCAGATTCTTCCTGCTGAGACTAAACTACTAATAAGAGACCGTGTAATATCCGTGATGCGGATATTCCACTGTTTTCTAAACTAGGGCTTGCTTAAGCCTCTCTATTTACAATAATACTGAAAATAACTTGCATGCAAAGTGTCGGGCAAATGTCCCTATTTTATAGTTAACTAGGGCAGAGAATTTTATGGCGACGAATCAACACTTACCACTGATAATGCGGCTGATAATGCTCTGGAGATAATACGCATGCATCAAGAACTGATCTGGTGAAGAACTGGTGCTCCTTGCCTCCGGTGTTACCCCAGCAGCATGAACCCCTCAATCAGCTAAAGATGATGTTTTCAGTGAAGGAATGGTTTGATGAAGACGAGAATTTGCAGGAAAGATAGTCTTCCCATGCCGTAGAGATTTCTTGAAGCATGCAGAAGTTTTGAGCTCTCCAGGCAAGCTAGCGAATTGATTTACTGATGAGTTGCTCACACCCCATAGCTACACAAAACTGATGAGGACTGCTCCGGGTGAGCGAACTAGAAGCTGATAATCACCTGGTACTGAAGGATGATACCAATGATGAGAATGGTGCCAGTATTCCGAAGATAAATGGAGATTTGAGGACCCAACGAATGATTTTGGGGTTTTCCAGCTAAAATCCACCTATGGTTGCACAGGTGTCCCTGCAAACAATCATCTGATGGGTACCGGATAACTGTATCTGAATGAATAAGATGAAGAGTGGATGGTGGACCTAGATGGTCTACCCTAAAGGAGACTAGGGCAGATATTTCACTACCAAAATCTCGTTAGCTGAAGACGCCATCTTCAATGCTAGCTGCCATGGCCTCATGCTGTGCTACTACTCAAAAGCTCCAAATCAATAATAATCATAAGTGTCCTCTCCATTCACTTTATCTTTCTTTTATAACTTATCTATTATGAATAACCTAACTTTTGACCCAATTAGGTCACTTTAACTTCTAATTTGCAGTTGACTTGCATGCATGCGCATGGAGACTCAATCGGGTGCATGCATTATTAAATAATGCTCAGATGTCATGCATGTAGGTGGCCTTTGGCTCTGGTGGCCCTCTTCTACCCAATGATGATATAATATTGATGCCATAGATCTTTTGTATATGGCATTAGTTTTCAGTGGATTCCCTGACTGTCAGTACCAACTTGAACCTACATGAATCACATAGTTTAGCGGGTTGGTCCTTAATGCCTAAGCACAAGAGGACATTACAGTACTCCCCGCTCGAACTTGCTTGTCCTCAAGCAACTGTAAAGCCGGGTGCTGTAATATTTGTTCTGCCTCCCAAGTGGCCTCCTCTATAGGAAAATCTTTCCATTGAACCAAGTAGTCTCTGATGATTCTGTTCCTCAGTTTTTGCTCTCGCACCTTTAGGATGCGCTCCAAAATCAGAATCAATTGCCCCTCATCATCAAGGGGGGGGAAGCTTGGAAGATGTAACAAATCTGCTGGCGACTTCCTTCTTGAGGTTGGAGACATGAAATACGTTGTGAATCTTGCTCTCTGAGGGTAGTTCTAGCTCATATGCTACCTCTCCAACCTTCTAGATTATCTTGAATGGACCATAGAAGCGAGGTTTGAGTTTTTCCGCTCCTTTCTTTTTAAGAGATGACTGTCAGTAAGGTTGGAGGTGTAAATAAACGAAGTCTCCTACCTCAAAACTGCACTCAACCCTGTGCATGTCTGCATATATCTTCTACTTATTACGAGCAGCCTGTATGTTCTCCCTGAGTATCTTGAGGATATCTTGACCCTCCTAAATCCACTCTTTGGCCTTGGGGGCCTTCTATCGCCAAATATCCGGTCTGCGAAAGTGGAAGCATCATACCCATACAGAGCTCAGAAAGGGGTCATCCCAATGATCATATGGTGGGTGGTGTTGTAACAATGTTCACCCAAGTGTAGCAATTTGATCCATGTCCTCTGTTGACTTGCTACGTAATTCCTCAAGTATCCCTCAATCCATTTGTTGACAATATATGTTTTCTCGTCACTCTGTGGATGATAACTTGTGCTCATGGCTAACTCGGTCCCCACTAACCAGAAAAGCTCTTGCCAAAAGGCTCTTGTGAATTTACTATCCCTATCACTGACAATGGTCTTGGGTAACCCTTGGAGTCTAAATACCTCTCTGAAAAATAGTTTTGCTACCTATGCTGCTAAATAATCTGAAGAAATGGCAAAGAAGTGAGAAAACTTGGTCAATCTGTCCATTACTACGTACAAGAAGTCTCTGCCTTGAACCTTGGGCAGCCCAGTAATGAAGTCCATAGAGATGCTCTCCCATTTCTGCTCGGGAATAGGTAAGGGATGTAGTAAACCAGCCAGGTGGGTGTGCTCTATTTTGTTTTGTCGCCACAAGCTGCACTCTCTCACATGTTGTATCACATCATTCTTGAGGCCCCTCCATGAGAACCTTTCTCTAATATGTCTGTAGGTCTTGAGAAACCCCTGATGCCCCACTAATGGTGAATTGTGCGATGCTTGTAAAATTTTCTTCTTGAGGGGAGACTTCGAAACCAAGAAGATTATGTTTTTGTAGTATATGATGTCATCAATTGCCCTGTCCCTATCATCCTGAATCTGTCCATCCAATAGCTCGCAAGAAAACTTATCTTTGGAGTACTCAACCAAAAGATGAGATGTCCAATCTAATGAGATGCTCATAAGGGATAAAGTAGTTGGTCGTCTGGAAATTGCATCGGCCACTACATTGTTATTTCCCTTTACGTACTCAATCTTGAAGTCATAGGCCTGAATTTTGCTTACCCATTTATGTTGTCTCTCGTTTAGCTCTTTCTGCTCCAGGAAGTATTTCAAGCTGTTGTGATCTGTCTTAACCTTGAATTTTCCACCCACTAAGTACTGTATGAACTTGGTTAGCGCATGGAGAATGGCTAACATCTCTTTGTCATATATCGAATAGTGGCACTCATAGTATTTGAGCTTCCTGCTCTCAAATGCAATGGGGTGGTTTTTCTGCATCAAAATTGCCCTAATTCCCTCTCATGAAGCATCACATTCTAACACGAAGGATTGAGAAAATTTTGGTAAAGCTAATACTGGGCATGTACTCATTACCTTTTTCATTTTCTCGAATGTTTGTTGTATTGTCTCCGACCAACTAAATGCCCCCTTCTTGGTAAGATTTGTGAGGGGCACGGTCATCTGTGAGAATCCACTGACATAGCTCCTGTAGTAGGTGTAAAGGCCCAAAAAGCCCTTCAGTTCTATCACATTTTTTGGTGTAAGCCAATCCAAAATTGCCTGAATCTTCTCTAAGTGCACTTGGACCCTGTTGGCCCCTACCACATGCCCTAAGTATAACATCTCCTGCATGTCGAACTCACACTTGGACATTTTGGCATATAGTGACTGCTCCTATAGAATGCCAAGTACTATATAGATGTCTCAAATGCTCTTCCCAAGTTCTATTGTATATCAATATGTCATTGAAAAATACCAGAATATATTTACGTAACTGCCTCTTGAAGATATGGTTCATGCATGATTGGAAAGTAGTCGGTGCATTAGTGAGCCCGAATGCCATCACTAGAAACTCATAATGTCTATAGTGGCTGTAGTGAGAATTTCTCCTCACTACAGGGGTAAAAATGGCTCCCTTGTGCCTATAGGGCACAAGGGTAGGTTTCTACCCTTAAAAAACAGTAAAAAACGGAATGTAAAATGGTAAAAACAAAGCTGCGAATTGAAACTAAGCTAAGCTACACTAGAACAAGTAAATGGCAGCTGCTGTAAACTACATCTAAGAACAAATAACAGAAAGAAATATGGAGATGTAGCCCTGTTGAAACCCTCTGCACACAGTGGGTTAGGGTTCCACCTCCAAGACCTGCAAAATAAACCTATCCTACTATGAAGACAACCTGCAAATGATTTTAATGGCAAACCTGCAACTAGAAATATTGGTTAGAAAACAAAACAAAGAAATAAACATGCATGAAAAGAAGCTATACCTCACTTAGGTGTAAATGGGCCACCATGCCCTAGCTCATTGGAGCACCTCTCTCTTGGTTGGGGAGCAATGGCTTGGAGAAATGGAGATGAAGGAGAGGGAAAGTGGGTGGTTTGAGAGCAAGAGGTCTCAAAGCATCCATGTGCAGCATAACAATATGCAAATGAGGAGTGTTTTGAGAGTGACCCCCCACCCTCCTTATATAGTTTTTCCAAGGGATTTTAGGGTTTTAAGCCCTTGGTCAGGGCTTTAGCCCCTTCAGCCCTAACTTTAGCCCCTTTCAGGGTTTTAGCCCCTTTTTGAGGGCTTTAGCTCTTGGGGGTTTATTTTGGGCTCTTTTGGAGGTGTGGGGGTCAAATGGAAGGTCATGGAAGGTATTATGGAGTGAAATGAGTGTTGTAAGATGCTGTCCTTGGGTGGTGTAGGCCATTGCAAGCTGTGTGGGGGATTTTTGGGTTAATAGATTGCCCCCTGATGTGTGAGGGCAGGAGCTCAACATATGGCCGATGGACATCATAGGATTTACTGTCGAGAGGTGGTGCTTTCGGGGCTGGGGGATGGTGGCTTTTGGTTTTTGTATTAATTTGGTTCCCATCAATGGGTGAGATACAATAAATGTGTGACATGTATATGGACGAGGTGGGCATTCCCATGCTCGTGACAATGTCAAAAGAATCATTTGATCTATGCTCTAAAATAAAAGAGCCGATCATATACAACTGATGTTACAATGTTGGTTGCCTCTATGTGAGGCTGAATACAATACTGATCTGGTACATTGGACCCATGGCATTCTCATGGAATGCTACATCTTCATGATTGACGGTCTGTTGGATCTGGTACATAGCTGTGTGGACTCGTTGATTGAGAGTCAGAGTCTCTGCGGTACAAGTATGTTGCATCAATCATGAAGGTATACCGAAGCATTGCTGGGGCTTCAGATCACTGTCTCCAACGCAACCCAGAAATCACAAGGGACATAACCTGTTTAGGTCCCTCAAGTGGACTCACCAATGTGCTAGAGTTGGGTGGCATCCGTTGTCTTCGAACAAGTACTGTGTGGGACAAAACCTGTATGAATCTCAACGGTGCGATGATGGAGTTGAAGTCGAGCACATGAGAAACAACCATCCCGAGAGGCACTAAGGACTCCTCTCAAGTGGTCCAAGGAACTCATCAATGATGTTAATGAAACCAAGGTACAGGGACCTCTGGGTCTATCCTCTGGAATATGTGTGTTGGCATCGACAGAGGGAGACCTGCCCCTGGTCAAGGCGATGATGTTTCCTTGACCAGGGGTGCGAGGGATAACTGAAAGATGTGAAGCAATCTGTGGACTGAATCATTGAATTGGGGGGGGGGAGGGGAGGGAAGGGAAAAAACTAAACAGGGGCAGGGGGGGAGTAGGAGACTCAAACTTCCTTTGTTCAGAGTATGACGGCAGGGCGGACCAGGCAGCAAATGAAACTGACTCATGGGAATGGGATCATTGTTGTAATACCGGGCATGTCGTTGCAGATGGGAAATACTTGGAGGCGGAGGGTACTTTTGATACAGATAGGATCCAAGGAAGACACATTGCAGAGTACTCTGAACAAAGACGACCCAATGTGGGAATGCTGCCAAACTATTTTTTGTGGGGTGGTGTCTAGGGACACCGTTGTCGTACGATCTTGTGGATTTTTGGCGAGCCCGAGAAGGTAAATGCTCGATGGTTCTTTTAATTTTAGAGAGTCTGAAAGCACGAAGAAGACTCCAGTGGGGAATCTTTTTCGTTGATAGTCTCCTGTGCCCGAAAAAGGATAAAAGTATACATAGGAGAGCTCGCCCACCCTGGAGGGGATGAGAGACTTCTTTACCATTGGTAGTCCAATCAGGTCAGAAAAGGTTAAACCTATACTGACTGGACGATCATTCAAATACTTTTATGATCATGAACGAAACCAAGTTTCCTCGGCAATCTTTTCTTGATGAAACGGCTGGAAAAGAGCTTAACGACAACCAGTGGTGAGTTTTTTCGTCAAGTGCAGCCCCTCTACCTAAGAAAGCACAAAAGTATGCAGAGGGGAACAGTCTTGGCTTGAGTGTGCCAAGGAGGTCCTTTTCATGAAATGGTCTACATGGTCCGCAAAAGGAGGTAAACGGGACGATGTAGACACCCTTTCCTATACTTTAGTGAGCGGGAAAGGAAGCAGCTGCTCTCGAAAATCTTTTCATTGTTTTAAGGAGTCAGAAAAGAGCTTAAACGAAACTCTAATGCGGTCAACCGAATGCGGTAGCATGAGCAGTGCCCCATGTTGGGACGGTGGACAGAGGTCCACAGGTCATCCGTGCAGTATGGGCGAAGGCTCTCAAACATACCAATACATGCATGGAATAGATCGTGGCAGAGGCCTACGAGACGGTGCAGTAGAGGCACGCAAACCGAGGTGGCTCTTGGACAGAGGTTAGGAGAGTGTGTGTGTGTGTTGTGGTGGACGAACTTGACTACATGCGATGTAAGTACAAGTCCGGAGGCATTTATATGCCAAATATGTGCAAGAAAAGAAATCATTTTGTGGACAGTGGTCCGAAGGTCTGTGTAAGGTGCAGTGAAAAGAAAAGACAATTTACGTGTTAAAAATACAAAATAAAAGCTGAAATTACATTCCCAACTGGGCAGCGGCCCGAGAATACTTCTATGTCAAACATATGGAAGAAAAACAAAAGGTTTTGTTGATGATGGTCCAAATTTCCGCATAAGGTGTGGTGGAAAAAGACAACTATAACTATAAAAAGTAAAATATGGTACAATCCTTAACGGGCGGTGGCCCGATCGCTCGCATGAGTTGCGACCGGGCAATGTGATACGAGTACTAGATATTCATCTTCCTTATCTCCATTGTGCAAAGTGCATCAAAG
>LPNX010408725.1:17327-29623 GCA_001517045.1 Pseudotsuga menziesii | reverse complement strand
TAGTGTTACTATTATATTTGCATATTTATTTTCTACAAATCATGAAATTGAAAGATATTTATTTTATAGTGTTTGAATAATGAAAACTTGGTTTTTTAAATTCAATTTTCAAAATTAACCTGTATCCGTATTACACATAAATCGAATATTCGACTAATTCGAATTTGTTCGAAATTTCCACACAAAAATCCAATACTACCGAATTATGCTATTATGGTTTTAATTAATAAATGATGCGCTGATCTTGTTGGCAGTCAACCAACCCCTAATTAATAAATCTTGCAGTTTTTAACCATAATTTTCTAAATGAATGAAATTCTGTATTTTTTTTCCATTAAACCGTTTCATCATAACTTTTAAAACTTGTTTGGTGCACACTATCTATGTTTTGTGTGGAATGACTAATGTATCTTCAATGAATAATGTAAATTTGACAAGCATATAAGAAATGCTTATGCTTGAGATACAAATCATCTTATTGGATGAAAAATAGGAGAACAAAATGTTGGAAAGTGTCAACTATCAATAATAATATCAAAATGTAATTATATTGATAGATGTTTTTATTTGAAATTTTAAGGTGGATAAGCATCTATGTTTTTTATGGCAGTTGTTCCAAATTGCACTAGTACGAAACAAGTGTATCGTCCAGAATGATTTTATGGCAGTTGTTCCGAATTCAAAATAAAAAAAATGATAAAAAAATAGAATATAAAAAATAATTGGTAGTTGATGCATTGATAATTGGTAGTTGATGCATGAATGACTCTTAGTTGATTGGTGGATAGCTGGTAGTTTGTGACATATAACTCATTTAATTAGAATAAAGTGAGAACAAGTAACTAATAACTTCTTAGTGGCACTTAACTTGTGACCTATCAATGTTCACCAACCACAAGTTAAGTGGTTGTGCTAGTTTATTGATTAACTTACTAAGGTTGATGCCCAATTCAAAGACCTTAAACTGGTCCCCAATGATCAAGAAAATTATCAGTTGGATATGATACGAATTTCCAAGGGTTGTAGATCGACTCTTGACAAGAAATGGAAACTTAAGAAGCTTATCAATCTTACAAAATACACTATGTTTCAAAAACTTCTTAAATTCATGAAAGGAAAACCCCTCTAAGGCATTTCAAATATTGGGATTTGAAAGGAGGTATGTAATGTTGTTGATTGAAGGTATAGGATCATGGACTTAGATTATAAGAAATAGGATGACTTTGGGGTTGGTCTTGTGCTTATAAATGTTCTCATAGAAGGAACAGATGAACGACGAATGGATAGAAGGCCTGAAGGACAAGGCACCATATTGGGACTTAAATATGGAGGATGACGTGGACTATGTGATTTAGGAGAATGCACTGATTCATATGATGGAGAATGTAGTCTATCTCTTTAAGGAAGATAGTATTTTCCTCTTAAGAACAACTCATAAAGTGTATTCAAACAAATGCAAAAACGAGTTTGGAGGCATGCATCCTTCTTGTATCTCTTCTAATCCCACCACACTAACCATATCGTATAGGTACCCATATATTGCAACAACCAAATTTATTTCTCATAGGATTTTCCACATTGCAATCATACATAGAGTGTCCAATGTCGAGTGCTGAGGAAGGATTGGTGTGATTATTCAACATATGAAACTTAGATGAAACTAATTTTTTTTGGTCCCTTATTGTTGATATGCATGATTTCAATAACAATTATCTGATCTGAAAATCTTCAGGATTTTTTTTAACCATTAATTTGCATGTGAAATATATATGTTAATTACTCATAAACATGCTTAAAGTCTCCATGTAGCGGTCAGAGCACGTTATAGCGTTTCAGGCATAGTAGAGTGAGTTGCGGCGATGCAGATCGACGGGAAGGCCGTAGGGCTGGGAGTTCTGCAAGCCTCCCTTTGGTTGGATATGGTGGATCCAGACCCCTAGAACCATGTCTTAGGGAAGGGAGTGGTCGGGATCGGAAGCGAGAGGAAGGAGGGAGAGGAGAAAAGCAAAAGATCTGGCCCGGGGGGTTGTCTTCAGAAGGCCTCAGCGATCCCGATGATTCAGATCAGATCAGAACAGGTGAGGGGCAAGATCGAACTGTGGAAGGAGAAGGCCCTTATTGGGAAATTTGTGGGGGTTTGGCCCAAGGAAAGAGATGTGGTTTAGTGGATTAGCAGCTTGTGGAACCCGACTGGTGACTATGATTTACAGCTTGGATCCAAGGTATTTTTCACCATAATATTTTTTAACTAGGAAGACAGGGACCGAATCCTGGAGGGGGGTCCATATTTTTTCTTTTTGGTTGGTCTGTACTTGATGCCACGGAAAGAGCGTTTTAACCCAGAAACAGAAGATATGATGGTTTCCCCAGTATGGATCCTCCTATTCTCATTTCCAGGAGAATATTGGGATCTGAAGACCCTGAAGGATATTGGGAACACCCTAGGGGAATTCATAAAGGTGGCTGAGCAAACTAGGGTTCAAAGATATACGTCTTTTGCCCGGATTTGTGTTTACCTGGACCTCTCCAAAGAACTCCCAGAAGCAATCGACCTAAACTGGGAGGACGAGGAATGGACCCAACCCATCGAATATGAGCAATTACCTTTCCGGTGTAGGAATTGCCATGAATATGGTTACCTGGGAAGGGATTGTACTAAGCTGAAATTAGCAAAAGGAAATCCTGTCCATAAGCTTGGAGTCAGAGCTGAGAAGGACGACTTCACTCAGGTAAAGAATAGGTGAAGGAACAAGGGAGGGGGGGCCTCCAAATCCAAGAAGGAGCCTAAGACAAAAACCCGTCGTTCCACCAACCCCTTTGAGGTGTTAGGGGAGGAAATTCCTGAAGCAGACAACTGCAAGGAGAAGGGCTCAGCGGAGCCACAGGAGGAAAAGGCGAAGAACTCAGATGGAGATGGGGTCCAACAGATGGAAGTCATGGAGGAGGACGAGGGGGGAGAAATGGAATTGGGCGAGCTGGATCTGGATGCGATCGAGGAAGAATGTGGAAAGAAGGGAAAGGGATATGTGCCTCGTCGCCAAATCGAGCTTCTCTAAGAAGCTATCATCAGAACGAGGGCTCACAAGGACATGGGGATTGACCCAGACCCGCAAAAAGGTAGTAAAAGGAAATCGTCAGAAGAAGAGATCTGGAGGGGAAGGAAAACAAACAAGTAACACATAGCTGGAGTTGGGGTTAAACTCATAGAATCAAGCCAATACCCTACAATCTGTGCGGCCTTGTTTGAAGTTAGCAAGGTGTGCCAATGAAGCTTATATCCTGGAATATAAGGGGGTGTAGCAACCCCAATAAGTGGAAGACTCTAAATAGGAAGTTAATGCAGGAAAAGCCTGACATCCCGTTCCTTCAAGAAATGACATGTAGCTTTGAGGGACTAGAGAAAATCAGAAACAGGATTTGGAAGGGCTGTCAGCTAATGGCCCTAGATGTTGTGGGACAAGAAGGTGGTATTGCAATCCTCTGGCAACTCGGAGTGGTGGAAATATCAGACTAGCATGCTAATAAATTCTCACTGATGGCTGAGTTTCACCTTTTGGACTCCGATGTGAGAGGGTCGATGGGGAATGTCTATGGCCCTAGTAGCTTCCTGGAGAAACATGCATTCATAGATTTCATTGTTTGGGTTAACGGTCAAGCTGAGATGGGGAGTTGGGTAGTAGGAGGAGATTTCAACCTCATAGCTAACTTAAGGGAGAAGAAGGGGGGAGACGCTTCCTGGATAAGTACCAAGAAAACTTCTGTGACTTCTTAGCTCAAAGCCCCTTAGTGGACCTGGAGATAGGCAATGGGTTGTTTACTTAGAACAACAAGAGAGGGGGTGATCATCTGGTGTCCTCATGGCTGGACAGATTCCTGGTTTCGGAAAATATTGTTCACAGTACGGGGAAAATAATGGTGGATGTGCTCCTGGCGGTTGGATCAGATCATTGGCCCATCTGTCTCAACTGGGATTGGTCCAGTACCAATATGAGCAAACCGTTTAGATTTGAGTAGTTCTTAATGTAACATAAGGACTTTAAGGAACATGTCATGCAATGGTGGCAGGAGTTGGTTCCCCCTCCTGAACTAATATGTATTGTTTCCAGCAGAAGCTTAAAGCCTTAAAAGCCAAAATTTGCACGTGGAACAGGGAAGAGTTTGGAAATATCTTTGAAGATAAAAAGAGGCTGATAAGTGAACTAGAGCTTATAAATAGAAAGGGAATGGAGAATGAATGGAATGAAGACATGAAGGAAAAACAAAAATACCTATGGTGTCAACTTGAAGCGAGGGAAAGACATGAAGGAATCTTTTGGAAGCAAAAGGCAAGGGTAAAATGGCTTCAGGAGGGTGAGAGGAACACAAAATTTTTCCATAACTTGGTTATTCAGAACAGGATCAGTTCGAGAATCCAAAAGCTACAGAAGGCTGATGGCAGCAGGCTGGAAAATAGACAAAAGATAGAGGAGGAACTCACCCAACACTTCTCCAAGATCCTCAGTGAAGATGTGGATGACAGAGGGAGAGCCATAGAAAGGATTACCCTCTTGATTCCCAGGTCTGTCACCAGAGAAAATAATGAGATGTTAACCACACCAGTGACCATGCAGGAGGTTGAGGAAGCAGTCAACCAAATGGCCTTGGGGAAAGCTCCTGGTCCAGATGGCTTCACCTCTAATTTCTTTCACCACTTATGGGATCTTATCAAAGGGGAGTTCTTTGAGATAATAGAAGAATCTAGAGACAAGAAGGGAGTTATAAAAGCCTTTAACGCAACCTTCCTTACTTTAATTCCCAAGGAGGTTGGGGCTGACAGTCTGAACAAGTTTCGTCCAATTTCCCTTTGCAATGTAATTTACAAGATTATATCTAAAGTGATAGCCAAGCGACTAAAACCTCTCCTACCCAGCCTCATATGCTACGAGAAATCTGGGTTTGTGGAAGGATGATAGATCCTAGATGGAATCATCCTAGTTCATGAGGTGATCCACTCAATGAAAAGCACCTGACGGCCAGGCATGATGATCAAGCTTGATATAGCAAAGCTTATGACAAATTAAGCTGGCAAATTATGGAGAAAATGCTGGAAGCCTATGGATTTTTCCAGGGATGGATTGAATGGGTCATGAACCTGGTCACAACTCCGTTCTTTAGCATCCTCCTAAATGGTGCTCCTACCCGTGTTTTCCAGTCATCCCGAGGTATCAGACAAGGGGATCCCCTATCCCCCCTCCTCTTCATTCTCATGGTAGAGGGCCTGAGTCGCCTTATTAAGACTCAGGATGAAAATGAAGAGTTGAGGGGAATCAAAATCCATGAAGGCATGGATCCTCAGACCCATCAAATTTTTTTTGATGATACCATGCTCATGGGGCACCTTTCAGGTCAAGAAGCGAGAAGCTTCAAAAGGATCCCGACTCTCTTTGCCAAGGCTTCGAGCCTTGCGGTCAATCCCAATTAAAACCAATTTTTCTTTATGAACACAGACAGACTCACCCAAAGGAATATCATTAGGATCCTGGGGTTTTCGAAAGGGATGATTCCTTCCAAATATATTGGAATACCCCTGGGGGTGGGTCAGCTGAAGAAATCCTCTTGGCAGGATCTTCTAGATAAAATGAAACAAAATCTCTCTAGCTGGGTTCTTCTCCCACTAAATCTACCGAGCAAACTGATCTTGGTAAAAGCAGTTATGCAGGCTATGCCCATATATCTCTTCTCGATCCTCTCGGCCCTGAAGTCGGTTTTGCAGGCTATTCGAGGTATGCAAAGGAACTTCCTATGGGTAGCAGGGAGACGAAAGCAAAATTTACCCTGGTCAGCTGGGATGGAATTTGCAAACCAAAGGAGCAGAGGGGGGTTAGGGTTGAGGAATCTGGAACTCATGGCAGAGGTTCAGGGAGCGAAAATCTGGTGGATATGGGCTAATCACTCAATGGAACCTTGGGCAAGACTCTGGCACATCAAATATGATCAGGACATGCACAATAAACAATTGATAAGATTAAATGAGGAGCTAAATGGTTCTCCCATTTGGTTGAAGGCTTTAAGCGGAAGGCATATTGTGCAAGACGATAACTTCTGGGAGATAAGGGGGGGGGGCTGCCAAGCTCTAGGAGGAATCTTGGAACCAGTTCCCCAAATTAGGGATGGACCCAAGATGGTGACATATCAGGGAAAAAGCTATCGAGGAGGGCAAGGAGAAGGTGGGCCAATTTTGGGATGTCCAAAACTTTGAAGGGAAGCGACAATGGGATTTTACAACAAAACCTGACCTAACAAGTGAGCAGGATTGGAGAGCTTTTCAAGAGGAAATTCACCAGAGATTCATAAGGGTCAAGGAAGTTCTGGACATTCTAAGGTGGGGTCACAAGGAGAAATGATCCTTTAGCATAAAGGAAGCCTATAATCTCAAGATTGGCCAACAGAGGGACGGAGAAGGAATATGGAAGAAGATCTGGACGTCGAATTAGTGGCCCAAAGTAGCCCTGTTCACCTAGCCGGTGGTCAAAGGAAGAATTATTACCAGTGAAAACCTCCGACGCCGCGGAATATAGAGGCCGTCGTAGTGCTGTCTTTGTTATCAGGACGAGGAAACCATGGGCCATCTCCTGGATAGCTGCCCCTTCGCTTCCATCATATGGGATAAAGGCGCAATAGGGTTCAGAAGGAGTGACAGGAGGAGAGGACGCCTGACCCAAACGCTAATTGAATGGAGCCCAAAATCATTCAAAAATCGAGTCATTCAGTCGGTTTGGGAAGCCTTCCCGGGCATGGCGATGTGGTGTATATGGAAAGAGAGGAATGGTAGGATCTTCCGAGATAAATGTAGCGATACAGAATCGGTCTGGACAACGATGAAGGACAACTTGCTATCCACCATCCGAAGTATGCAATGGCAGGATCAGGATAAGATAATCCCACTAGAGGAAGCTCACATAGTGGAGAGCTGGGGGCTTGACAGATCCCAGATGGAAGGACTGCGCAGTCGAGAGAGGATTTACACACCTTCTAGTCCCTCCTCTTGGTCTCCTCTCCCTCCTCAAATGTTCAAGCTTAATTTTGACGGGGCCTCCAAGGGAAATCTGGGGCTTGCGGGCTATGGTGGGATATGCCAGGATCACAATGGAGGGATCATCTCCATCTACCAAGGCGCTCTGGGCACAGACACCAACAATTCGAATGAATTAGAAGGGATGATATGTGGTTTTGAGTGTCTGATCAGAGGCGGATACTTCTCGATGATCATAGAAGGAGACACCAAAGTTCTGATCCATATGTCCAAAAGGATGGCGAACGGGCAAGATTGTGCGAAGGTTGCCACGAGCTGGCGCCTAGCTATCAGAATAGACTCCTTGAGATCTCTGCTTCGCGCCCACTCAGAGGTCTCTTTCTGTCACGTCAGACGCATTGCCAACAAGGCATCGGATCTGTTAGCTAACGCTGGCGCGGAAGGGGATGTGGGGCTCCAAGTTGGAAGCTTGGAGGATTTTAGTGCGGAAGCATGGGCCCGACAGTGCAGGCAGGTGGCATCTAGGGACTATGATGGCAGACCATAGGTGGAGCGTCCAAACGACCGAGGCATGAGAGATGACAAAGGGCGCGAGCATGCCCTGCCAGACCTTTCTTAAATGAAACGCGGGGCCACATGGCCAATGGTCCAGACCATGAGGTGGCTGTCCTTTTCCATCATAATAGTTTGTATTGCAGGGATGGACGGGACATGCAAGGAAGAGCAGGATCGTCGAAAGGATTGGGTGTTAATTACAGTCAGGATCTCTGAGGCAGGTGAAGGTACGAGGGCAGTTGTTGTTATGATTGGAGTGACGCAAGGGCAATACTGGACCCGGAAGACAATCATGTCTCCTACTTCCTTTTATTCGGGGCGGATTTTGCCACCCCTCATCCTTCTTCGAAGCGAGGTCTGTGTGTTTTATTCTATGGTGTTGTGTTTGTTTCTCTCAAAGACACTGGTCTCTCAAGTTGAGATGCTCCCCAATTCTCTATGTGCGGTTCGTATCCCTTTGCCCAGTAGTATGGCTCCTAAGCGTCCACTGAAAAGCGTCCCAAGCTAGGGCGATGCCGCTGATGGTTGGGACAGAAAGGGGAAAGGAATAATCCTTCGAGTGAAGCCGGCGACAAGGTTGCAGGTTCAGGCCCAGGAAGCGATGGAATTTTACAAGGAGCATGTGCCTCTGGGCATCCGATTGGAAGTGGAGAAGGTGGTTGGAGATTTGTGGGCAGAGGTGAAAACCGTGTCTTCAAAGGACCTCGACAAGGAGGTGGTGAACTGGGTCCTCGACCCTGGCACCATGGCTGATAGAGCCTCGGCCTACGACTGCCTGTTAATGCTTTATTGGGTGAATATGCGCCTGGTTGGGCACTCCTCCATTGCAAGGGAAGTTAAGTATGAGGAGGATGAAGAACCAATGAAGTCCTAGAAGGATCATAGCAGCGAATGCCATCTGATGCACCAAAAAATTGATGTTATTGCGGAAAAGCTGAACATCCCCTTCTATCCAGCGGGAAGGGGTCCGGAGGAGTTTGCTCGCCATAGGGAGAAAGGCAGCCATTGCTGTAACGCGCTATGTGGACGCCAAGGTGTGGCTGCCACCTAGGTAACCTCAACTATGTCAGCCTTTACTGCTGGTCTTAGAATGGAAATCGACGCCTAGGGTCCGACTTGAGATCTGGTTTTTTCTCTCTCTTGTCTTATGCTTATAGTTTTGCCTAATGCGAATTGTATAGGGTGTCTCTTGGTTATGTTTTGGCCAAATTGTATTCGGGTTGGGGATGAAAATTTTTGTTTGTAAGGGGTTAGTAAGAAAGAAATGCAGTAGTTTGGATTATGTATATGGGGGATGTGAACTTATGTGTACTTTTTGGAAGGGAGCTTAGGAGTGGAGCTGGGCTATCTCAGGGAAGCCATGGATGCTTTGTTATGAAGATTGTCTACTATGTAATTTCGGTTTCAGCGATGTGAAGTAATATAATGTTCTATTTACAAAAAGAAACATGCTTAAAAGATAAAAATTTTAATACTTAAATCAATCACATAAGCAAATAAAAGAGACATGTAAACCATAAAATCAAGATAACAACTAATAACGGAGTTCACCCCTCTTGGGCTATGTCTGCGAGCCACTTCCAATGGGAAGGTCGATCTTATTAAGTCTTCAAAAGCTTACAAAATATGAGTTTCAGGAACACCTTTGAGTTTTGTCAGTCAAACTAAGAAACAGATTGCACCACTGCGTTCCTCTTGAAAAATCGAGAAATATGAGTATAAACTCGAAACCATTTTCCTGAGGCCTCCTTTAGCATGCAATTCGAGAAAACAATTCTACACAACAAACAAACTGTACGGAATGTGCACAGATTTTCGCCTTGAGATCCATGCCCATTAATGGTTTCACTCATCGGCATCTGTGTTTGTACCCTATATCATTTTCTGTACAAACTGCGCTCTATTATGTGGACTCTAAACTCTGCCCGGGTTGAAAAATCGTGGCTGATTATAAGTTTTAGCCCAATGGTAAAGCACCGTTGACAATGTAACGGTGGGGCGGTACACCAATGGTAAAGCGCAACTCTCTTTGGGGAGAGGTACCAGGGTCAAACCCAGATGCCTTTCCTTCGTCCATGTGCTTTTGAAATGTGGCTCATATAACATATATGATCACGTAATATTATGGTTTCAATATGGTTTAACACATGGCGCATTTGTTATGATATGGATAACATGGTGCGTTTCCTCCCTCCTTACCCTTTTGAAATGTATGTTATGGTTTCGATATGGTTTAACACATGGTGCGTTTGTTATGATATGGATAAGGTTTATTGTGATATGGCTCCATGTTAATGTAATGTTTAACACATGTTAATGTAATGTTTAACATATGGATGTAATGTTTAACATATGGTATATAAATTAGAATGTTTAACATATGGTTTATAATATATAACTTTGAGTGGAGGCCCCAGTGTTTGCATGGTGTTGAGGGTTAACCCCATTTCACAAAATTCAGACATTCTTAACTTTAAAAAAAAAATTCACCATATACACACTAGGAAACATTGTGAAATGTATTGGTTAGGTGGGTCGAATATGACTGAAAGTTTGAAATATCCTTGAGGGTTGTGAATTAGAGACTACACTAGTGGATTCATGCACCTCGAAATATATAGATTTCATAAGTGAAATAATAATGACATAATTGAACTTACAAACTCTAAATTATATACCAAGTAGACTCGTTTTCATTACTGAAAGCAGTACACCCAAGCAATGCATCCCACTCTAACTTGCAATGATGACAAGCAAACAATGAGCCCTTAGGCATGAGTGTTTGAGTGCATCTTTGATACCAGCTGTAGCAACCCATCGTGGGTGGATTCTCTATCACATATATTATATCTAATCTCATTAATACACTAATCATTCGAAATTTAAAAATAAAAATATTAGCTATCGCATTTATAATATCTAAATAAAAAAATGCATTTATACAAAATAGGGAATACAATTATACATTGAACCTAGTTGTTATGGCATATCTTCAACAAGTTCCCTCCAACACATTTTATTATGTTTTGTTTGTTGAGCTCCCACAAATATTGACTATGATTGACAATCCTTGTGTCCACTGGTTGACTCCCTATGGGTACTCTTATTAAACAAGAACCCCCGATCTACAACAGGTTGTATGTGTCAGGAATAACTCCTGAATTCATCTTATTCCTTGGGAAATGCCTTTATTTATACAATTCATATGTCGGTTGTGATTCAACTTCCAACCAACCTATTCATATTCCTACATGACTATTCACATTCAGAATGTATTTAAAATATTTACATATTGTATAATCCCGACGGATTATATTCCAACAATCCCCCCTTTAATCCGAAGGGGTGTTAGTAAGTCTGAGCATGTTTCTGAATCTTTCAAACTTTTCTCGTCCAAGCGGTTTGGTGAAGATGTCTGCAACTTGATCATTTGTGGAACAATGTCGAAGATGGACTGTCTTGGCCTCTACATGATGTCGAATCAAATGATACTTTGTGTTGATGTGTTTGGTTTGATCATGGAATCTGGGATTCTTAGCCAGCTTGATTGCAGAAGTATTGTTGATCAATAATGGAGTGGAGTTCTCTTGTTTTTCTTGCAAATCTTCAAGTATCTTCCTGAGCCATACTATTTCTTTCGTTGCTTCAGCTGCAGCCACATATTCTACTTCTGTTGTTGAATCTGCCGAAACTGACTGTTTGCGTGATCTCCATGAGATAGCTGCTGATCCAAGACTCATAGTGTATCCAGAAGTTGATACTCCTGTCTCCTTATCGCCATCAAAATCTGAGTCTGAGTACCCAATAAGTTTGAAGTCATCCACCTTAGAGTACTTGAGTCCAACGTCTTGAGCCCCTTTCAAGTATCTTAGAACTCTTTTTGTAGCTGACCAATGTCCTTCACAAGGTTTATGCATGAACCTTGAAAGTATGCCAACAACATAAGAAATATCTGGTCTAGTTGTTGTAAGGTAGATAAGTCTTCCTACAAGTTGTCGATACTTGGTCGCATCCTCAAATTCTTTTCCTTCGCTTGATGTGAGCTTCATTTTCTGTTCCATTGGAGTAGAGATAGGGTTGCATTCTGTCATGCAAAATTTGTCTAGTAGTTCTCCAACATATTTTTTCTGAGATAGGAATATGTACTTAGGATGTTGAGTGACTTCAATTCCTAAGTAATAGTGGGGATGTCCCATATCTGTCATTTCAAAGATCTTTTTCAAATCTTTCTTTATGGATGCTATATAGCTCTCATTGTTCCCTGTCATCAAAAGATCATCTACGTACACCACAAGATACACAACAGATCTTCCAACTTTCTTTATAAACAGTGTTGCGTCATCAAGATCAAAATGTTCAAAATTTAACTTCAAAAGATGCTCGGTTAATTTTTCATACCATGCGCGAGGCACTTGTTTTAGGCCATACAAGGATTTGAGAAGCTTGCATACCTTTTGTTCTTTTCCTTTCACAACAAAGCCTTCTGGCTGAGACATGAAGACATTCTCTTTCAAGTCTCCATTCAAGAAAGCAGTCTTCTCATCCATCTGATGAACTTTCCACCCATTCTGAGCAGCTAAAGAGAGTAAGGTATGGATGGTAGCCCATTTTGCTGTAGGAGAAAACGTTTCTTCATAGTCAATTCCTTCCTTTTGTGTATAGCCTTTTGCTACAAGCCTCGTTTTGTGCTTGTCAAGTGAGCCATCTGATCTGTATTTGTTCTTGTACA
>LPNX010408716.1:464708-525547 GCA_001517045.1 Pseudotsuga menziesii | reverse complement strand
TATAGCGACGGAATTCGGGGCTTCCTTAAAAAAAATTGTAAAAATGCATAATTTACCCTTGATTTTTCCACGAAAGTAAAAAAACGTGGAAAACTAACGTGGAAAAATATGCCAATATGTACTAGTGTGGGTATGATGCACTATTTTCTAGGCATGGAGGTGTGGAAAAATGCATATGGAATTTCCATGGGACAAGGAAAGTATGTAGTAGAGATACTGAAGAGGTTTAGGATGATGGACTACAAGGCCATGACCACACCTATGGCATTGAACCTGAAGCTATTGAGTGATGCTTCATCAGAAGCGGTTGATTCTATGATGTATTGTCAGATGATTGGGTCCTTGATTTACCTGACGAATACGAGGCCATATATTTTCTTTGTTGTGAACACATTGAGCTAGTTCCTCATGGATCTGAGACATGTTCACTTGATTGCTGCAAAGCATATTCTAAGGTACCTGAAGGGTACAGTTGATTATGGGCTCAAGTATGAAGTGAATCAGAAGATTAACCTTGAAGGTTATGTGGATTCAGATTGGGAAGGCAGTGCCATTAATAGAAAGAGCACTCCAGGGTGTTGCTTCAGTATGGCATCAAGTGTGATCTCTTGGTTTAGCAGGAAGAAATCCTGTGTGGAACTGAGTACAACCGAAGCAGAGTATGTTGCAGCTTGTTCGACTAGTTGTGAGGCAGTGTGACTAAGAAAGCTACTATCTGATTTATTGATCTCTAGATGGATGCTACTTGTATATATTGCGACAACCAGAGCTGTGTGAAGCTGTCAAAGAACCCAGTGTTCCATGAAAAGTCAAAGCATATTGAGATCAAGTATCACTATATCAGGGATATGGTGCATAGAGGAGCAGTGAAGCTCCAGTATGTTGCGACGGACGAGCAGATAGCTAATGTACTGACCAAACCATTAGCCAGAGTAAAGTTTGAGTACTTTAGGGAGAAGCTTGGTTTTCTCCAAATCGAGTTTCCCTCCTAAGGGAATTGATGTGTCCGTTGGAGTTTCTGACATGGTGGAAGGTTGAACTTCACATGGTCAGATGTAAGTGCAGAGATGCTCTGATGTGATTGTGGGTTGTGTTACCACATGATCAGTGCAGAGATATTCTGATGTGATTGTGGGTTGTGTTACCACATGATCAGTGCAGAGATATTCTGATGTGATTGTGGGATGTGTTCCCACATGATCAATGCAGAGCCATTCTGATGTGATTGAGGGATGTATTCCCACATGATCAGATATAAGTGAAAAGATATTCTGATGTGATTGTGGGATGTGTTCCCACATGATCGGTGCAGAGCCATTCTGATGTGATTACGGGATGTGTTCCCACATGATCAGATGTAAGTGTAGATCCTTTCTGACAAGATGAGTTCAGATGTAAGTTCAACACCTTTCTGAAAAGATGAGGTCGTATGTAAGTGCATATCCTTTCTAATAAGATGAGGTCAGATGTAAGTGCACGCCTTTCTAACAAGATGAGGTCACATGTAAGTGCAAAGCCTTTATGACAAGATGAGGTCAGATGTGAGTGCAGGGCCTTTCTGACATGGGTTTTGGATGGTTTCCTCCCATGGTCAAATGTGAGTGATGGGCGTGCCTTTATGACATGGTCGTTCTTGGATGTGTTCCTCCCATGGTTAGATGTAACTATTGGGCGGGCCTTTTTGACATGGTTCATTCCATGTTTGGCTAGTTGTGAGGTAGTGTGGCTGAGAAAGCTACTATCTGATTTATTTGATCTCCAGATGGATGCTACTTGTATATATTGCGACAACCAGAGCTATGTGAAGCTGTCGGAGAACCCAATGTTCCATGACAAGTCAAAGCATATTGAGATCAAGTATCACTATATTAGGGATATGGTACATAGAGGAGCAGTGAAGCTCCAGTATGTTGCGACGGACAAGCAGATAGCTGATGTACTGACTAAACCATTATCCAGAGTAAAGTTTGAGTACTTCAAGGAGAAGCTTGGTGTTCTCCAGATCGAGGTTCCCTCCAAAGGGAATTGATGTGTCCATTGGCCTTTCTGACATGGTGGAAGGCTAAGATTCACATGGTATGCAGAGATGCTCTGATGTGATTGTGGGTTGTGTTGCCACATGATCAGTGTAGAGATATTCTTATGTGATTGTGGGATGTGTTCCCACATGATCAGTGTAGAGCCATTCTTATGTGATTGAGGGATGTGTTCCCACATGATCAGATATAAGTGCAGAGATATTTTGATGTGATTGTGGGATGTGTTCCCACATGATCAGTGTAGAGCCATTCTGATGTGATTACGGGATGTGTTCCCACATGATTAGATGTAAGTGTAGATCCTTTCTGACAAGATGAGGTCAGATGTAAGTGCAGCACCTTTCTAACAAGATGAGGTTGGATGTAAGTTCATATCCTTTCTAATAAGATGAGGTCAGATGTAAGTGCAAGGCCTTTGTGACAAGATGAGGTCGAATGTAAGTGCAAAGCCTTTGTGACAAGATGAGGTCAGATGTGAGTGCTGGGCCTTTTTGACATGGGTTTTGGATGTGTTCCTCCCATGGTCAGATGTGAGTGATGGGCGTGCCTTTTTGACATGGCCGTTCTTGGATCTGTTCCTCCTATGGTCAGATGTAAGTGTTGGGTGGGCCTTTATGACATGGTTCATTCCATGTTCAGATATAAGTGCTAAAGATGATGAAGACCTACATGAAGGCTAGGCCTACAGCTAGCATGAAAATGGGCTGGCTCTGTAGAACTTCATGTGACGAGTAGAATTGAGATAGCACCAGTGATGATCTAGCAGTGATGATTCATATCAAGTGATGATACAGACTTGATGATGATCCAGTGATGCTCCAGTGATGATCTAGACTTGATGAAGATGACTTAACGATGAAGATGACTTGAAGATGAAGATGACTTGAAGATGAATATGACTTGATGATGATCTAGATGATACAGAGAAGAAGAATTGTGCTGATAAATTGTGTCGAGAGAATACCTTCCTAGTTAAGAGGGAGTGTTGATGTATTTCTAACTTTGGAATGTATTCACTTGTATATCTTATGTATTATACCCTAATGTTTATATTGGGAAGTATCTGTTATGTAATTGATTCATGTCATGCCCCGATGTTCCTATCAAGAGATTCAATAATGTAAAAAAGTCATGTAAAGTCATAGAGTATAACCCTCCTTATTGATCAAGGGTTAAAGTACCCGCAGTTGTGGGGCCCTAGGGTTATTAGACTCTCCTAGAGAAGTTGGACCTAGTGAGTTATTGTCAAGTCGAGAATTAGTATAAATAGAGAGGGAGCCTCTCTATTTAACACACATTCACTCACACTCAGTTGTAGCGCATAACTGAGAGAGAAAGAAGAAGCTAGGACAAGAGAGAGAGAGATTACTGATGTCGAGAGATCATCTTACTGTCTTTGGTTTTTACTTTTGGTGCTGATTCTATCTCTGAGGAAGTTGCAGGGTTTTATCCTTTATGGTTTCCCCGAGGAAAATGTTTGTGTTCATTGTCTCTTGTGATTGATTGTTGTGCTTGTTATTCTCTTAGATAATATCCTAAGAGCATATAGCTTAAATGTTAAAAATATAACAAACTTTGCATGGACTTTAATGTCGGTGCTTACTATTTTGCATGCTTTAGCACCAAACATTGAGGTAATGGTTGTGCTACATTTAGCTTTTACAATTATATTTCTGATTTAATGTCTAACATAACATCCACTTTTACTACTATGACTTCTAGTGTTGCACCACATTTTAGTTCCATTATAGCTACCATGTTATCACCATATTTGGCTTCCGCTAAAATGCCAAGTTTGGCTTCCACTATAGTGTTGAGTTTGACTCCCACTATAACAACTAGTTTCACTTCATTTTTCATACCAATATTTGTATCCATAGTAACTCCACATTTTTCTTTCAATTTAGCACCCAATGTTTCTTCCATTTTCGCACCAATATTTACTTCCACATTAGCACCACATTTTTCTTTCACATTAATAACACTTTTTTTCTACCAATTTAGTGTCAATTTTATTTTCCATTATGGTGTAAGGCTTTTCTTCCACCTTATCACCATTTGTTGCTTCCAATTTAGTTTCCACTACAACATCTTATGTAGTGCCTTATTTTTCTTTGTTTATAGCTTCCACTTTATCACCATGCCTAGCTTCCAATTTACACCTTAGTTTAGCTTCCATTTTAACATCATTTTTTCAAACCATATAGCTTGCATGTTAACGCTACCTTTATTATATTCATTTTATTAATTTTAATTAGGATAATGAAATATATCATAGTTCTTGAGTAAAATATAATATTTATAAATAGGTATCACAATTAAAATTTATATCATAACATTTATGAAGAAAGATAAGGGAAATGGACAACATCCATCTAAAGTAGCAATATCATCATATTTAGTAACTCGTCATCAACAATTTCCAATATATATAAACAATATAATATTGATAGTCATTCATAATCATTATATTTAATTAAATCAAGTGAAAATATAATCTCAAATATATCATATGATCATTATGTCATAAAAATAATACGCCATATAATGATGAAATACCAATTTCATAAAAAAAAAGTTTTATTATCTCCATACATACAAAAGCCAATAGTATATGGGTTTCACCATGATATCTCAACAATAATCCATGATACAAGTTAATATGAACCAAAATGTAACATGCATATGTATCATCATAAAGTAGCTTAAATACACAATAACATGGGGATAGTAATGATCATCAACATCTTCATAAACATTATCACTAATTACCACCACTATCACCGTCATAATCACCATCCTTGCCATCTTCATCAAACCATCTATATTTTATCCAATCTCAACATAGTTTGGATCATCAATAGTCAAATCATCAACTCCAATTTTGTGAAAATAAAACAAACATATAATATTACAATTTAGTATTAATTTCATGTTATATATATATTAAAAATATCATTCTAAAAATTGCGAGATTATTATATAAACTATATAAAATTCTTAGCAATTGAAATATTTTTAGAAAAATATTTTACATGCGTATGCATATGTGTGTGAGAGAGAGAAAAAGATACAAAATATAAAAAATAACATTTAATATATGTCTATGCATTAATATGACAAGATAAGAAAATGTTAAAAAATAAAAATAAATAATAATTACATAAGAAGATATATACAAAAATAGTTTAATAAGTATGAAATGTCAATGGATCACATCTTAGCATCACCATGTAACAGGATTATTATGGCCTTTTTACACTTTGGAGGGAAAATGAAAACTAATAAAAATGGATTTTATTATTGAGTTGCTAAGAAAAATAAAATATCATGAGCCCATCACGGCGAAGGTGGATAAATTGGTAAAGACTACCCATTTTATCTATTTCAGTATACACAAAAGGAATAACATGGTGGAAATTTTTATGAAGGAAATAGTTAGATGTCACTATGTACCAAAATCAAGGGTATCATCTCAAGACATAAGGTTCATTGCAAAATTTTGTAAGGATCTATATTTCCAATAATTAGGCAAACAAATTCATTTGAGTGCACACTATTTACAATTATGTACAATATTTACAATTATGTGAATAGATAATTTGTCTAAGTGGAAATATAACTTACGTTTACTAGATTATGCATACAATAATGGCCATTATGCATCCTTGGGAATAAACCCATTTGAAACCTTGTGTGGTTGAAGATGCAACATTGTAGTGACTTAGGACAATCCAAGATATAGGGTTAATTTGGGCTATAATTGGTCACCTAAACGTTTTTTATTTTGGTTGGAATCAACATGGCATATGCATTTTAACTTGCTCAATATGAATTAATTTTGGCTATAATTGGTCATCTAAAGTTTTATTATTATTATTTTGGTTGGAATCACCATGGCATATGCATTTTAACTTGCTCAATATGAAGACTGACATGGATTGTTGTACAGTAAGGAGCTAAGTTGATAGTCCTTAGTTTCTTGGGTAGCCTCTCTCTATCATTTGCCCATACATGTCAATTACTATCAAAATTTAATGATCATTTGTAGAATTTCATGTTTAATATTTCCTCGTAAGTTTTGCAAAAATGTTTTTTTTATCATGGGTCATGGTGCAAAAGGAACCTAATATTGGATAAGGAATTGGTCTATTGGAGGAGCCTAGTTGACCTTGTCAACTAGAGATGGTATTTGACTAAGAAGTCTAGTTGGTCAACCGCATGGTTGAGTGGAATAACCAAGGTAGTTGAGGAAGTTATAACTATATTCTATGCTTGTAATCCTATATAAAGTCAATAACCTATGATGCAATAAAGTCTAATAAGTATGATCATATAGTAAAGGCTACTTTTTGCTAGTTCCACTACTTCTGTGTGTGTGTGTGTGTGTGTGTATTCTTGCTTGTATATTTCCTTAATGTAGAATATGGTTGTTTATGTGTGCTTCTAGCAACTATTTATTATGTAATCCCTTATATTACAACATCGGTTCCATTGTTGGTAGTACATGACCTAGGGTTTGAGAACAACACATGCATGCATGGGTTTTCAGTGGGGAAGATATTTGTAAGTGATGTCATTGAAAAGTTGATACTTACCTAAACAAACACAAATTTTCACATAAACACATGATAGATTCTTGGAATCTATTCTCATGGAGATAAAGACATTGTTGGATAACATTGCACATTGACAAGACTATTGAGGGAAAGGAATCACTATCAAAATTAAACAAGGATGGATGAACAAACTTGTATGAATTGGTAGAAAAATAATTGACGACATATGTGAAGAAAAAGAAGTGAAGCATGAACATCTATAGACAATGTTAAAAGAAGGTTGTATCACTATTTGCATGATAATTTCCTCTACACATTACCTATACCGTTGTGAAAATTTCTCATAGAAAAGGGAATCGACCATATTGTAGAAGAATGACCCCCATTGAATACCCCCATATAACCAATTCGAAGAAAATACAAGAATACCGGAAATGTTCCTCAAGAAAATGAGAACTATGGCCACCATCGTCGATCAATAGTAAACTTATTGTTGACAATGGGGGGGGGGGGGTAGATTACCTATGTGATGCCTCAAAGGAAAAATATCCTAGTCAACTAATCTTAGAGGTGGCTCAACTACCTTTCTCTTTTGAGCATTAAATGATTGGGGCACATGAGAGAACTTGTCATGTCCAAAATTTTGCATTGGGTCAAAATGGCCTAATCACTTTTTCCATATTCATGAGATTTTGTCAAATTGATGCCAAGGGTCAAATAATTGCCAAGGAGGAAAATTACTAGTTTATTAGGTTGAGGGTGGAAGCTTTGGGATTTGGAATAAGGGGGGCAATAAATAATGTTCAAACATTAGAATGGAATAAATATTTAATAATGGAACTTATTAAATAAATACAAGAGAAAATTGAAGTGGCAATGGAGCATGGATACACATGGAAACTATGGGGCCCACACAAGCTAGAATTTATGTGCCACATGGCATCCTCCTCTTGAAATTTACAATCCATAAGAATCCCAAGGGTATTGGGATGAGTTGGAAGGTCAATATACTTGGCATGAATCAATTCAGGTTGAATTGGAGTGGAAGAGTAACTCCCATGGAAGAGGAAGAGGCATTTTTGAGCTAGTGAGACACTTGGACTAGATTCCCTAGCTCTATGACAACAATGATGAAGATGCTATGAAACCTACGGAAAAAATCAGATATGAAGGCTGACATATGACATATCTGACATGTCAGGTCGAAATAGAGCATACAAGAGGGTGCTCATGTGGTTCCTACTCAAATTGGGGGAAGATGGAAGGCTAGGAAAGGGAGGACACCTGGAAAATATTGAGTTCACACCCAAATTAAAATTGGATTAAGTTTTTGGATGTATTGGTAAACTTAGAAGGCTAAGTATATTTATAAAATACAAGAATCAACCAAGAGAATGGATTTTTTTCATTTTAGAAATTGTCATTTGTGAATTGTGACAGATAGTGGATGACTAGTTTTCTTGCCTAAGCCAATTTCGAGGGTGAAAGATTCCCATCCAAGTTGGTGTTTGGAGAGGCCACTAAGGTATTTCATGGCTATTTAATGGATTTTTATTTGTAGGTGTAAGCTATAGGGAAGCTCGTGGTTCCTTCTATTGCAGCACTTTCTGTCAACCATTTCTAGTTTTTATGGCATATTCTTGCTCATGGAGGGACTGCGCTTTGGGTGAGCTATTGATTTATTTGGGGGATATTATAATGCCCCATTATTTTATGTTATCAGGTAGAAATACTGAAATATCTCATGTAAAAATTTCAATAAATGAAGAAATAGTGTCGTTTCCCCACTATCTTGTTGTGAACCAATGTAATGTTGATGGATTCGAATGGATATGTAAAATATTAATGGTTTATGGATGGATTGACTATTATTTATGGATTTAAAAGTTTATAATAATATCAGGTTGAAATACCCAAAATATTTCACGTATAAATGTTAAACAATGAAGAAACAATGTCATTTCCCCATTATCTTGTTGTGAACCAATATAATGTTGATAGATTCGAATGGATAAGTGAAATTTTGATGGTTTATGAGTGAATGGAATGTTATTCATGGATTATATTAGTTTAATTTTCAGTACATAATCATTTGGAGTTATTTTGATGAGTTTCATAGCATTTGGAGAAGTTTTCCTCTCATTTCCCCCAAGGTTGAAACTAGTCTTTTTGCATCTGATTTAAGGGAGTTATAGAAGACATTAAAAGTTGAATGGTGATGCATATGAGTTCATATTGATGTCATTTACATGTACCCTTCTTCAATTTATAAATTAGAGTTGTCTTGAGTGCATTTGGGAAGCCATTTTCAGTATTCATTATGGGGGAATTACAACCCCAAATTACTAGTCAAAACTCATGTTGTAATCTCACAGATCACACAAGGTTACCAATAATACACACATAGAATTATATCAGAATAAATAAACAAGAGACAAGAACAAATAGTAGCATAACAGATTATATTATAGAATCACATGAGGGTCCATACATATAGAAAACCGAACCAAGTTCTTAACTGGCTGAACAACCTATTATATATGATTACAAAATGGTTAGGAGTAACTACTTGTCAGTTTGGTCAACTGACATGGCCTTTGGAAGCCGACCTAATATATGATTAGTCGGTTAACTAGTATAGTCATCTCATCGACTAGCTCCTCCAACATCTCCCCCAGGAACAAAATCTTTCTTCATCCTGAAGAAACAAGGGAGTTCCAAAACTCTGCCTCAAGTAGCTTCCTTTCTGATGTTCTGTCTTCATGGGTTGTGCAGTCTAATAGATGGTTTTTTTCTGTACACATACTTTGATTATGGATTCTGCCAAAATGGCTAATTGGTGTTGAAAATATTCCCAAATGCAGAGAGCTCTCTGGATGTCGATGGTCAAGGTTGTAATGCTAGATAGGGTCGCCATTTTATCCTGAATTGAGAGTTCTACAATATTATTCATGTCGAACCCCAAAATTAGGATTTTTCAACTGATGTGTCATCAGTATTTTCATTTGTGGACAGATTGTGTCCAGTTTGTTGATGCTGGAAAGAGCCTGGTTTACCCACTGATGAGCTTGTTTTTATAACTTCTCTAGCTTTGTTGTTTCCAATAGTTTTTTCTCTTGTATTTTGCTCCTTATTGTTTCGTCAAGACCCTGTTGATTCTCTAGTGTCTTGATATGTTCATAGGTTTCTTGAGACTATTGAAATACTTGGCCATAATGGGTCTACCAGCTGCGTAGTACTTCTTTTGTAATAGCTAACTCCTCTAGATGTTCTTGCAGTACCTTGTGTGCTTCTGAAAATTTTGTGTACTGTTGTCTTAATAACACATATTTTTCTTCTTTTTGCTCTTCTTTCTTGGTATGTAGCTGTGCTTGGAGGTTCGACACAACACTCTCAAATAACTGGTATGCTTTCTCTAGAGTTTTGTCGGTGTTGGTCTTTGCTGGTCCTAGTATGATTGTCTGTGTTAAAGTCCTGCATTTAGTCAGGAATTCAACTTGTTATGTCTTCAGTTTTTCAATTCGTTCTTGTCTTCTTTGGTTTCTTGTTGATGCTTCTTTGGTGAGTGCTCCTAGGAGTCGATCCAACTCTCCATCTCTTAGTTTTGGTGTCTCGACTACGGAATTCGATACTAACTATTGAAGGTGGATCACGACCAATACTTGTTGTGGCTGGTGGTGATATTTTTTATTTTTCTCTTTTCTTTTGCTCTTATGATTAGACATATGGACCACTACTGATCCTGTTGGTACTGATGTTGGATGCTGCTGCAGTGTTTGGTGCTCTTCATTCGGTGGATTCTCAGTCGACTGAACTACTCCTATGTTAGGATTAGCTTGTTGGGTTTCCTGAATGGGGTTTGTGGTTGTTTGTGCTTCTAATGGTGGTGAAGATGGTGGTTCTATGTTATGAGGAGACTTTGGTGCTGGTGGTGGTGATGGTGATGGTGAATGGTCTGGAGTTAGAGGGGTGGTTGGAATTTGACTTGTCGACATGGGGTTTTCGACTTCCGGTAGTAGGCCTACAGGGTTGTCGATTTCTTCATCTTCCATGAGGTTGTTAGTTTTTGCATCTAGTGTTGCTTGATTATTTCCTTCAAGGGCAAGTAACCCCCTATATTCCTCATTGATCGAAAGGTTTTGGAAGGTTGGTGTAAATAATGAAATTTAGGTTGCGACTACGATGGATGTCGGGTTAGGGTTGCGAATGAATGATGATTTGATAAGTCTCACAAATGTTGGTGGTGAAACTTGGTTGGTTCGTGGAGTGAGACTTTGTCAGGAAAATATTGACTTGACAATTTTATTGGTGGTGATGATCTAATAGGCTTTAAGGAATAAATTTGGTAGTTTGTTGATAAATTGCTGAAGTTCAACATCTTTATCAATTTTTTCCTTAAGGGTTTCGGGGATAATTTCATTGTAAATTGGTGATATGGTCATGGTTGAATCTGGTGTTATTCTAGTTGGAGAATGTCTTGGTGAGTCTGGAGTTAAATCAATAGGATTTATTTCGGGCTGGGTAGTAGTTCTTACCTTTTTAAGCTTGCCTTGCTTTGCTCCTGATTCGACAAACTGCTTGAACTGGGTCTTGACGGATACCTTGTTTATTGCAGCATCCTCTAGGATGTCGATAGTAGTATAAAGTAGTTATTCCTCATCTTCTGATTCCTCTGATAAGATGATTTTGTGCTTCCCCTTCCCTTTTGCTTGAGTTCCTTTATTTTTCCTTGAAGTTGATATTTCCTTAGCTATTTTATTCAAATTTTCCTTTGTCATGGCATATTGTGGGTTGTCTAATTGGATTTCTTCCTCTATATATTCTTCTCCTTTCTCCTGCTATTGAGTCGGGACAATAATGCTTTGTTCTGTCGGTGTGACAGCCTATTGTTCAGTCGGTACATTTTCCATTTGGAGGGGGTTTTTCTCTTCTATCGGACTATCTTCTGAAGTGAAAGTACTAATATGAAGGTTGACTTCATAGTATTCCTCCTTCTCCTGGTCAGTCAATGGTTCTATAATGAGCTGATTACTTGCTTTTGTAGCCTTTGGTGTGGTGATGTTGGTTTTGTACTACCTGGCCAGCTCTGTGAAGATCTCCTCGATTGTTGGGTAGTAGTCGAGTGGTTTTACCTTTGTTATAAACCATTGATTATGCCATACTGCTGTGTGGTCCAAATCTAGTTGGATATGTGCTGTAGGAGGTAGGAATCTTCGGATGTTTTGAGGCACCCTCCATCTGGATGTTCGGACTTTAAGATTTTGAAACCAGTGTTCCAGGAACACTTTGCTTTCTTATTGTTCTAGTGGGGTTCCATCCATTGAAAATGTCTTAAAGCGCCACATATAAAACCTGGATGGCTCGAAGAAGTCTTTATGCCCGAATGGACATAGGTGGTACATAGCTATCCATATTAAGAGTGATGGGAATCTGATTATTGCACCTGATTCCTGGCACTTCTCGCAGATAGATTTGAGCATGTCGGCCATATATTGAGCCCAACATTATATCTTTCCTATGTTTTCTATGCAGTTGACAACTTCTAGCATGTTGAGCTTCAAATCACAGTCGCGTCCTGTGACAGTTAGGCCCGTGGATATTATTTTGGACACTATTTTGGGTGTGGTGGCTTGTATTTTCTTGACTATTAACCCTTTTGATTTTTTCCCTGTTGGTGTTCCCATTAGTTTTTAGACCAATCCTTCTTTGATGCCTACAAGAATAGGATCTCCTTTGTTATACAGCCCAGTAAGTTTGTAAATGGTTTCGGCTGATTATTCCACTAGTCTGTCGAAGTAGAACTTCCCATTGTGGTACCGGCTGATGTTGAATTTTACAATATTTTCCTTTGTTCCTCCAAAAATTGCCATGAGAGGTGAATTCAGAAAATTCATAATGGTGTTGTGGTTTACCTTCTCTGCTTCCTTTGTCATCCTTGACTTACCCTGGTAAGCCCATGTTTTGATTTCTTCCTAGTGTCGCGCCCATGAAACTTCCTGTACTTTCACATTTTTAATGTTTTGTAACCGTTTCACTAGTGGACTTATGATGGATTCCAACTCTTTTATTTTGGATTTCATCGCTTTGGTTTGTTTTGGGACCATTTTTTCGGTTTCCGATTTGACTCTCTTCTTAGTTAATTTTCTCATAGGGGTTTGGTAATTCTGTTGCTCTAGCTCTTGGTGAAATAGTATGTGATCTTCGTCTGGCATAGTATTTATAGGCGGGGCAGATGGCGATCTTGTCGATGGTGCTATTAATGGTGGATTTGATGGCAAGGGACGCTCTAATGAAGTCTTATTTAATGTGCTCTGGTTTCGGCGCTCCTTTTGATTGTAGTCATGATGGGTTGATTTGACGTTTTGATCCTCTTATCGATATCGATGGTATGGTCGATCTGCAGTATGTCGATGGTGAAAATTTTGATTATTGTCGAATGGTGGTATACTACGTCTATTGATATTCCTGTCATTTTGGTTTTCCTTGCTTCTTTTTGGAGTTAGGTTTTTATTTTTTCTAGTTTTTCTAGTTTTTGTTAGTAGTTATAAAACCGTTTTTTTTTTAGATTTTTTTTTCAATTTTTTTAGTTTTGATACCATTTTAGTCGGGCACCGTTTACCAGTTTCCAAAATAATGTGCCCTGTAATGTTCTCAGTTGAACTGATCCATTGGTATTTATTTCTTCGACAATGTAAGGTCCCATCCATTCAGTGTGTAAATTTTTAGGTTTTCCTTTCACCCGATTGTTGTATAGTAAGGAAAGGTCTCCGACCGACAAATTATTATTTTTTATGTTTCGATCGCACCAAGCCTTTTGTTGTTGCTTCTAAATTTCTTGGTATTGTATAGCAAGCAGTCGGTGTTTTTCTAGTTTGGCTAATTGCATTAGTTGGTCCTCTCTTGCTTCTTCGACATTGATATGCAAGATGTCAGCTATCACTGGTTTCTGTTGTCGAAAATGTAAAGGGATGACTGCTTCTTGGTCGTAGACTAGTCGAAAGGGCGTTGGGTCGGTTGAATGTTTATATGCTGTTATGTATGCCCATAATACTATAGGGATTTTCTCGTCCCAATCATCTTTGTCGGTATTGCATATTTTTGTTAGAACCCTTGTCAGTGTTTTGTTGAATGCCTCTATCGCCCTGTTCGACTGAGGGTGATAGGTTGTTCTTCGTCGGTGGTCAATTTTGAACTGTTACGTTAGTGCTGTGATTGTTTTATTGATGAAGTGTGAACCTTGGTCACTGATTAAGGTTAAAGGGAAGACAAACCTAATGATAACATTTTCATATATGAATTTAGCAGCTACCTCACTAGAGCAGGTGTTGACAGGTTCTGCTTCTACCCATTTAGTGACATATTCTACTATTGTTATGATGTACCTTGCACCTGTCCTTTTGATGGAACTCAGAATGTTCCTATGAATTTAATGGCCCAAATTTTGAATGTTAAACTTGGGTTTACTGATATCAAAGGAATCTCTGTACTAGGTAACGATCGACCTAGACATTGACAACAATCACATTTGCCAACAAACATTTTACAATACTTGTACAGTGTTAGCCACCATAGCCCTGACTGTTGTATTTTCTTGGAATTTGTATCCGACTGAAAGTGTCCTCCCATCGGTCCATAGTGTGGTTCATGCATAATGTTTCCTCATTCATGGTCTAACACACATTGACGCAATACTTCATCCAAACCCATTTTATATAAGAATCCATTAATGAGACTATATGGTGTTTCTTTCATGGATAAAAATTGTTTCTTTTTCGTGCTCATTCCATCTGGTGCTTGACCATTCTCCAAGAATTGTGCTATTTCTTCTAATTATGTAGGGACAACTTCTATTTGGAATAAGTGTGCATCCAGCAGGTCATCTTCGACTCCTGTCATCTCCTTCCTTGTGCCAATTCTCGACAAGTGGTCGGGTCCGACATTCAATTGTCTTGGTTGAACTACTACTTCGAATTCAAATTCTTGGAACAATAATAGCCAACACCAGATTCTCACGTTGTGCAAGGGTTTGTTGAAGATGTATTTTAGTGCTTGGTGATTGGTATAGAATATGAAGGGGTTAGCTAGTAGGTAATGTCGATCATTTTGAAGTGCAAAGACCATACCTAATGCCTCCCTTTCTGTCGTTGAGTAATTGTGTTTTGCCTTGTTTAATTTTTAGCTACTATATATGATTGGATAATCCATTTTGTCTTCCCAAGTTGTGTCAAAATTGCACCTATTGCTAGGCCTGAAGCACCAATATGCACATGGAATTTGATCGACCAATTTGGAAATATGAGAATGGGTGCTTCAACTAGTTTTATTTTTAATGTGTCGAAAGATGTATCACATTCTTCTGTCTTGTCAAAATCCTCATCTTCTCTTAATAATTCTTCTAATGGGTAGGTCATATCTTAAGAGTGTCGGATGAATTTTCTATAGTACCCTGTATGACCCAACAATACTCTGACTTGTTTTGGAATAACCAATGGTTTTAAGTCGAAGATAATTTTTATTTTAGCAAAGTCGATCTTGATACCTTCCTTGCATACAATATTCCCTAGTAGGATTCCTATAGGGGTTAAGAAGATGCATGTTTTTATATTGAGAGATAACTGAATTTGTCGACATCTTTCTAGCATAAGCCTTAACCATTTACAATGGTATTTCAGCATGGAATAGGTCGTCCAATTGTCGAAGTATACTACCATTTTTTATAAATGTATTCTTGAAATTTTTTGACAACTATTCTTGAAAACACTATAGGTGCATTCTTGAGACCGAATGGCATGATCACTCTGTAAGCAAATGAGCCAAATTCACATATGAAGGTTGTCTTTTTCTGATTTTCCTTGGCAATCAAAACCTGATTATATCCTAAGAATCCATCTGTAAATGAGTAACATTCATGTCCTATGACTTCATTTAATATCTCATCGGCGTATGGAGTAGAAAATGGATCGGTTAGAGTAACCATGTTTAACTCTCGGAATTCGACACAGATTCGTAGTTTTGTCGGGTCATGCTTTTTCAGTTGGATGACCATTGGGATTTCCCATTCCGACTGGTCAATGGGGTAAATAATTCTAGCTGTCAACATATTGTCGATATCCTTTTTGACTATTTATTTATATTTATGCACCAATTTGTAGGGTCTTTTCTTGATAGGTCGGGAATCAGTTTTGATCTCTATATTCATCTCGCCCATTTCTGTTACTAATCCTTTTAATTAGTTGTAATCTCATGCAAATACATCTTGGAATTCCTTTAATAATTAGACGATTTCTATCATTTTTTCTTCGCTCCAATAATCGCCAATTCTTTCCATTTTCGGTCTGTTATCATTAGAAATGTCGGTTTCTTTAGTTTTTACTTTTGTGTCCAGCCATTCTGGCGCTTTACTTTCGTTAATATAGAGACTATCTTCTTTGAACTATGAAAATATTGCTAGGAAGTCTAGTGTCATCATCCGATCGGTATCGAGTTTGTCGGTTGATTCGATTTTGAGTATCGTTTTGACTAGTTTTATCGTCTCCAGGTGATCATATTTCCACTGAAATATTTTCCCATGTGTATATTTGTTTTCCAATTGGAGTCTCATTAACTGAGGTATTTTGTTAGATTGGATGTTAGGGCATGTTTCGTTTGTTCGGGTTTTATTTTGTGTCGACTTGTTAGTAGTCGAATGTATAAATGTTTTTATTTGTTTTGTATCTTTGACTAATTTTTAGTCTTCCGGTATAAAGCTAAAGTCCTTAATGAAATTTTCTCTAAGTTCATTCCATAGGAATGTTTCGCCTCATGCTTCTTCCAGTTTATACCATTTGTTAGGTAGGTAATCTAATGTCGAGGGAAACAGGTGTGGCCATATACTCTCATCTTTGTAACCAAGTCTTCTCCATTATTTTTCACATATTCTTATATGATTTTTTGGATCTTGTCCTTGGGTGAAGACATGTATTTGTGCCTGTTTTGTTAGCTTCCTTCCTCCGAACCTTTCTATGAAGAAAGTCAAAGCTATTGTACATGTTTGCAGTCTCGACTGATAGGTGTCCCACCATCGAGCAACTTGTCCTGTAAATGTTTTAAACAGGCTTTGAAGTTGGCCATGTTCACCTAGGTTCTTAGAGACTTTTTCTACATGGAGAACTGGTGATTCTCTCTCTTTATACCAAAGACTCTGTTTATTATTTGTTTTTATTGGTGCTAAAGGGGGATATTCCCTTATTCTCTTATCAAATATTTTTGGAATAGTTGATATAGAAAAGCATTGTCGAGCTGGTTTCTTCTGGATGGCTTGAATGGACCAGCAACCCCTTGCTTGTGTTTCATAGTTTTCAATTTCCCAATCAATTCTGTAGCTGAGTTATATCCAACTGATTCCTGGTTCCCTAGATGAATTTCTCCATAATTATTAGGTTCAGTATAATCTTCATTGTTTTGAATCTGGTAGAGTTGTCGAACATCAACTTATTCATCAATAGGTTTAGTCCAAGGTTCTCCTTGTGAAGGGTGAATGGGGACAATCAATTTTTTTCCATTCCCTTTTAGTTTTATCCTTTATTTGTCCAATGAGATAGATGCCTTCATTTTTCTTCCCCATGGGCGTCCTACCAAGGAAAGGAAGGATTTGGATCCTTCCTTAGGTTCAATGATCTCAAAATCGACTTTTGTCGAAATTCCTTTTATTGTTGTGTCAACATTTCTCCAAACCCCAATGGGTTCGACCAGTCCTTGGCCAACCAATTTTAAATATATGCCTGATTCTTTTAGTCGAGGCCTACCCAACTGCTCCCATGTATCCCTCATCATGATATTTACTTAGGATCCAAAGTCAAGAATGACTTGTCGAACATGGTATCCTTCGATTTCAAGATCAACAAGTGGGTTGGCATCATCCATATCTTTTTTATTTAAGCTGCATATACTCTTAGTTTGTTTATCATTATCTTTTTTGTTTTTAATATTGTGCAGTAGGTCAATGAATTATGCCATCAACTTATCTCTATGTATTAGGATTAATAGTTCGTGAAGTGTGTTCTAAAAATTGTCACCGACATATTCTTATCTATCAAATTATTGAAACATGCTCGATGCATCATTATACAATTGTTTTTGCTTTATAGGGTTAGGATATTCATTTTTATCTTTAATCTTGCTTATTCTTGGATTGTCACCTCCAATTTTTGTTCCTTATATAGTTACTATGTGTAGGTACTTTGTGTGAATTATATCACTTTTTTGAACACAAGACAAGACATTAACATTCTTCTTTTTATTAATTTTGTCAAGTATGGTGGGACAATCTTCCAATGAGTGGTCACCCACACCACAACTAGAAGAAAATTTTAGGTCGATTCGGTCTTTATATGGATAGTCTGCATACTAGTGTCCTTCTTTATAGCATGTGAAGAATTGAATCGATCGTCGTGGTTGATTGTCACGATTTCTACATAATCGTCCTCGATCTCCAAATCCTCCACGATGGTTGTCGAATTGATGTTCGTATCTACGGCCTTCATATTGTCGATTGTTTGTTACGTTTTGTTCAGTTGAGGTATTATCATTTTTCTGGGCCACGATGTTTGTTTGGTAGACTACTTGATGGTTTTGTCGATTCTTAAGGTTCAGGTGGTAGTTGGCTATTGCATGACTCTTGAATTCACAAATCACACACCATGAAGATTTTCCATTCTTCATGTTGTATGGACAATCCTTCATCGTATGGTCTCCATGCTCCTGACAGATATCACGGAAACATTTTGTCTGAAAAAAATGGATGTCTTGTTGAATTATGTCCTACTGACAATTATATTTGGTATGGCCGGCTGTAGAACATTTTGTGCACCAAATATCCTAACCCTTTAGGTTCAGTTCTCTCAAATATTTCTGCATGATTTCCAATTGTTCATCAATTCTTGCATCGACAACAGGGTATATTGGGTACTCCTCATCCATCTTGACCTGTAGATATTTTGTTAGTGCTTCTTCATATGTTTTGAATGTATCCAACATTATGTGCGGTTGGATTTTCCAGGATAGTCCTGCAAGGAACCATTGAATCAATAATTGTTTATCAATAAAATAGTCTATTTGGCTAAAGAGGTCTTTCCATATTTTGTCATAGTCCCGGATAGTTTTTACTGGTTTCTAAACTATGGACTTAATTTTTTTCATTGCCAAATGCTTTGCATCTAGTGTTTTGAAGAAGGAAAAAAATTGCTACTCGATCTCTGCTTTAGATGCATTAGGTGTTCTTTCGGTATAGGTCATATACGAAGTTAGTTCTCTTTCTCATAGCACACCTATGAACTATGCCATTTGTATGTCCTCATTTGTAACTTGATTGGACTCCCATGTCGACTCATAGAAGAACCAATGTCGCCTAGGGTCTTCGTCGCCCTCATAGAGGGGAATGTGTGCTGAACCGTGCCCTATGTTGGCATCGGCTTCTCCTTCAGGAGGTGGCAGTGGTGGGGCTGGTGTTGGGGGTAGTGGGATATTCCGTGTATCACTCTGTCCACATCTAGTGTCGACGGAGCTTTCATTTTTGTCAGATGTTTTTTTTGTCTCTTTTATTTCAACAACTTGTTGATCATTTTTTACTTCTTCTGTCGATGTCCAACTGTATTGTTGTTCTCATGAGTTTGACTGGTCTGTGTTTTGTAAAGTTGCGTTTGGTAGGGGGGTGCTCCTTCATGTCTGAGGTAGAGTAAATGAATTCTTCAGTTGGACGTGTACGTCTGAAATTTGTAACCCAATTTCCTTCCTCTGTTCGACGAATTACTAGGTGATTGTCACCATTTACTTCATCTTCTAGTCGGCTCCATATACAAAACTCACCAACTCTTAGTATCAAGTCCTACTCGACAATGGCCTGCATTCGGGTACTCAGATTTGTCAAAGATAGAGATCTTATCTCTTTGGGGTATTTCTAGTTGGAGAGCTTCTAGATTATCTATCCACAAATATTCTTCCATCGATAACACCTCTTCCTCTATGCCTTCTTCATGTCGGTCATGACCCGACTGCGATGAATTTTACTCATGTTCTGTCACCCTGACAACCATTCTTCTATGAAGAGCTATAGCTTGCTCTCATATTTCTTCCCTTCTTTTCTGCCTCTTCTCCCTTTCTATCTTTTGTAGGTCCGATGCACCTTTATGAGTCACTATCCACTCAATTTCCTTCTTAGGTTGACTTTTCATTGCTGGTGATGCTATTTTCTCTGTTTGACTAGAATCCTTCTACTCTGTCCCTGACACATGACCAGCTACCCTCCCATAGCATACTCGATGCTTTAGTAAGCTCGGATAGTTATGTCTATTAGTTCAGTAAATACTCCCACTCCCTTTCTGCAATAAATCTTTCCCATGCCTTCTGCTTTTTCACCTAGTTAGTGTTTACAGGCGGTTCGATGAGTGATGGACAAGGTTCGACTATATGACCTACTCCTCTATCAATTATAAATTTGAACAACAGGGTCGGTAGTGAACAAAGAAATTGCTCAGTAAAGTCGATACAAAATATTTTTTCAATACTTTCAACTGAAACTCTCTCCTCTACTGCTTGTTCTTGACAGAATTCGTCAGCAATTTTCTCAAACCACTCTGATAGGTTTGTTCATCGTCCTCGGATCAGTTTTTGAAGTAATTCTTGGTATTTAGTTGTTTCTGGCTTCATCTAATAGTTTTTTCAATGACTGGGGCACCAATTCTACAAATTTCTCATGGGTTTCAGTGAATAATTTCTCCTTCACCTAAGCAATGGTCAATCTGTTTCTTCTCGTGTAATTTTGTAAATAATTTGCGATCTCACGCTCCCACCAATTCTTAATCTCTTGCTCTGATATCATTTATGTATGGTCATTTCATCCATATATGTACTACCAGAAATAGAACCAATGTTGTAATCTCACATATCACATAAGGTAACTGTCACATGCCCAAATTTGCAAAAACAATTTAATTTTATTTGAGGAACATTGTGTTATATGTTATGCTAAGTTTGTAATTGATCACCAAGTGGGGTTAAGAATAATTAATTTAATTTAGAATATTTTATTTATAAATAAGTAAATGATGAGATAACATCTTAGGGAAGCCGTTAAAACAGTGTTAACTGGTCACTTGGTGGAGGAGACTCGGTGGAGAGTACACTGACAAGTGGCAACATCCTCAAACTAATTCCTACTGTTCAAGGTGGAAACTTCCCTATATTTGTGGTGATGATTCCCTAAGAAAGTGGAATTGGAGCAGGTGGCTCATTAAGTTGAAACTAATCCAGAATACCTAGGAATTTCTATAAAATTTCCCATTGAAGACAGCTGAGGCTGCTCATTTTGAGGGGTGATCATTCAGGGTGAATGAATTGCTCATGAGAAATTCGATGGAGGGGATTACTGAAGTGAGTTTGAGGGGTTAACTGCTGAGATTAAACTTATTGCATTTATTAGGATGAAGTTTTTACTGCTGTGAGCGGATTTGGATTACTGAGGTAATTTGACCAGTCAGGTGATAGAAGGTCTTAAGGATACATCCTTCACCCAGTACTCTACCAGGAGGACCAAGAAACAGTCTCAGGGGTCTTGAGGAAGTGCAGTCTAAGATTTCTCTAGGAGTTGGTTGGGAGGAATAGCCTCCTTAAGCTGTTGTCACCTCATCACTGATAGGTTCTATTGGTTTCATGTTATTATATTTATTTACTATCTTCAGTAAAATGTTTACTAGTTTTTCAAATACAGGCATGTTAGTATTTTATTAGGGTTTATGAAGAAAAGGGTAACTGTGTTTTGATGGACTTAGTAATTGACAGATTATGTTATAAATAGTAGTAAATATGTTAAATGGGAAATAAATAGAAAATAATTCCATACTGTATTTTTCCACGGCTGGCTTTGGCAGTACTTTAGTACAACTAGGTGTTTAGGTAGATATGATGATTCTTATTTAACCTTGAATGAAAAATGTAACTAATTTCTGCTATAGTTTGCTTATGATTATTTTCTATAAAGAAACAATAAATACTTTATCTATTGAATGTATTTACTTCAGTCAAGAACTAAACATAGGTATATAAAGATATTTAGTAATCATACTACATATAGAACTATTTTAATACTATTATTCATTCTAAACAATAGACACAGTTAAACAAATACACTTAAATAGTAAACAAACCACCACTTAGGGTTTAGATTTAGATAGCTTTCAGTAAATTCTTATAATAAATTATTTCCAAGCCATATTTGTCTCTGTATTAACACATAAGTTTCTACTGTAACCTCAAGGAAGCTATCTAAGTTCATGAAAGATAAACTTAATCCTAGCAATTACCCTAAACCTTTCCTTTATAAAAATAGTAACAGCTGTAAAAAAATCATTGAAGGAAAATTAATAAAATAGATCTATGAAATTACCATGTAAAATTTATTCTTTATCGAACTGTAGGGTATATTTAAATATCAACCATTATGAGCCAAAATAGATTGATAATAATACTCTTAACACAGTAAAATTCCCATAATTACATTGCACTGTAAATCATTACATGAAAATAATTAAAAATAATACTATAACAAATTATTAAAAACAAAATCATTTACGAAGAAATGGCTTATTACCTTTAGAATTTCAGGTTAAGACTCAGGCCCATCCAATCTTAGCTAAATATATATATATATATATATCGAACAGTAATCATACATTACTGATAGGTAAAAATCATTAATCCATTTACAATTCTTGACTGATTAATAGTCTTTCTTTTCCTTTAAAACTCTATTTTTTTTTAAACTAAAAAATTAACCAGACAGAGGTCAACAGCCTCGTAGGGCTTAGATTTGAGATCTATCAAAAGAAGCAAAAGAAGTTTACATTTCTTAGGCCGTAAAGGCAGAGACATAAAAACCATTTTTTCTCACGGCTACTATATCCTTCTTCCTCCCTGCACAAAGTACCCTCTAAGGGTTTTGAACTCTTACAGAATTCAAGAAAACAAGAAACAAGGTCTCCAATGGCTGCGAGCTCTAAGCTCACCCAACAAGATGGAGGAACCCTCGCTCTGCAAAACAAATGAGTAGGGTTTTGGATTTATAAGTCAACCCTTGTGTGGATAAAACCATCCCACATGTCCTTCGAAATATTTTCTCCAGCATGGGTAAAGTTCCATAGTCGGCGCTGCAACACAATGTTTTACAAATTCAAACCAATGATCATTATAAACTATACATTGTTTATGATTGCCAATAATATATATCATTGCCATGGAGATTAGAAATACATAAGTTATAAATCATAATCTTAAGATATGAAGTAACCCATAGGCTATGTCAAATTTAAATAGATTTTTTTGTTAGCTTCCTGTGCTAAGACTTTGTATATAGATATTCAAAATTCTACTAATAAACTTGCATGAAGTTTTAGTCATAGCTGAGAGTACACTGATTTTTTGAAGTAAAATATATATATAAAAAGAATGAGTATATCCTTATATAACATGAAAATTATATAATGAAAAAAAACTAGGATAAGGTAAAAATGGTATACATCTTTGGATGTTAGGTCGCAGGAGTTTGAGAGTAACTCTTTTCCAGCAAAATAGGCTAGGATGGTGGTTTAGGAACTACGAAGTAGTTCTTGTGTATGATTCATTTTAATGATGCTCAAAACTAGAATCTAATGTATGCTTCAACTAAGCAAAAGACAGAGTACTATAAATGCATCCTAGTTAAAATATAGATCAAAATTGCTTTCAACAAAAGTATATGGTATTCTTGGACTCAAACCAAACAGTAATTTGATTTTCCTTCAGAATAGTATCTGTAAAGCGTTTTATAACTATGCTGATGCAGTTTGTTATACTTTTATTATGGAGTTGTAATGACAGAAAAAAATTAACTTTACCTCCTTGAAGATAAGCAACATATTAAAACTTTTTCTAAGACTGGCATCTTATTCCTGCAAGGGAAGTATCTTCTCTACTTGAAATTAAATAACACCCTACTGGATCATACACTTACCTGCTAAACCTATAAGGAACCAGCAGTCCAATTGAGTTAGCTAAAAGTTAAGTAAGCCCCATTCACACACAATAATTTCTTTCCCTACTTGAAAAAAGATAAACATCAGTATATCTTGCAGCAGCAAAATGCAAGTCTTTTTCTAATTCTAATAGAATTACATCTTTTAAGTCATTAACAACTCTAACACAATTTTTTTAATATTACGCCTTTCAGTTTACAGGTTCTTCTAAAGAAGTGATCCCATGTTCTTTTTTTAAACTGTTTCATTTTCCGCTAACCATTAGTAGGTACTTAGCTGTAGCTTTAGACATTTTATGTCACTTGAAAATTTTTAAATTTTTATGAATTTTTTGGTTATTACATGTGGTATCAGAGCACAAGGTTCAAACACTAGGCCTGAATGTAGCTCAACTTGCTTATGTGGAACAGTAAATTTAAATACATATATTGATGTTGTTTTCTTTGAATGATACAGACAGAGAATTTTGTTTCTGAGTTAATGATAGGTATGGATAGATTGGAAGAATATGTGGATGAGGACTCTCCTTACACTGAACGAAATAATCTTCAAAAAGAACCTATATAAGAAGATATAACTAATAATTATTCCGAACTACTACAAACAGTTAAATAATTAAAAACAAAGATGGAATCAGTTAAGAAAGAAAATGAGAGGATTCTTAGAGCTCAGGAGGAGCTAAATCAAATCTTAATGGAAATATTTCATACTGAGGGAAAAGATAAAATAACTGAGTCTGAAGATATAGGTTATCAGCATAAAGATAAAAATACTAAACAAGTTAAAAACAAAAGTAGCTAATCTTCTGAAGTATATGGTGATTTACATAAACAAAACTTTCATTATACTAGTGACAATAGTGAAGATAACCACCATACTAGGAAGAGAAAATTTAAACCTTATGAAGAAATCTCTGGGGAGTTCAAGAGGATCAAGCCACCAACCTTTAATGGAGAAACTGGGAGGTTCTTTTTTTAGTTGGTCAAGTTAATATCTGCCACGTCACTATTGGGGACATCTTCAACATTTTATTTGATCAAGCATAACTTCATCATCCAGAATCAGTTTTTAGTGCCGTTGTTTTTAAAACTGCATATTTTTTCGATCACTTTGCATCCAGATAGTTAGTTTATGTTCTTTCAACCATTATTTTATAATATGGCCACCCCTTGTGATATTATACTTACAAGTTCTAACTATTTCTCATGGAAATCTCGTATGGAGGATGTTTTGCGAAGTAGGGGACTTTTCAGGATAACCTTAGGGAAAGAAACAGAACCCACTGATGATGATAAGAAAATTAAATGGGAAAATAGATGTGATGAAGCTAGTGGATTGATTGGGATGTCAATCTCTACTGATTTGTGATTCCACATATCTGGAATTGATGAACTTTATATAGCTTGGGAAAAGTTGGAATCTGTGTTTGGTAAACACAATGAAATTCGAGGTCATCAACTTGAGAATGAGTTGATTTCCTTGAATCCAAATGATTTTTCATGCATTCAAGACTATTTATCTAAGTATAAAACTCTTAGACTCTTATGTGCAGAATGCAAGAATAAGAAAGAAGACAAACAATGTATTTACCATATTCTTTCCAAACTTGGACCTGCATATTCTATTTTTGTATCTGCATTCTACTCCATGAAAGAATCCTTGACTACAACGAGCTATCAAGATCCTAGTCTTGAATCCTTTTTCCATTCCTTAATTAGAGAGCAATATAAGCTAATTCATCTTGGAATAATTAACAATGCAGATACATCTGGGAAAGCCTTATTGTCCCAACAGAAAGAAAAGTCCAAGCCTCCCAAGAAACAGAATTTTTGCAATAATAATCCAAACAACAAGGGTCCCAAACCCTCTCAATCAACTCCTTCTTTAAAAAATGATGAAGGATCCAAGACAAAAGGAAAGAAGACTAAGCGTCATTGCAATTTTTGTAGGAAAGATAATCATGATGAATCTAAGTATTTCAAGAAGATGGCATCCCTCAAAGTAGCAATGAAGAAGTACCACATCACCCTAGATTCGTCTTCAGAATCTAACTCTCATGGACATGCACTTTGTGCTTCTGATTACTCTTATACTACATCTTCTTCTTCTACTTCAAATGAATGGCTCATTGATTCTGGAGCATCTTATCATATGGATAAGGATCAAGCCATCTTTTCTACTATGCATGAATGTAACAGCAAACAAATATTTGTTGGTGATGATAGATCTCTAAGTGTTGTAGGATCTGGAATAGTTCCAGTAGAAAATGGTCATTTCAGTGATGTACTATGTGTTCCAAAAATATTCTACAATTTGTTATCAGTCTATCAAATTACTCATTCGGGTGAAGGTAAAACTGTGATGTTTACACCTCACCAAGTTGTAATCAAGGATTTTAAAAATCCTCAAAATGTCCTTGCTACTGGAACTGTTGATGATATTACCAGGTTGTACAAATTTAAGAACTTTGGGTCATCAGCTTTTCCTTCAGTTTTTGTTGCTCATAGTGATAACTTGAGCAAACTTTGGCATGAGCAATTTGGTCACTTAAATTATCGCTCATTGAAACAACTATATAAATACAATATGGTGACTGGTATTCTGATGGTATCTTGCAAGGATGGTGTTTGTTCCAGTTGTGTACTCGAAAAACATCATCGAGACAGTTTTGACAAACGTGCCTCTTGGCACGCCTCAGTTCCCTTAGATCTTGTGCATAGTGACTTCTGTGGTCCTCTTCCATATGATTCCTTTTTTGGTTTCAAATATTTCTTAACTTTCATTGATGACTACTCCAGATGTACTTGGGTTTACTTCCTAAAACTTAAGAGTGAAGTATTTAACATGTTCTTGGCCTACAAGGCCCTTGTTGAAAAATAATCTGGTTATCAAATTATTAAGTTAAGATCTGACAATGGAGGAGAATATGTTAACAACAAGTTCGCTACTTTCTGCACTGAGCAAGCAATCCAACACCAACACATTATTCCATATACACCACAACAAAATGGTGTAGCTGAATGGAAGAACCACACTTTAAAAGACATGGCTAATTGTATGATCCAATCTAAGGGACTAAGTCTTCAATATTGGGCTGAGGCCATAAATTGTGCAAATTACATAGTTAATCACACACCCACTAAATTTTTACAAGTTATAACACTGGAAGAAGCATGGAGTAAAATTAAACTAGATGTAATTCACTTTCATGTGTTTGGTTGTGAAGCATGGGCTCACATTCCGGATGAAAAACGGAAAGCATTGCAACCTAAAAGTGAAAAGTGCATATTTGTTGGATATTCAGAAGATGTAAAAGGTTATAGACTTCTCCATCCACATTCTCATGATATAATCATTAGAAGAGATATTAAATTTGATGAAAATCTCTTGGTCGGCGAGCCTAACTTGGCGGGTGTGCCATCTTTGGCCTGCGAGCTTGATTCGGCGATTGTGCCTTCTTCTTCTTCTTCCAACTTCCTTGACAGGTTTACAACTCCAGTTTCTGATGATGATAATGAGGATGAAAATCCACTTCCGCCTGCTCATGTTCCTCCAATTGCACCAGAACCAATGCTTCCTCGATGGGTCTGTTCAACATGTGAGTCAGTTGATGACCTTGCCGGTGATCCTAGAGATCAACGTCAAACACATTCTCAATTTCAGTGAGCCTCTTGTCTTTTGGATCAAGTTTCCGAGAATCACGATCTAGAAACTTTTGTAGAAGCTTCAGGAAATCCAGATTGGGATGCAGCTATGGATGAAGAATATCATTCCTTAATGGCAAACTATACTTGGGATCTTGCTCCTCTTTCAAAAGGAAGAAAACTTGTTAGATATAAATGGGTCTACAGAACTAAGTATGCATCAGATGGAAGTGTTGAAAGACTTAAGGAAAGGTTAGTTTCCAAAGGTTTTTCCCAAGTTTAAGGGATCGAATATAATGAAACCTTTGATCCTATTGCAAAAATGAATTTCATTCGCCTTGTTGTTTCCCTTGCATCCTTACATAACTGGGAATTACATCAAATGGATGTCAAGTCTGCCTTTTTACATGGTGATTTAAAGGATGAAATTTACATGGAAAAACCTCCTAGATATGTTCATAATAACTCTAGACTTGTTTGTCTCCTTAAGAAATCCTTATATGGCCTTAAGCAAGCTCCTAGAGCTTGGTATGCCAAAATGGATAGCTTTCACCTTGAAACTGGTTTTTCTTGATGCCATTCTGACCCCAATGTCTATACCAAGAAAGTAGGAAACCATCTCATCATACTTATTCTTTATGTTGATGATCTTATCCTTACTGGTAGTGACCCTAAACTTATAACCCATGTGAAATCCAGTCTTAAGAAAAATTTTAAAATGTCAGACTTAGGACATTTGCATTATTTTCTTGGTCTCCAAGTCTTGCAAACAAAAGAAGGAATCTTTCTTTCCTAGTCTAAGTATGCATGTGACCTTCTTCGTCGCTTCCACATGGAAGATTGTAAACTAGCCCTTTCTCTCTTCCAGTCTAGAGTCAAACTTTATGCCAGTTGTATTTCCCCTGAAGTAGATGTTGTAGAAGGAGCAAGTTGACTAAGTCGACTTGAACGAAGACCAACTTAGTCGATCAGCTGACTAAGTCGATGGGCTGACTTAGTCGATTAGCCGACCAAGTCGGTCGACTGACTAACTAGAAAGATTAAGTCGGCTAACTAAAAGTCGTGTCGGTTCACCGAACCGACAGGTAGTTATTTTGTAACTATCTGTACATTGTATATATTAGGCTGTTGAGCCAAACAAGAACTCAGTTCAGTTCTCTACCTTGTATGAACTCATTGCATTAATATAATATGTTATCCTATCTATTCTTGTCTCTTGTCTCTGATTTATAGTTATGTTTTAGTATGTATTATTGGTAACCTTATGTGATCCGTGAGATTACAACATTGGTTCCGTTTTCGGTAGTACATGTCTAAAATATATGCTCACATATGATACCAGAGCAGGAGATCAAGGACTGGTGGGACCGTAAAGTTGCGAACTACTTGCAAAATTGAGCAAGAAGAAACAGATTGACAGCCGCTGAAGCCAAAGCAAGATTTTTCATAGAGACACATGAAAAATTCGTCGAATCAGTGCCACAACTGTTGAAGCAGCTTATGGATGAGAAATCCAGACACGACTAAAGAACAACAGTTGCTAGATAAACTGTTCCGAGGGGGACGAACAAATTTGTCGGAGTGGTTTGAGAAAATCGACGACGACTTCTGTGAGGAGCAAGCAGTCGAAGACCGAACGTCGGTGGAAACTGTAAAAGTGAAATTCTACACAGATTTCATCGAACAATTCTTGTGCTCCTTGCCGACCTTGCTATTCAAATTCTTGATAGAGAATGGAGCAGGCCACATCGTCGAACCTCGACCACCACTATGCGAACAGCCACCAAACACCAACTGGGCAGAGAAGCAGAGGAAGTTGGGGAAATTTGTTGTAGAAAGGGAGTGGGAATACTTCCTGAGTAAGTGATTCGAACTATCCAGGCTTTCTAAAAGCATCGGGTAGGCTATGGGGGGGTAGCTGGTCATGTGTCGGAGGTAGAGTATAGTGGATCCTAGTCGACCTAAAAAGAGATAGCCGTCACCAGTAATGAAAAGTCGACCGTAGAGGACCCAAAGAAATAGTATTGTATGGAAGTATGTTAGACATTCAGAAACAGGAAAGGGACGAAAGACAGCAGAGAAGGGAAGCAAGACGCAAAAGAGCCGTAGGGATGCGCAGAGAACAAAACCCTAGGGAGACCGATCATGAAGAGAATCCACCAGAGTCGGGTCATGACCGACAGGAGGAGGGAATAGAACAAGAGGTGTCCCCTACGGAGGAAGAAGTATGGATAGAGCAGCCAGAATCTCTCCAATTAACAGCTCCTGGTGAAGGAATGACCCTTTCCCCATTAAATCCCCATACCAGAATACATACTATTGTCGAAGACGACCTCCGACTAAGAGATGCTAACTATAGTATCTGTAGTCGAATAGGCGACGACACGTACACTGGACAACATCTTGTCATACAACGACCATTCGAAGGGAACTGGGTGACGATTCAAGTGGCACCCTCCCTCCGAAGTATCCACTTTCTCTTACTGACACATGAAGGAGCACCCCCCCCACCAAGAACAACTTTTGAAAAAATTGAACAAGCAGACCTACGCAGACAAAGTTTCATTGGACCATCGATAGTATAAATCCACAACAACCCACTGTACGTCGAAGAAGAATCAACCACCGACAGAGGCACAAGTTCCATTGACCAAAATTCTGCAGGAGTGACTACATCAACAACCCCACCACTTTCACCACCACCCACACCTCTGACCCCGCCGAATTCTAAGAGCAGTGAAAGTGATTCAGACATGGGCCACATATCAACTCACATTCCTCTCTATGAAGGGGATGAAGACCCCAGACGACATTGGTTCGTCTGTGAGTCGATCTGGGAAGCAAACTAGGTGACAGATGAAGACTGACAGATGGCTCAGTTTGCGAGAGCCTTACGGAAAAGGGCCTTGACCTGGTACATGACCTTTTCGGAAAGGAAACCCAGAGAGATGAAAGCTAAGATCAAGGAGCAGTTCTTATCATTCTTCAAAACCCCATACGCTAAGCACCTGGATGCCAAAAAGCTCAAGACAACACAACAAAAGCCAGGGGAGACAGTCCGCGACTACGACAAATGTTGGAAGGACCTATTAAGCCAACTAGATTATGTTATTGATGAAAAACTACTAATTCAATGGTTCCTTGCAGGATTATCATAGAAAGTACACCGACATATCAGTCTGGAAACATTCGAGACATATGAAGATGCGCTGACCAAAGCTCTGCAGGTGGAAATGGACGAAGATATACCTGCGTATCCAACGGACCACAGGATAGAAGAACAGCTCGAGAATGTGCAGAAGTCTTTGAAAGAACTAACCCTCAAGAATCAAGAAATTTGGTGTACTAAATGTTCCACGGCTGGACACTCAAAAGATAATTGTCGACACGAATACAGTCGACAAGATGTCCGCTTTGTGCAAACAAAAGCATTTTGCGACATTTGCCAGGAACATGGAGATCATTCTATGAAAGAATGTCTGTTTAACATGAAGAACGCAAAAGCTTCCTGGTGTGCCATCTGTGAGACAAAAAGTCACAACATGACCGACTGTCAATTAAACCTGAAAAACTGACAGAATTATCAGGCGGTCTACCAGACGAATGCAGTAGCACAAAACAATGAGCAAAATACTACCAATGACCAGAACGGGCAAAGATATGAAGGCCGACGATATGAGCACCGGTACGACAATCGACGACAAGGGTTTGGAGGAAGAGGTTGATTCGTCGAGAATCGTGACATACGACTGCATCGATCTACCCAGTGCTTTATATGTCATAAAGAAGGCCGATACGCCAACTGTCCATACAAGGACAGGATTGATCTGAAATTTTGTAACCATTGTGGAGTAGGTGATCACTCTCTGGAGGATTGTCCTACCATGTTAGAGAAAATCAATAATAATAAAAATGTTAATGTCTTGTCTTGTGTACAAAAGAATGATGTGCTAACTACTAAGAATCTACATATCGTTACTCGACAAGGCACAAAAACAGGCCCTGATAATCCTCAAATTAGTAAAATCAAAAACAAAAATGGTTATCCGGATCCTATGAAAGAAAAACAAGCATATGAAGAAGCCACCCACATATTCCATGACATTGCACAACAAGAAGACATTATTAATAGTCGACTTAGCACGACACAGCAATTAACCCATCTCATTCAAAATGACAAATCCGTAGCCCAGTTCATTGATTTATTACATGAAATAAAAAGTACTAATCCCGAAAAACAAACTAAGAACATATGCAGCCTAAACCAAAAAGACAAAAATGATGTCGACCTGGAAATCAAAGGTTATCACGTCTGACATGTAGTTCTTGATTTCGGATCTCAGGTAAATATCATGACCAAGGATACATGGGAAAAGATGGGAAGACCTCGACTCTACGAATCAGGTATTTACCTAAAACTCGCCGACCAAGGTCTCATTGAACCCATTGGGGTTTGGAAAGATGTCGACACGACTATCAAAGGAATTTCGACTAAGGTTGATTTTGAAATCATCAACCCAAAAGAAGGATCTAGCTCCTTCCCAGCGCTAGTTGGTCGACCTTGGGGATGAAAGATGAAAGCCTCCATATCCTTAGACAAAGAATGAATTAAGTTAAAAGGAAATGCTCACAAAGTCATTGTACCCATTAATCCTGCCCAAGGACAACCTTGGACAGAACCGATTGATGAGGAAGTCGATGTTAGACAGCTTTACCAGATCCATAACAATATGGACTATACAGAGCCAAACATCTATGGGGAACTTCACTTTAGGTAACCAAGACTCAATTGGTTATAATTCAGATGCTGAATTATATGACTTGGAAATGGAAAATTATGAAACACAAGCAAGAGGGTGCTGGACTATACAAAAATTATAGAAAAAACCCACCCGACAATGCTTCAATGTATCAATTATCCCCAAACTCTTTGAAAAGAAAGTCAGGGAATGACCTACCTTACAACCAACCAACTTACACACTACTCAACTGCCCAGGTATAAGGAGAGGGAATCCCCAGTCATGCACATTGAACAAGTATCTAAAAATATTGGAGAACATGGCAGACTTCAAAGCTTAGTGGAAACATTTACAGGTCAAGCAGCTAGGTGGTGGGACACCCATCAGACAAAATTGCAGAGCTGGACAATTGCTTCAACTTTCTTTGTCGAACGGTTTGGTGGAAAAAATTTAACCCAGGAAGCTCAAATACCTCTCTTTATCCAAGGTCAAGACCCATAAGAACACATTAAGACTTGTGAAAAGGAGTGGAGAAGACTTGGATATAAAGATGAGAGCCTGGCCACATTTGTTCCCTTCAACACTAGCCGACTTACCCAATAAATGGTATAAGATGGAGGAAGCTCGAGGAGAAACCTTCTTTTGGCATGAACTTAAACAAAATTTTATTCAGAACTTCTAGTTTATACCTCAAAAAAAAAAATTGGCTGGGATAGCACACCAAATCAAACAATTTCTTCAACCAACAGAAAAACAACCCTTCCAAGACCATCGACAAATCAAGGACTGTAACAAGATACAAACACAACCAAAATCACAGTCAACACATTTACACTTAGAAAATGAACACACGGAAGGTAAAAGCTTCAGATGGAAGACCGACCACATGGAAACAACAAAACCCATCTACTCAATCTTGAAAGTCGAGACTACCAACAAACCAGATCTTGACAGAATGATTGCAGCCGACTTCCCTGCCACATTCTCACAGTTCATAGAAGGAAGTCAGCCAATCAATGAAGCTAAAGCACCAGAGTGGCTAGATGCCAAAGTGAAAACTAAGGAGGTCGACATTTCAAATGACAACCGACCAAAAATAGCCAAGATTGGTGACTACTGGAATGAACAGAAGACCACTGAAATAGTGAACTTACTTAGAGAGTTCCAGGATGTCTTTGCAAGGGACTATAAAGAATTAAAAGGATTAGTACAAGAGATGGGAGAAATGAAAATAGATACTAAACCTGATGTCCGACCTGTCAAGAAAAGACCTTATAAACTCGCTTATAAGTACAAATACATAGTTAAAAAGGAAATAGACAACATGTTAGCAGCAGGGATCATTTACCCCATCGATCAGTCCAAATGGGCAAGTACCATGGTCGTCCAGCCAAAGAAACATGACCTGAAAAGGTTGAGAATTTGTGTAGACTTTAGGGAGCTTAACAAAGTCACATTGACAGATCCATTTCCAACCCCCTATGCTGATGAAATCTTAAATGAAGTGGCAGGACATGAATGCTATTCCTTCACAGATGGATTCTCAGGGTATAACCAAGTACCAATAGAAAAGGAAGACCAGAGAAAGACAACATTTATCTGTGAATTTGGATCTTTTGCTTACAGATTTATGCCTTTTGGGCTAAAGAATGCACCTACAGTGTTTTCCCAAATTGTTGTCAAGACCTTCCAAGAATATATCTATAAGACCATGGCAGTATACTTCGACGATTGGACTATATACTCCACCTTAAAAGATCACTGCACATGGCTCTGACTTATGCTAGAGAGATGTCAACAGATTCAACTCTCCTTGAACATTAAGAAGTGTATCTTTATGACCCATATAGGAATACTCTTAGGGAATATTGTCTGTAAATATGGTATCAAAGTCGATTTTTCCAAGATTAAAATCATCCTTGACCTGAAGCCCCCAATAAATCCTAAACAAGTTCTGGTGTTACTTGGACATACAGGATATTATAGGAAGTTCATAAGACACTATTCAGACATGACCTACCCTCTAGAATAATTACTAAAGGAAGACCAAGAATTTAAGTGGACAGAAGAATGCCAGATCTCCTTCGACAAATTGAAAAGAAAACTGGTCGAAGCCCCCATACTCAAATTTCCAAACTAGTCGACCAAATTTCATGTGCATATCGATGCCTCAGGCATAGAAATTGGAGCAATCCTGACTCAACCAGGGGATGACGGGATGGATTACCCTATAGTGTACAGCAGTCGAAAATTAAATAATCCTGAAAGGAACTATTCGACCACTGAAAGAGAAGCCCTAGGTATGGTCTTTGCTCTCCAAAAGTATCGACATTACCTATTGGCCAACCCTTTCACATTTTATACCGACCATCAAGATTTGAAGTACCTTGTTAATAAACCCCTTCATCATGGAAGAATTTGTCGGTGGCTACTTCTTTTTCAAGAATTTGAGTTTGAAGTAGTGGTCTGACCAGGAAAGTTAAATGTCGGGCCCGACCACCTATCTCATATCGACACAGGGGAGGAACTAACCGGAGTCGACGACGACTTGCCGGATGCACATCTATTCCACATAGAAGCAGTACCCGAAGAACTCGAAGAAATAGATCAGTTCTTAGATACAGGTTCGGCACCAGAAGGTCTGAACACCAAGAAAAAACAAATCTTAGCTATGAAAGCTACACCCTACAGCCTCATCAATGGATTTCTGTATAAAATGGGGTTAGACGACATTCTCAGAAAGTGTGTACTCTACCATGAGAGAGAACCAATCATGCATGAAGCACACTATGGACCTGCAGGAGGACATTTCCAAGCCGACACCACTGCAAAGAAAATCCAACAGTCAGGATTATGGTGGCCGACAATCCACAAAGATTGCAAAAACTTCGTTAGTCGATGTGACAGATGTCAATGACTTGGTTGACCTCTGTCGAGCACAAAAATTCCCTTGATATCTGTAAACCCTAGCCTCACATTCAAAATTTGGGCTATAGACTTCATAGGACCTTTCCCTATCCCTGCCAAACGATCAGGTGCAAGATATATTATCATGGCAGTGGAATATGTCACTAAGTGGGAAGAAGCTGAACCCGTAAATACATGTTCAAGTGAGGTAGCTGCTAAGTTTATCTATGAAAACATTATCACTAGATTTGGATGCCCAGTCACATTGATTAGTGACCAAGGATCACATTTTATCAACAAAACCATAAAAAATTTGACCGACCAATTTCACATCGACCACCGACGAAGCACCGCATATCACCCTCAGTCGAACGGTGCAATTAAAGCTTTCAACAAAACATTGACAACAGGGTTAACCAAAATATGCAGTACTGACAAAGACGATTGGGATGAGAAAGTCCCTGCGGTTCTCTGGGCCTATAGGACAGCATATAAACGGTCGACCGACCAAACCCCCTTCCGACTAGTCTACGGGAAAGAAGCAGTCATCCCCCTACATTTTCGACAGCAGACACCTATTATTGCACAACTATTACATGTCAATGTCCAACAGGCAAGAAAGGATCTACTATTTCAACTCAGTAAGCTCGAAGAACATAGAATCATGGCTATCCAGCACCAGGAAATTCACAAACAACAGAAAGCATGGCACGACTGTAACATCAAAAACAAAAACCCGTCGGTTGGCAACCTTGCTTTACTTTATAACAGCCGAATCAAAGGAAAACCCAAGAAACTACATACAGAATGGATGGGACCTTACATTGTCGACGAAATACACCCTAATGGCTCGGTCCGACTAAAGACATTACAGGGCCTAGTATTTCGGAAGCTCGTTAATGGAGCTTGACTTAAACATTACCAAGACTAAAAAAAATGGCCTTAACCGTCAATCAAAAACCCATAAAAACCTAAAAATGTCCAAAACAAAACAATACAATCACACACAACAACCATGACAGCAACTCACTACTTCGATAACCGACATCATCATCTTCGACCATCCTCATCGACCAGTCCGACCGACCATTTTCACCTCCGACACCGACTGATGACCTCAAGAGTCCCATCACGCATTGATGGCCTCGAGCACCACACGCATTCTGCTATTAAGTCCCGTTCAAGTATTACAGCCGGACTGTCTAGTCCACCATTAATACGTCCATCCCTGCATGCAAAAACACCCACGCCTATAAATACTAGACAGTCGAAGGTCCATCCACCCCACCATTTACCCACAGAGCATCCACAATCTCAGTCGACTAAACCCCAAGAACCCTGTAACACCTTCGACCAACCCGACACAATGGCATCCAAATTGACCCGAGCAGCGGCTAAGGCGAGAGAGCTGCAGGCAGAGGACACACCTTTGGTCCGACGCTTAAAGAACATAAAAAATGCCAAAGTCCAAGATGGCCAATGGTAGAAAATCTGGACAGAAATCCAAGAATGGGCCTATGTCGACAAAAGGCTGGCCCAGGCCCCTGAGAAGATCCGGAAGAGCACCATCTTCAACTACCCTAATGCACCACTAATGGAAAGCTTCAGTGGGACGAAAGAAGCAGCGGTCAAATTCATTATCAGCCGGTACCACAACGGTCGATTCTATTTCGAAAGGCTGATCGACATTACCGGGGATGTTATCTCCCGACTTACTGGTCTGTCCAACCAAGGAAACCCTATGCCGATTGGGATTAAAGAAGGGTTAGTCGAAGAACTTACGGGCTCGCCGTCGGGAAAGAATTCCAAGGGGATGATGATTGGACAGATCGCGACATGGATGCCACAAATTATGGATAAAATCATTTCCATCACCCTTACATTAGCTGGTCACGGCAGCGACCTCAAACTGGAGATGCTCGAGGCTGTCGACACAATCGCGACCGACGGTCGGATCTACTGATGGGGAGACTATGTTGCCGACATGGTCAAAACCATCTGCAGAATATGCCAAGAGACGAGAGGTATGATCAAGTTCCCCTCTCTCATTCTCTGGATTTTCATGTACCATATCTGTCCAGAAGGCAGTCCAGTCTTCCGGGAGCCGACCAGGTTCGAGATGAACCGCTTTAAACCCTTCTCACAAAAAGGAACCCTGCATGAGCTAGCATAGGGGAAAGTCTTCTTGGAAAACTAGTTTCAGCAGTTGAAGGTTCGCACAATGAGGTGGAGGGTGCCCCAGAACATCCTACAAAACCTCCCTACAAACTCCCATATATAGTTAGAACTTGACCACACGTCAGTCTGGTACATGCAAGGTTAGGACCCCAAATCCCAGGACCTCGACTACTATCCGACGGTTGATCATATTTTCCAGGAGTTGACCCGACAGGCTCAGAGAAAAATACAAATACCTGAGGCTGCCAAACAGGTCGACTTCTCCATCACAGAGCCACTTACCGACCATGAGAAGGAAGAAGACTACGAGCTTAATCTTTACATCAGCACATTTGTGTCGGAGGATACCCCGGCTGAGCCCACTAGTCGGGTACACATCACTGTCAAATCTTCGACTGCAAAGGTAGTTGACCCACATCCGACAGAACAACAACAACCTACAGTACAAACACAGCAACAAACAACCCCTCTGGCTCCAGCAACTGTTGACCCAATTCAAATACCGACAAGTGAAGTCGAGGATACCGACCCAGAATATGCTTTATCCAAAAGCATCATTAAGAAGCTGGCCAAGGAGATAGCTATTGCTAGAAGGACAATCAAGGCCCAAAAACTACAACAAGGTAAGGCTAAGCGCAAACTTCTTCTTGCTGACTCGTCCGACGATGAGGAGGAGTTAGTAGCTGCAGCCGTCGACATTATCGAGGACGCCGCTACAAATAAAGTATCAGTTGAAACTCAGTTTCAACGGTACCTAGACGTAGGAGCTCTAGAGGGTCGGCCAAAGAAAGCAAAAATGACACCAACGCCTGAAAATGTTGTCGACCTTGTGTCCACCCCTCCACCCCCATCCCCAACACTCATAGTCGAGGATCAAGCATTAGTACAATAGTCGGACAGTCCCCACGATGTATATGGAAGAGAAATCCCGGAGACAGTCAAATCCAAGGTCGACCAGGACGCTGAGCTTAAAGCTTTCTTCGCGACGCTGCCTGCCCTGTTTCACTCGGCCCACAAAATACAAACAATAGCTCCTCTCTATGTAAGAAAAAATCCTTATGCAACCGTTACGACAACATTCACCTGAGACCAACAAGGCGACGTAATTGGAGCATCACAGTCTGTCATGGAGCCAATCAACACCGACGCCCAGGATGACCTACCCACCACACCTTCGAAAGCAGGTATCTCTTCCGACGAAAGCACAGCACACACTTCAGCCAACCCATCCACCCCAGTTCCTTCTCCAACCCCATCACCTCCACCACCACTATCACCACCCCCCCCACCACCACCAGATTCACAACCAGACCTATCACAACCACATACATCTTCTCATCCGGACGTAGTCATACCAACCCCCCAACTAGAGAATCCATCGACTTCCGTTCCCCCGACCACAGACCCAACCTCAACTACTGAAGGCACCCAAGAGCTGGAGGCCGACAAACACAAGAAGAAGAAAGCACATCATACCAAAACTTTCAACCTCCGTATAAGCTTAAGGGATGCAAGTTCCTTGACAGACCCATAGGTCGGCCAACTCCTCAAAACCGTGGCCAAAGAAGCAAAGCTAAGGACAGTTCGGAAAAATAAAGAGCTTACAGCTAAAAATGCAGAAGAAGTCGAGTTTCTCGGAAAATGCAGAGCTCTAGCACAGACTGTGATACCAGGCCCTGTCGAAGTCGACACAGATCAACCACTTGAAAGAGCCTACCATCTCTTCGATACTATGGTATCGACCGTCCAGGCCCGGATGCAAGAGACTAAGGAAGAACAAAAGGAGGAAACTACTCGACTGCTCCTAGCATAGCACATTGCTTTCTCAGAGGCCTACAAGGTGCTCCAAGACCACATGGACGAATCTTTCATCACAGAAGAAGTATTACGCGACTGGCCTACTCATTATGGGTAGGTCTATCAGCAGACAAGGTAGACAAGGCAAGGCATTCAGGATTTGGAAGGCAGGAAAATGATGGAGGCAATACTCAGGCAGACTATAGAGGAACAGATTGTGCTGGAGACCAACAAACTACAGCAGCTGGAGCATGCAGCTCATCAGTGGGTGCAACAGGCACTGCCAAACTTAGAAAAGGTCGATGTCATCTGCCCCCAGATGAAACGACTCATCGACGTAGCAGAAGAGCAGAACCAAGATTTAGGCCCCAATATGGAGAAAATCGCAGAAGTCCCCATTTTAGAAAATATGTCAATCCTATCAAGTTTAACAACATTAACAATCGACATCCAAAAAGCTTTACAAAGTTGGAAGGACTTTCAGCATCACCTTGCCATCACAGCTCCGACCATCGTCGAAGTCTACATCCAGAAGAGACCAACCATCCACCTGCATAGTCCACAGCAATAGCATTCTTCAAGGGTTCGACAGAGATTCATTTTTTGTACCTCCCTGTTTCTTCGGGACGAAGAAACGTTTTGTTCATGGGGGAGATGTAGAAGGAGCAAGTCGACGAAGTTGACTTGAACGAAGACCGACTTAGTCGATTAGCCGACTAAGTCGATGGGCCGACTTAGTCGATCAGCCGACCAAGTCGATCGGCTGACTAACTAGAAAGATTAAGTCGGCTAACTAAAAGTCGTGTCTGTTCACCAAACCGACGGATAGTTATTTTGTAACTGTCTGTACATTGTATATATTAGGCTGTTGAGCCAAACGAGAACTCAGTTCAGTGCTCTGCCTTGTATGAACTCATTGCATTAATATAATCTGTTATCCTATCTATTCTTGTCTCTTGTCTCTGATTTATAGTTATCTTTTAGTATGTATTATTGGTAACCTTATGTGATCTGTAAGATTACAATAGATGCCACCTTGTATCATCAGCTTGTTGGTAGTCTTTTATACTTGACTCATTCCCATCCTGACCTTTCCTTTGCCATTGGTTGTGTTGCCCGTTATATGAAAACTCCTCATGAAAGTCACTGGAAAGCAGTAAAAAGAATACTTTGATATATTCGAGGTACAATTCAGTTTGGGATTCATTACAGTATAGGGGGGAAACCTTTGTTGGTTGGTTTCACTGATTCAGATTGGGCCGATGATCCTGATGATCGAAAGTCTACTACAGGTTATGTTTTCAGTCTAGGATCTATACCTATCACTTGGGCTTATAAGAAACAACAAGCTCTTTCTCTTTCTTTAGCATAAGCAGAATATCGAGCCACAATTAATGCTAGTTAGAAATCTTTATGGCTTCGACAGATCCTTTCAGAGTTTGGATTCGAGCAGTAATAGCCTACTCCACTTTGGTGTGACAATGAAAGTACCATCAAGATTGCCAAAGATCTAGTTCTACATCAGCACAACAAACACATTGAGCTACACATGCACTTCATTAGAAATCTTATTTATGATAGTGTTATTGAAGTGCTCTATTTCCCTATAGATGATCAAGTTGCAGACATCTTCACTAAGTCTCTTACAGAAGTGAAGTTTTCCAAACTTCGGTCTATGTTAGGAGTTCAGGAATATGTCCTTAAGAGGGGATAGGCTCTAATGCCTCCTTCCTTTTCCTAATAGTGTCACTTTTGTAAATCCTTCAATCCTATCCCAAGTTGTTCTTAAGGGGGGGATGTTAGGATATTTAGACACTTACGAGTTAGTTAAGATCAACTTGTGTAATATATCCGTTAGGTAAAAGTGTGTTTCTTTAGTATGTATTAGTATGCATTTGTAAATATTCTAATCCAATGGTCACGATATGTTCTAGATATAGAGTGATCCGACAGTTCAACTTCTCTTAGATCATACCTACCATGGATCTGTGGCTTAACACCTGATTGTTCTATGATCTCTATTTAAAGAGCATAGATGGTCCTTGGCTAGTTGATCAATTATGAGAAGATGATATGTAATTTTCTTTCTTTCGCATAATAAATTGCTCCAAGTAGCTATTTGGCTGGGGCCGTGGATTGTTTCCCTCTGAAGGGTTTTAACCACGTGACAAACATCAGTGTGTTGATCTGTGATCTATTTGTGTGAAGCGGTTGCTCAAGGTGTTCGGTATTTTGGGAGTACCCTGTGTACCCAAACAAAGCAGAATCTTGGTTGTCCGGGATGAAGAAATACTTCCAAATTTATAACTACTCTAGTCAACTGCAGGCCAGGATGGCTATTTATAATCTTACGGGAAAAGATGATATATGGAGGACTTGAAAAGAGTAAAAGGTATAAGGGAGAAAAACATAAATTGGAGTACATTTAAGAAATATTTCAAAAAGAAATTTTTATCTGAATAGTACTATGAGGAAAGGGCTAAGGAATTCTATGAGCTAAAATTGGGTACAATGAATATGAAAGAACTAAATGGTAAATTTTTAAGTCTGCTCAGGTATGTGCCATATATTGTGGATGAGAAACGTAAGGTACGACGGTTTCTCAGTTGTTTAGCTTATCATATAAAGGATAGAATTGAGTATGACAATTCGAAAACATTAGAAGAAGCAATGAGAAAAGCAAATTTCTGTTATGAACAGAATCGTAAAAAGGAGAGCATGGCCAACTGGAAGGCCAAAAGGAATAATAACTTTGAACAGAAGAAGAAATAGTTTGTGCTTAATATAAATTCTAAGAATAATAACACCAGAAATTTTCCTAGTAAAAATTTCCAAGGAAACAAAAGTAATTCACAGACCAATCCGAATAATCATAGGAATAAAGAATTTGCTAACAACCACAGTAACTATACAAATAACTTTGAATGAAAGTAACCCATAAAGTGTTGGGAATGCAATGGTCCACATTATGCCTCAGTCTACCCCAATTGGAAGAAGACTGTGAGCAACATATACACAATCTAGGAGGAGATGATTGTTGGTGATCTAGCGAGGACAATGCCCAGGATCAATGCAGCATTAGAGAACTGGCAAGCAGCTTATCAAACTTTCATGGTGGAAGTGGAAGGTGAGATAAATCAAATACCTATATCTATTTTAATTGATCCTGGAGCTATGCTAAGCTATATTTCTCCTAATTTAGTAGAAAAGTGTAAGATTCCAGTTGAAAAGTTTGCAAGTTCTTGGTTAGTTCAGCTAGCTACTGGTGCAAAGAGAAAGGTAATTAGTTTTGTTAAGAATTGTGCAATAACTATGGATCAATTTGAAACTTTTGTTAAGCTCAATGTTCTACCTTTAGGTTCATATGATATATTAATTGGTATGGATTGGTTAGAGTAGCATAGGGTGGTCTTGAATTGCTTTGATAAAACCTTTACTTGCATAAATAATGATGGAAAGTTAATAAATGTAAAGGGAATCCCTAGGAAAATAGTTGTAAGGAAGATTTCTACTTTGCAGTTTAAGAGAGCTGTTAGGAAAGGCTGTAAGGCTTATGCAGTAACAATAATCAATGAAGAAAACATTAACAAAATAGATAAATTAAAATTGGAAGATATTCCGATTCTAGGGGAATATTTAGATGTATTTTCGGAAGAAATTCCGGGACTACCTCCGTAACAGAAATTAGATTTTACTATTGAGCTGGTACCTGGTGCAGTGCCCAGCTCAAAATCCCCTTATCAGATGAATATACTAGAATTAAATGAACTTAAGTCACAGTTAAAAGAACTTATTGATAAGAATTACATTAGACCCAGTGTGTCTCCCTGGGGGGCACCTGTCATCTTTGTTAAGAAGAAGGACAGAACTCTACGATTATGTATAGATTATAGTCAATTAAATAAAATGAATATCAAGAAAAGATACCCGTTACCTCACATAGATGATCTGTTTGATCAGATACATGGAGCCACAATGTTTTCAAAGTTTGATTTATGGTCTGGATACCACCAGGTCCAAATCAAAGATGAAGACATCTTTAAAAAACCCTTTAGGACTCGATATGGACATTACGAGTTTGTCGTTATGCCCGTCGGGCTTACTAATGCTCCAGATGTTTTTATGTGTCTGATGAATAATGTAATTATCTGGATAAATTTGTGGTCATATTTATTGACAACATCTTAATTTACTCAAAATCTGAAGAGGAACATAAAGAACACTTAAAAATTGTCTTGCAAGAGTTACGAGAGCATCAATTTTTTGCAAAATTTAGTAAATGTGACTTCTTTAAAGATAAAATCCAGTATTTAAGTCATGTGGTGACTAAAGAAGGAATTTTTGTTAACCCCGAAAAGATAAAGTCAATTAAATATTGGCTAGTCCCAAAAGACGTAACTGACGTCTGATCATTCATGGGGATTACTGGCTATTACCGTAGATTCATCGAAGGGTTTTCAAGAATTGCAAATCCTATAACCTCTTTGTAGAAAAAGGGGAAGAAATTTGATTGGAATCAAAAGTGTGAAGACAATTTTAAAAAGTTAAAAACATTATTAACCACCACACCAATTCTAAGAATTGTTGACCCTAATAAAGATTTTATAGTATGTACTGACGCATGCAATGACGGTTTAGGTGGAGTATTAACTCAGGAAGGACACGCCATTGCTTATGAGTCTAGGAAGCTAAATATTCATGAGAAAAATTATGCGACCTATGAATTAGAATTGGCTGTTGTCATGCATTCCTTAAAGATGTGGCATCATCATTTAATTGAAAGGAAGTTTATATTAATGACAGATAATAAAGGGTTGAAAAACCTGTTAGATCAACCTAACTTGAATGCTAGGAAAGCTAGGTGGCTAGCTTTTCTAAGTGAATACAATTTTGAAATTCAACACATTAAAGAAAATGAGAAGAAGGTTGCTAACGCATTAAGTAGAAATGCAAAGCTGAATTTCTTAGCAGCCATCAACACTTATACAACAGACTTGGAAGAACAATTTGAAGCTGGAATAGAACAAGATGAAAATTACCTAAAATTACATGCAAAAGTAAAAGAGAATTTAATAGAAACTCTAAGTACAAGGTACATCTTGAATGGAAAAGGATTATTACTGTATAAAGACAGATTATACGTACCTAATGTACCTAAGATTAAGCTGTTAATTTTAAACAAAATTCATAAAAATCCTTATTTAGGGCATCCGGGCTATCAGAAAACTATAACCATGCTAAGAAAGGATTATTTCTGGCCAAATATGAAAAATGAACTGACAGAATATATTGTTAGATGCTTTGAGTTTCAGCAAGTAAAAACTGAACATCGACATCCAGCTGGGCTACTTTAGCCATTGCCTATTCCTAGCTAGAAATGGGAGATAATTAGCCTTGATTTTGTTACGGGATTACCTAGAAATCAGAACTTAAATGACTCAATAATGGTAGTGGTTGACAAATTGAGTAAGGAAGCCCATTTTATACCCGTAAAAACTACTTATAAAGTTGCAAATATTGCTGATATTTTCTTAAAACAAATTTTTTGGTTGCATGGAATACTGAAGGTGATAATTTCAGACCGAGACCCTAAATTTATAGGTAATTTTTGGAAATATTTGTTTAAAGGATTATATACCACGTTAAAATTTAGTACCTATTTCCATCCTCAAACTGGTGGATAGACTGAAAGAGTAAATCAAGTATTGGAGGATCTACTCAGAATGTACATAAAGGAGCAACCAGGTAAATGGGAAGATTATTTACACCTGGTAGAATTTGCTTACAATAATCATTATCAAGCTTTAGCTAGGTATAGTCCTTTTGAAATTCTGTATGGAAGGAAATGGAATAATCCCATCTCTTGGAGTAATCCAATGGACAGGTTAGTATTAGGACCTGAATTATTGAAGGAGATGGAGTTAATTGTAAAACGGGTATAAGGTAATTTGAAAATTGCGCAAGATTGACAGAAAAGTCAAGCGGACCTTAAACGAACTCCAAAGGAGTTCCAGGTAGGCGAACATGTTTTTATTAAGGTGAGACCCAAAAAGAGTTCTCTGAGGCTGGGTAGTTGTGCTAAGCTAGCACCTCGATATTGTGGTCCTTTTGAAATATTGTCTAGGATATGATAGGTAGCATATCAATTATCTCTACCAACAAATCTAAGATTTCACAATGTTTTTCATATTTCTGTATTAAAACAATATGTACATGATGCTACTCATGTTATTAATTGGAATGATGTGCAGGTGGATCCTGAAGGATATTTTCTGGTGGAACCGTATTGTATCCTCGAACGGAGGGAGATCTCGCTTCAGAATTGCACCATTGGTCAGGTGAAGGTCCAATGGAAGCACCTTAGTTCAGAAGAAGCCACCTGGGAATTGGAAAGTCGTATGTGGGATGCATATCTAGTTCTATTTCAGGGGAACTCTAAGGACGAGGAATAGATAACATCGAGGATGATGGTGTAAATTAAGGGGGTGTGTATGTCACATTCCCCAATTTGCAAAAACAATTTAATGTTATTTGAGGAACATTGTGTTATTTATGCTAATTTTGTAATTGATGACCAAATGGAGTCAAGAATAATTAATTTAATTCAGAATATTTTATTTATAAATAAAAAATGATGAGACAACATCTTAGGGAAGCTGTTAAAAGAGTGTTAACTAGTCACTTGGTGGAGGAGACTGGGTGGAGACTACACTGACAAGTGGCAGCATCCTCAAACTAATTCCAACTAATGTAGGTGGCAACTTCCCTATATTTGTGGTCATGATTCCCTAAGAAAGTGAAATTGGAGTAGGTGGCTCATTAAGTGAAAAGTGACCCAAAAGACCTAGGCATTTCTATAAAATTTCCCATTGAAGATAGCTGAGGCTGCTCATTCTAAGGGGTGTTCATTCAGGGTAAAGGAATTGCTCATGAGAAATTCAATGGAGGGGATTACTAAAGTGAGTTTGAGGGGTTAATTGTTGAGATTAAACTTATTGCAGCAATTAGGCTGAAGCTTTTACTGTTGTGAGCAGATTTGGATTACTGAGGTAATTTGACCAATCAGGCGACAAAAGGTCTTAAGGATACATCCTTCACCCAATTCTCTACCAGGAGGACCAAGAAATAGGCTCAGGGGTCCTGAGGAAGTGTAGTCTAAGATTTCTCTAGGAGTTGGTTGGGAGGAACAACCTCCTTAAGTTGTTGTCACCTCATCACTGATAGGTTCTATTGGTTTCACGTTATTATATTTATTTACTGTATTCAGTAAAATGTTTACTAGTTTTTCAAATACAGGCATGTTAGTATTTTATTAGGGTTTATGAAGAAAAGGGTAACTATGTATTGATGGACTTAGTAATTGATGGATTATGTTAGAAATAGTAGTAAATATGTTAAATGGTAAATAAATAGAAATAGAATTCCATACTGTATTTTTCCACACTCGGCTTTGGCAGTACTCTAGTATAGCTGGGTGTTTAGGTAGATATGATGATTCTTATTTAACCTTGAATGAAAAATGTAACTAAATTTTGCTATAGTTTGCTTATGATTATTTTCTATAAAGAAACAATAAATACTTTATCTATTGAGTGTATTTACTTCAGACAAGAACAGAACATAGGTATATAAAGATATTTAGTAATCATACTACATATAAAACTAGTTTAATACGATTATTCATTATAAACAATAGATGGAGTTAAACAAATACACGTAAATAGTAAACAAACCACCACTTAGGGTTTATATTTATATAGCTTTCTGTAAATTCTTATAATAAATTATTTCCAAGCCATATTTGTCTCTGAATTAACATAGAAGTTTCTACTATAACCTCAAGGAAACTATCTAAGTTCATGAAATATAAACTTAATCCTAGTAATTACCCTAAACCTTTCCTTTATAAAAATAGTAACAACTGTAAAAAAATCATTGAAGGAAAATTAATAAAACAAAGCTAAGAAATTACCATGTAAAATTTATTATTTATTGAACTATAGGGTATATTTAAATATCAACCCTTATGAGCCAAAACAGAGTGATAATAGTACTCTTAACACAGTAAAATTCCCATAGTTACATTGCACTGTAAATCATTACATGATAATAATTAAAAATAATACTATAACAAATTATTAAAAACAAAATCATTTACGAAGAAATGGCTTATTTCCTTTAGAATTTCAGGTTAGGACTCAGGTCTGTCCAATCTTAGCTAAAACAAAATAATATATATCAAACAGTAACCATACATTACTAACAGGTAAAAACCCTTAATCCATTTACAAGTCTTGACTGATTAACAGTCTTTATTTTCCTTTAAATTTTTTTTTTTTAAAACTAAAAAATCAACCAGACAAAGGTCGACAGCCTCGTAGGGCTTAGAGTTGAGCTCTATCAAAAGAAGAAAAATAAGTTTATATTGCTCAGGGGATAAAGGCAGAGACATAAAAACCATTTTTTATCATGGATACTACAACCTTCTTCCTCCCTTCACAAAGTACCCTCTAAGGATTTTGAACTTTTACAGAATTCAAGCAAACAAGAAACAACAAGATAGCTTGTAAACCCAAGCCATGCTTTAACCAAACACAAATAACCTATCTTCCAACCACCACAACAAATTTTAGGAAGAAACCCTAGTTTTCAACTAGGGCTTACCAAATGTATGCTCAAGTGGAACGTTGAAAGAGTAAGCTCATTTCCACCTCGAGAGTAGGGAGACGAATTGCAAGTTACAAATTATAAAACCTTTTTTTATCAAAACTAACCTAAAAATGAAATGAGAGTAAGTATTGACCTATTAATTTTGTCTTTCGGGATGAAGCTAAGGTAAAACGACCACCTTAGAGGGTTTTGGCACTGTGCTAGAAGAGAAGACGTTGAGTCATATCCTGGAAAGAAATGAGAAAACAACTCAACTGGAATAAAGAATTACTCTTATACAATCTCTGTCAATCATCTTGTAGGCTCAAGACAAACACAGTCCACAAAACCTTAAGAAAAACTAGTTTATATTTTCGTTGTATACCACAATAATATTTAAAAGACCAAGAACCCCCTCATGATCTCTCTCAAGACAGTCACAGCATTGGATATGGGAGAAAGCGATCAAGCTTGAAGGTGGTTATAGGTCTCCAATGGCCGCGATCTCTCAGCTCGGCCAACAAGATGGAGGAACCCTCGCTTTGCAAAAAAAAATGAGTAGGGTTTTGGAGTTATAAGTCAACCCTTGTGTGGATAAAACCATCCCATGTGTACTTCAAAATATTTTCTCTAGTGTGGGTAAAGTTCCATAGTCAGCGCTGCAACACAATGTTTTACAAATTCAAACCAATGATCATTATAAACTATACATTGTTTATGATTGCCAAAAATATATATCATTGCCATGGAGATTAGTGATACATAGGTTATAAATTATAATCTTAAGACATGAAGTAACCCATAGGCTATGTCAAATTTAAGTAGATTCTTTTGTTAACTTCCTGTGCTAAGACTTTGTATATAGATATTCAAAATTCTACTAATCAACTTGCATGAAGTTTTAGTCATATTTGAGAGTACACTCAGTTTTTGAAGTAAAATATACATATAAAAAGAATAAGGAGTACATCCTTATATAACATGAAAGTTATATAATGAAAAAACCTAGGATAAGGTAAAAATGGTATACATCTTTGGATGTTAGGTCGCAAGAGTTTTAGAGTAACTCTTTTCTAGAAAAATAGGCTAGGATGGTGGTTTAGGAACTATGAAGTAGTTCTTGTGTATGATTCATTTTAATGATGCTCAAAACTAGAATCCAATGTATGCTTCAACTAAGCATAAGACGGAGTACTATAAATGCATCCTAGTTAAAATCCAGATCAAAATTGCTTTCAACAAAAGTATATGGTATTCTTGGACTCAAACCAAAAAGCAATTTGATTTTCCTTCAGCATAGTATCTGGAAAGCATTTTATAACTATGCTGATGCATTTTGTTATACTTTTATTATGGAGTTGTAATGACAGGAAAAGATTAACTTGACTTCCTTGAAGACAAGCAACAGATTAAAACTTTTTCTAATACTAGCATATTATTCATGCTAGGGAAGTATCTTCTCAACTTCAAATTAAATAACACTCTACTGGATCATATGCTTACCTGTTAAACCCTTAAGGAACCAGCAGTCCAATTGAGTTAGCTGAAAGTTAAGTAAGCCCCATTCACACACAAGAATTTATTTCCCTACTTGAAAAAAGATAAACATTAGTATATCTAGCAGCAACAAAATGTAAGTCTTTTTCTAATTCTAATAGAATTACAACTGCTAAGTCATTAATATCTCTAACACAAGTTTTTTAGGATTACACCTTTTAGTTTACAGGTTCTTATAAAGAAGCGATCCCATGTTCTTTTTTTAAACTGTTTCATTTTTCGCTAACCATTAGCAGGTACTTAGCTGTGACTTTAGACATTTTATGTCACTTGAAAATTTTTAAATTTTTACGAATTTTTGAGTTATTACAGTTACCAATAATACACACATAGAATCATATAAGCATACAAAAACAAGAGACAAGAACAGATAGTAGCATAACAAATTATATTATAGAATCACATGAGGGTCCATACATATACAAAACTGAACCAAGTTCTTAAATGGCTCAATAGCCTATTATATATGATTACAAAATGGTTATGAGTAACTACTTGTCAATTCAGTGAACTGACATGACCTTTGGAGGTCGACCTAATCTCCGATTAGTCGGTTAACTAGTCTAGTCGGCTCACCGACTAGCTCCTCCAACAACTCCTACCTCGACTAGAATATTAAAAAAGTTTGTAGAATCCTTTATAGGGTAATAAATCTTCCCTGAACATCATATTCAAACCCTAATATTATTCATATACCTTATGTGAATATTTGGGAGCATTTGGACCAATTTGGGGACCTAGACATCAAAACTAGTCAAGGTTCGAAATTGGGGAAAAAGTAAAAAAATGGTCATTTAATAAAATTTTGAAAAAGGGACATTAAAGTGGTATCAGAGCATGATATTGGAACATAAATTGGTCTAATATTTACGAGGACAAGAAGACAGGGACCACCATTAGATATTGAAACCAAAAGTGTTTTTGTTGAAAAAAAAAGTAGGAGAAGAAGACATTTTTTTTAGGAAACTATGACTAGGGATGAAAAGGGAACCTGATATGATGGTGAGGAGCATATAAAAATAATGAAACCTCTCTTTGATTACATAAACAATAACATTACCCAGCATGTTATGAAAGGATTCGAATTGATGGCTAGCCAACTTAGGGGTAAGCTGGCAGAAGGTGGTAGTAGAAGTTTCCATCATGGAGAGACACATAATACCATTCTTTTTGAAGAATTTTATGATTGGTTGAATGAATTTAAGAAAAATAATTCAAATGTGAATTCATTAAGAAATAATCAGCAATGCACAAGTACGGAGGAGACCAAGAAGCCACCAAGTTCTTTGGGTGGTGAAACAAAAAAAGAATTATATTATGAGGATCGAAAGTCACTCCCAAGTGAATATAAACAAGATGAAGAGACATCACATGAATATGAAGAAGTTTCTATTGAAAATATTGAAGATCATTTCAAGACACATCCTACCTTGGAAATGAATCAAAGAGCATCTACTGATGGATGCTTGAACTATGAAGGAGTACCTACTGATGGGTGCTCACACCTCTATGTTGGTGACATAGAGATCACTTTTGAAAGTGTTGCTGCAAGCCAAAATTCCATTAAACATGAAAATGAATACCTTATAGCAGTTGAAGAAGAAACAAGATCAACTTCCACATCACCACTTGAGCTTCATGAAGTTGTTCCAAGCAAGAAGGAAGAAGATGAGGAGGTTCATTTGCAAGAGCCTCATTTTATTGAAGGGTCCTTAAAGATAAATAAAAATAATATCCAAGATTCCCTTAGCATACTCCATGTCACTAAAGAATTAGTGTCAAATTCTTTTCGTAGAGCTACTTTATTGGAGGAAACATCCTTGCTTGAAGAGATGGAGAAGATTCAAATAGAAACGTGCCACATCAAAGGTAATTTCATGTCTTTTCTTTTTGATATAAACCATTTGTTTGATCTTGAATTGTTACATGATGGATAATTTAAGAATAATGAGGATAATAATAAGCTCACAATTCAAAATGAGCAACTTCTTGAAAAGTTGTAAGATACTTGTTTTTCCTCCTATGTTTTAGATTGTCAAATGGTAGATTGTTTGGAGGATTTTCATGACATGGTGGATCATGAGAAATGTGTAAATTTGAATGTGATTTATGTGTTTGAATATGAACTTGAAGAGATCCAAACACTTGATGTGGTGGAATAGGAACTTGAATTGTCTCTTGATGAAGGTTATGCATTTTTTAAAGAAGAGCACGATTCCTCTACATTGGAACAAATCTATGACAAAGGTTTCACACTTTTGAAGGATTTACATGATACTACCCATATGGATCCTTTCCATGATGAAACTTCTGGACTTTTTGATCATTTGGGTGAGTTATTTCATTCTACTACATCCTACAATTTCATGTTTTGCTGCATTAGTCTCAATGAAGTATGGGTGAAAGGGTTCTTTTTTATGGTGCCACATGAGGAGTATGGAACTCCAAGATTTACTTTTTATGATGACATAGTTGGAGCACATCCTTATTCACATTTGTAGAAGCATCCTTTGTTACTTTATGATGATGCACATCTACATGGATGCACCTATGATATGCATTTGAGTCACTTGAAGACTCATGGTTTTTCTTGCTCAACATTTGGTTGATTTGACATTGGAGGAATTTCATCCAACACTGGGGTGAATAGAATTATGATTGAAGAATATTTTTGTTTCAAACCACATACTTTGTTATATATTTATGATTCTCTAATTCATGGATGTATGGGTGATACTTCTTTGAGTCATTTGAAGTCTCCTTGTTTTGTTTTCTCGTTATTTGGTTCATATTTTAGTGGAGATTCTTCATTCACTTCTTGGATGAAAGAATACATGGCTGAATATTTTGATGCATATCACATCCTTTTGGAGAAGAATTATAGGACATGGGATCCTCACCATGTCATTGGAGAAGATTTTATTGGTCACTTGAAGCTTGTATGCACTTGGAAAATGGTGGTCTACTTACTTGGAGGTATAAGCATTTTCATTATTTTTTGATGAGGCACCTCCTTGATGTACATTTTTATTATGTTGTTATGTACTTTGATGATATATATATTATGTACTCATGATTTTTGGAAGAATTCATACAAGAAAATGGGATCCTGGAATTCTCTTTCCTAATGGTATGGGTTGGAGAGCACTCTTAATTGTTGGGGTGCAATAAAAGCAATGGGACCCTGGGATAGTTTTTAGTCCCATTGATTTCAATTTTTTTGGGAAATAAGAAGTATGGGAGATATATTACCCACTTAATAAAGTGATTTTAATCATATTATTAAATCAACAAGCATGGTGGTTCCTCTCTAAAATCTTCATGGAATCTCAAAGACTCAAAGTTGGGCAACTCAGTGGCAACTTCAAAGAATCATACAGAAAGCAGGTTCTTCAACACCCATGTTTGAAATTTCTCGAGGAAAAGAAATATTGGGAAGGGAGGATTTTTCATGTCCCAAATTTTTCATTGGGTCACAATGGCCTAATCACATTTTCCATATTCATGATATTTTTTCAAATTGATGCTAAGGGTCAAATAATTGCCAAGGAGGAGAATTACTAGTTTCCTATGTTGGGGGTGGAAGCTTTGGAATTTGGAATAAGCGGGACAATAAATGATGTTTATAAATTAGAATGGAATAATGGATCTTATTAAATAAATACAAGATAAAATTGAAGCGGCAATGGAGCATGGAGACACATGGAAACCATGGGGCCCACACAAGCTAGAATTTATGTGCCACATGGCATCCTCCTCTTGCAATTTCGAATCCGTAAGAATCCCTAGGGTATTGGGATGATTTGGAAGGTCAATATACTTGGAATTAATTAATTAAGGTCGAATTGGAGTGGAAGAGTAACTCCCATGAAAGAGGAGGCGACATTTTGGAGCTAGTGAGACACTTGGACTAGATTCCCTAGCTCTATGACAATAATCATGAAGATGCTATGACACCTATGACACAAATAAGATCTGAAGGATGAAATCTGACATATCTGACATTTCAGGTCGAAATACATCATCCAATAGGGTGATCATGTGAGTTGGGGAAGCTCAATGGGTTCCTACTCAAATTGGGGAAGATGGAAGGCTAGGAAAGGGAGGACACATGGAAAATCAAGAGCCCACACAAAAATTCGAACTGGATTGAGAGTTTGGATGGATTGGTAACCTTATGAGGCTAAGGATGTTTATAAAATAAAATAATCAACCAAGAGAATGGATTTTTCTCATTTGAGAAATTGTCATTTGTGAATTGTGAGAACTAGTGGATGACTAGTTTTCTTGCCTTAGCCAAATTCGAGGGTGAAAGATTCCCATCCAATTTGGTGTTTTGAGAGGCCACTCAGATATTTCATGGAGATTTAAGGGTTTTTTATTTGTGGGTGAAAGCTATAGGGAAGCTCCTGGTTCCTTCTATTGCTGCACTTTCTCGCAACCATTTCCAGTTTTTATTGGATATTCTTGCTCATGGACGGATTGTGCTTTGGGTGAGCTATTGATTTATTTGGGGGAGATTATAATGCCCGATTATTTTATTTTCTGATGTAAATTATCTTTATTTCAAGTTCAGAATACTCTCAGGTCGAAATACTGAAAGGTTTCATGTAAAAATTTCAATCAATGAAGAAATAGTGCCATTTCCCCACTATCTTGTTGTGAACTAATGTAATGTTGATGGATTCAAATAGATAAGTAAAATAATGAATTTTATTTATGTATTTTAAATTTCAGAATATTTACAGGTTGAAATACCCAAAATATTTCATGTATAAATGTTAAACAATGAAGAAATAGTGTCATTTTCCCACTACCTTGTTGTGAACCAATATAATGTTGATAGATTCGAATGGATAAGTGAAATACTGATGTTTTATGGATGAAAGGACTGTTATTGATGGTTGATATTAGTTTAATTTTCAGTGCAAAATAATTTGGAGTTATTTTGTTGATTTTCATAGCATTTGGAGAAGTTTTCCTATCATTTCCCCCAAGGTTGAAACTAGTCTTTTTTGCATCTGATTTAAGGGAGTTATAGCAGACATTAAAAGTTGAATGGTGATGCATATGAGTTCATATTTATGTCATTTAAATTTACCCTTATTTAATTCATAAATTCGAGTTTCCTTGAGTGCATTTAGGAATCCATTTTCAGTATTCATTATGGGGGAATTAGAACCCCAAATTACTAGTCAAAACTCCTACCTCGACCAGAATCTTAAAAAAGTTTGAAGAATACTTTAGAGGGTCATAAATATTCCATGAACATCATATTAAAACCTTGATATAATTCATATACCTTCTGTGAATATTTGGAAGCATTTGGACCAATTGGAGACCTAGATATCAAAACTAGTCAAGGTTCAAAATTGGGGAAAAAGTGAAAAATTGGTGATTTAATTAAATTTTGAAAAAGCGACATTACACAACTTGAAATTTTATGGCTCCTCAATACTCTATAGGAAACGTGGCTCTCATCTATATGATTCATTGCTTAATACATACCTTCATAATCTTAGGATAATCGTGCACCTTGCTCTTGTTTCCTTGGATTGTTAGTTGTGTATTTATTTATTATTTTTCACATGTAAATCAAATTAAAATGTTGTTGTGCTTGAAAAATGCATAGTTCACTAACCATATACATTCATGGAATCTATGGTAGGGCCTTTTCCTTGATCTATTCACTATGTTCTTTACAATATTACATCATTTACATATCTTTGTCAAGGGCCAAACCTAGGGACATTACATAAATCCAAACATCAAAAAGTGAGAGGTGTAGTGAAGAGGAACAATTGAAAACAAGTGGTTTTTTTGAATATAAATATCAACCATGTTAGATAGACAACCTCAAGTAGTAAGAAATCATTGAAGAAAAAAATCACCAAGTTGGAAAACATTAGGTAGAGATTCAACCCCATCGACTTAGTTGATCTATCCCTCCCACCTGACTTGGTCAAACCTACTTTTATAGTTGACTCATGTAATCGATTCAACCCATATTAGCTTTCCATGCTATAATCAACCACCCCCACCACCACCTCCTGTAGTAAATTTTAGTTCTACAAATATGCCTCATATTAATTCCGTGAATATCCTTGTTTATGAAGGGGATAAAGATTGAAAAATACATCAGTTTGTTTGTGAGAGAATCTAGGGATCCTTGGATGTGAAATATGAAACAAATAATATATTTACCTAATTTATGAATTACACAAAAAATTAAAACATAAGAAAAATGAAATTTAACAAGCATTCTTTTCATTTTTTAAGACTGAGGGTGTTAAGCATCCAGGAGTTCAAAATATCAAATAAATAAATAGATGCTTAGTGAATCAATGATAGATTCTAAAAATAAATTTGAGGGTTTTTTGAACTCCTGATACAATGGTTTTGGTTGGACTACTACAAGGAATTAGGGTTCCTTTAATAATGCATGAAATTAAAACATGTGAAGAAGCCCTTGGGAAATATCAATATATTGGGTCTAATTATGATGAAGTAACTATAATGAACAATAATAGAAACATTATAAAGGGGGCATGTTCAAAGAACTTTTCAAACAAGAATACCTACAGACATATAAGCAAGAGAGTAGTCGACTAAATAAAAATGATGGACTAGATGAATTATTAGATCTCTTAAGTGAATAAAAATTTGTTTCCAACCTTTTAGAATTGATGGATATCTTAAATAATTACAAGGAATGAAATAAAGAGGTTAAAATTTTGTGTCATGTGAACCATGAAGACTGTTATGCACCAAATTCCCAAAATAGCTTAAAATTAGAAAGAAAGAATAACCCAATGCCCTAAGAAAAAAATAAAGAGACGAGTAAGAAACCTTATTTAAGGGGGAAACCTCCTTATACAATGTATCAAATGAATAAGACAAGATAACATCATCCTAATAATATGTCTCATTGGTATATATATATATATATATATAGGAGACAAAGGGTACAATTACAATTCTAGATGACCATACAATTACAATTAAGGTCATAACCACCCAATTAAGACAATACTAATATAATAATAGAAATATTATTCATAATTAATAGGGGTTAACATTCCCCTACCCTTCGACTTGTGATTGACTTGACAGGGGAGGAGGCGATCGGCCATTTCAATGAAGTTATGATAGGAGGGAGGATGCATGCAGTGAAAATTCACTCAACACTCTATCTTTTTCAGGATTTCAGCAACATTTTGACACATGACCCACTCCAGGTCGAAAATGGGAGAGCCCATGGGAGGGGACAAAAACCCCTCCCAGTCTGGAAAATATAAAAAAATTTAAGAACCAGACCCTCAAAACGTATCGGGTTTAGAGGTACGGGAAGGCTCGAAATGAGAGGATAAACACTTGGATAATAAATATGCAATAAGAGCACCATGTAAATGATTATTGAAATAAAAATAATTACCCACCCTGCAAATAAATGTGGATGGCCTTAGAGACCATATCGAATGCATGAAATACCACTCCTTAATATGAAAATTCGTTGGCATGTGGCCCTCGGAGAAATCCATATCCTAGTGGATCAATGTCACTTGGAAACCCTAGGGGCACTATGATCTTCACCTTGGAGCCAAGGGTTTCTTCACAGTTGTCTTTCTCAAACTTCAACACATGAAGATAATTTTTTAAGGAGGCCCTCACTTTTATAAGTCAGTAGGACTTTTCTTGAAGCCATGGAAAGAACGGTTTATCCCAAAGAATGAGGATCTGAATTTCATCGCAATATGTATAAGGCTCTATTATCTCCCCTTAGAATAATGAAATGAAAATATCCTTGAACTGTTATTTAATACCATCAGGGAATTTCTCAAAATCTAAGAACAAATAAAGAAAATGAGATACACTTCTTATTCCAATATTTGTGTATACATTAATATAACGAGATATCTCCAAGAAGGCATCAATATCTATTAGGACAATGAATACTGGTTTCAACCTATAGAATAAACAAATTCCTTTCTGTTTTAGGTGTTTCCATGAACATGAGCATCTACTCTGAGATTGTCCATAAAACCTTAGAACGACTTCTCAGAAAATAAAGGAGACAAAGGATGTGGAGGGATTGACCAAAGTTTCATGCATGAAACAAGCTGCAAAGTGAAGCTTTAGTCCTAAGGTAAAAAAAAACCCAATCCTCCAATACTTTCAATGTGCTTCAATATAATAAAATGAAAGATAACTCAGAATTGGATCACCAGGAAAATAAAAATGAAGAAGATCGTGGAAAGTAATACCAAACCCTCTCAAATCCTCCTAAGGAGGAAGAGAATGTTTAAATGATGGGAGATGACACCAAAGACATGGAAATAGGTGATTTATATCTCAATGGGTTGGAGAAGGTGATGCAAGAACTAGATAAAGGAATAGTTCCCTCTCAACAAGTGGTATTGCTCAAATAGCCCATCATCAAATCAAGAAGAGTAAAAACCATAGGAGTTTTCCCAGAATGTACCAATTCAAAAATCCATGAAGTGATAAAAAATAATGGGAACGAGAAGAATGGAAGAAGAAGCAATCAAAAAAGTATTAGGGATATAGGGGAAAAATTGGTGGCTTTAGGCCAATTTCCTACTATAGAGGTGGCATTCGCCACTTGAATCAATCCTTCTCAATGAAGCTAATCTCTTGGAACATTAGAGGTTGCAGTACACCCCAATAAATTAATTTTTTAAAGAGGAAAATTGTTAAATTTTCATATGCTTAACTAAGACATCAGTATATCATTTCATTTTTCATAATAAAAGCATATAAAACAGGATCACTGAAAGAAACAGCATCACAAGAACAACACAGATTTATCCTGGGAAAACCCTAAAGGGAAAAACCCAGCAAAAGTTTCCTCAATATAGATGCCCCAAAAAGGGAAAAAAGGTAAAACCAACAAGGAGATCAAAAACCTGATTCTCCTCCTTCTCCAGCAACTCCTCTCCTCCACCAGTGCGCTATTCCAAGTGAGTGTGTCTCAAATGAGGAGCACTACACCTCTATTTATATTCATCCGTTTACTTAAAGTTTACTCAATCAACATGTTGGCTTAAGTTAACTCATGTAGGCTCGAGTTACACATGTAGGCTCAAGTAACCACACTGGGGTGCTGATGACCCACCTTTACAATTAGAGGGGACTACCTCATGACTATTATTAATTCTTCTGATTAGGAGCATCGGGGTACAATGTAATACAAGTGGTTCTCCCGGTTGGACCATCGGGGACCACAAAAGATACATAAAGAATATTCTTCGAAGTTACAATATTTCAACACTCCCCCTTAACGATAAGGGTATTCTACATCAACAACAACAAGAGTAGAGATAGAAGACATCATCAACATCAGTAGGGTAACACATCTATAAATCATTGGAAGCTTTTCAACATTATGTAGTCTTCATCTTCAATCTTCAGTCTTCATCATCATCAACATCTTCAGCATTTTGATCATTCAATTTGCAGCGACATATTCAACACTTGGACCTTTTTGATCAGCAACATCTTCAGCACTTTGACTGGTTCGATCAGCAACAACATCTTCAGCATTTTGATCTTTCAATTAGCAACGACATCTTCAGTACTTGGACCTTTCGATCAGCAACATCTTCAGCACTTTAACTGTTCGATTAGTAACGACATCTTCAGCATTTTGAAATTTCGATCAGCAACATCTTCAGCACTTTGATTTTTCGATCAGCAACAACATCTTCAGCATCTTCACTTTTCGATCAACAACAACATCTTCAGCACCTTGACCTTTCGATCAGCAGCAACATCATCATCATCATATTTTGATCTGTCGAACATAATCATAATCACACTCTGATCTTTCGATCAGAAACATCATCATCACACTCTGATCTTTCGATCAGAAACATCATCAACATAGAAACATCATCATCATACTCTGATATTTCGATCAGAACATCATCACCATACTCTGATCTTTCAATCAGAAACATCATCAACATACTCTGATCTTTCAATTAGAAGCATCATCATCATATTTTGATCTTTTGATCAGTACGGAATCATCATCATTAGCAACAACCTGCAATCCACAACTCAAAGAAAAAAAGTCTTTGGATCACTTTTGGACTTAAAGTCCAGGGATGATACAATCCCACCACATTCTCGACAACCGAAGTTACCGGATTGATTACGGGAGAATCAGTCCCTATCACTTTAGGACTAAGTCCAAGGACGATGCAATCCTACCACATTCTCGACGACCGAAGTCACCGGATACAATTACGAGATAATCCCTCCCTATCCCTTTAGGACTTGAGTCCAAGGATGATGCAATCCTACCACACTCTCGACGACCGAAGTCACCGGATACAATTACGAGATAATCCCTCCCTATCCCTTTAGGACTTGAGTCCAAGGATGATGCAATCCTACCACATTCTCGAGGACCGAAGCCACCGGATCTATTATGGACAGATGTCCCAGGATGATACAATCCCTCTTCATTCTTGAAGATCGAGGTCTCTGGATCACTTTAGGGAAGGTGCCCAAGGATGATACAATCCCATCACATTCTCGATGACCGAGGTCACCGGATCTATTATGGACAGATGTCCCGGGATGATACAATCCCTCTACAACATCACTACTCCCCCTTTCGAGGAAGGTCTTTCCGAGCAACACCAAGCTTGTATTGAAAGTGTTTAAACTCTACTCGAGGTAGAGGCTTCGTCGGTACATCATCATCCAAGCCATCATCATCTACGTCTTCAATATACAAATCTATCACCATGTGTTTCTCTAGTATGTGAATATTAAAAGCATCATCATCTATATCTTCAGTATAGAAATACTGAAATAATCATCATCTCTATATTATCTTCATCTTATCTTGTATGTAGAAATACCGGATTTCTACGTGTTACATGGAACACAGGGTTCTTTGTCATCACAACTATGGTAATCACATAGAATCATTGTTGTATCCATCTTCAGGTCAAAGAGACCTGATATCGGCTTCTGAAGCCATATGGCTTCATAACATAGTAGAGCAATCTGCTATATATTCTGCTTCAACCGAGCTAAGAGAAACACTGGACTGTTTCCTGCTAAACCATGAACTCATAGCAGACCTCAAAGCATATACCTGATTTGATTTTCCTGTCTGAGATACTTCCATCCCAATCTGCATCTGTGTAGCCATACAATCTATACTCATGGCTAGCATCATAGTATTGACCAAAGTCTATAGTCCTCGTCAGATGTTTTGCAGCTACTGGGTGAACCCGTCTTGGTTGAACAAGATATTGACTTAAGGTGTTCACCGCAGAACAAATGTCTGGTCTGGTATTTGTTAAGTACATCAATGACCCAATGATCTGTCTGTAGTGAGTCACATCCACTAACTCTAATTAGTCATCAGCTAACAGCTTCAGATTGGAGTACATGGGTGTGGCCATGAATTTGCATTTCAGCATATTGAGACTCTTCAATATCTCTACCACATACTTTCCCCGGTTGAGAAAGATTCCTTCTGAACTTTGCCATACTTCTAGACCTAGGAAATAATGCAATAACCCAAGGTCTTTCATCTCAAATTCTTCTGCTAGTTTCTTCTTACTTTCCATGATCTGATTCTCATTCCCTGTCAAGAATAAGTCATCCACATATAGTAATAGAATGACAGGTACATCTTCTACAACCTTGTAGGAAAGGTAGGATCAACTTTACTCTTAGCAA
>LPNX010408716.1:433664-463349 GCA_001517045.1 Pseudotsuga menziesii | reverse complement strand
CACCACTTCTGCATTCTTCACTTCTTCTTTCCCCGCTTGAAGTTGTTCTTTGATTTGAGAGATCCTTATGACTGCATGGTCTCTGCATTCTGGATATTCTTCAGCTGGTTTCTTAAGGTCATATTCTGATCTATGTTCTTCCCTTCAAATAGCTTGGTAAAGGAATCAAACCTCATAGATGTCTTTAGGGAAGACACTTGTAGTACAAGTTGATTCAAAACTGAATCATCAATGATCTTCTGGGATTTGACCAAGTTCTTCTTGAGAAAGGCTTCTAGCCTCATCTCCCTCTGAAACTGGAACCTCTATGCTCATGTAGGTGTCCAATCCATTTTCTTCAGAAATATCATATACTTCTAGGCTTGGAATTTGTCAAATTCACCAAGCTTATCATCAAGCTGATGTCGTAGATCACTTTGAAAAGAGAACCTCAAATGAACATAGCAAACGATTAGATCTTACCGATTTGAGGTGTCCGTCCTGGTTCCGGAGCTGGCTGATCTAGGGTTTGTCACAGGAACCCTAATTTCAACAAATTGGAATCTTTAAGATCTGATTGGCTATACAGATAGATCTCTTCAAATGGAGCTATCTAATGTACTCCATTTCTGAAAACAGTGGAGGGAAGCTCCCGGAACAGGAAGCCCTAATTTTCCAATTTCTTCAGTAGAAATGCTTGTTAATGTTTCTATGATATCTCCGAAAATTCTGCTCCTATGTGTCTGAAAGTTTGTACTGACGTAACCTTGCATGTTCCTGATCCACCACCGCAGGTTTCATCAGAATTGGTTTCACCATTTGGGATTTATGATCCTTTTCCCAAGGTGACCTGTTACAGGATTGTTCATAACAGCGAAGTTGTACGGAATTCCACGTGTCGCTGGTTCATTTTCTGAGTCTGATATTTGGACCACGGAAATTAGAGTCCGTGACCTTTCTGGAACATCTTTATGAATTCCATTTTGACCTTTTTATCCCAAGATATTGCAATTCTCCCCAGGTGTCCTGTTTAGGGATGAATTCTGGAAGAGGCTGGAACCCTAACTTAGAGAGAACATATCTCCTGAAATACAGCGAATATGAGGATGAATTTTGGACACAGTGTTCATCAGGATTGTATATTTGGCCCCTGCAATTTTCAGCTCCTGATCCTTCGTCAATCTCGGAATATAGCGAATGTTCCAAAACGTAGCAGTTTTAGTATTTAGGGTTTTTCTAGCTCGGGGTCAAACTAGGGTTTGACTTTCCCGGAGATTCACCCAACAAAAAATCTTGATCCAGGTCTCTAAACTTCGGTTTTGATGAGGAGAACAATCCTATGCTGGTCTCACTCAAAAATTCCTCTTCTGTAGAAAGCCCTAATTTCCACATCGAAAATTGAAAAATGCTCGGAATCGAATTCCACTTCAACAGAACGCTGCACCCTTCAAAGGAGAGTCAGCCTAACCTTCTTTTGCTGATTGAATGTGGAGAGAGAACCAAAAATAAGAAGCCCTAGCTTCTGTAACTTGTGAAAGCTGCCCTATTCAGGTTAGCTCTGATACCATGTTAAATTTTCATATGCTTAACTAAGACATCAGTATATCATTTCATTTTTCATAATAAAAGCATATAAAACAGGATCACTGAAAGAAACAGCATCACAAGAACAACACAGATTTATCCTGGGAAAACCCTAAAGGGAAAAACCCAGCAAAAGCTTCATCAATATAGATTCCCCCAAAAGGGAAAAAAGGTAAAACCAACAAGGAGATCAAAAACCTGATTCTCCTCCTTCTCCAGCAACTCCTCTCCTCCACCAGTGCGCTATTCCAAGTGAGTGTGTCTCAAATGAGGAGAAATACACCTCTATTTATATTCATCCATTTACTTAAAGTTTACTCAATCAACATGTCGGCTTAAGTTAACTCATGTAGGCTCGAGTTACACATGTAGGCTCAAGTAACCACACTGGGGTGCTGATGACCCACCTTTACAATTAGAGGGGACTACCTCATGACTCTTATTAGTTCTTCCGATTAGGAGCATCGGGGTACAATGTAATACAAGTGGTTCTCCCGGTTGGACCATCGGGGACCACAAAAGATACATAAAGAATATTCTTCGAAGTTACAATATTTCAACAAAAATTGCTTTAGAAAAACCCTTAGTTATGTTTATCCAGAAAAAAAATGTTATGAAGAAAGTTTTAAAGAAACAACAAAGAAAATTTGGAAAGGTAGTGAAGTCATGGCCATTGATGCTATAGGTTCAACAAGAGGACTAGGAATCATTGAGAACCCTCTAAATTAAATTCTCCATTTCTACTGAATTTCACATTATAGGCACCGATATCAAAGGCATTATTTCTAATGTTTACGATCCCTTCTCACTTTCTCCAAAACAATCCATCTTAAACTCTATTAAAATGTTGAATCTTTGGGTTGGATAAAGACATTGGATCCTAGGGGGAGACTTTAATATAATTCATAATCATGGACAGAAAAAAGGAGGTATGAGCACCCTGAACACCTTTAATGTCTCCTTTGACAAACTGATTGACAATTTGTCTCTAGTGGACGTAATCACATCTAATAACATCTATACCTAGAATAAGTTCTATGGAGATAGATACATTGCTTCATGGCTTGATCATTTTTTGGTGTCAGAATCCATTCTCATCAGAGGTGTAGATATCTCATCCCTAGTGCTTCCTACTATAGGCTTAGATCACTATCCAATTAGTCTTGACTGGATCATAGTGGGGGAACATTTGAGGAGACCTTTCAAATTTGAAAAATTATGGCTCTCTCACCCGAACTTTCAATCTCTTATGAAACAATGGTGGAATGACTTTTAGGCACCCAAGAGAACCCTAATGTTTAAATTTCAACAAAAATTGAAATACATCAAAGAACAAGTCAAGATCTGGAACAAACATCATTTTGGTGATATTCACCTTGAAAAGAAACGAATAGAATCCCAACTTGAAGACATGCAAAGAACAATAATGAAAGAGGGAAATTCAAAATCTCTCTAGGAGGAAGAGAAAAAAACTACCAAAAGAACTGGATATAAGAGAAATTCAAGAAGAACCCTATGGAAATCAAAGTCCATAAACATTTGGATAAAGGAGGACGAGTGAAACTATTATTTCTTCTTTTTTTCCACTATTAAAAAAAGACAAGAAAATAATATTGTCAGTTTAAAAAAAGAAAGTGGATCAGAAGCATAAAATCACACATAAGTAGAAAAATTTCTCACCGGCCACTTCAAATATTTCATGGAAGAACCAAACTTGAACCAAAATAACATGGAGGAAATTCTCAGCATATTCCATCACTAGTTTATCAAGAACATAATGATATTATTCTCATACCCTTTGAATTGGCGGAACTAGAAGATGCAGTCAAACAAATGAAAAATGACAAATCCCCTGGTCCAAACGGATTCAATACCAACTGTTTTCATGCTTGCTCGGATACTATCAAGGAGGAAGTTTTGGAAATTGTAGAGGACTCAAGAAATTCAGAGAAGGTTATAACAGCCTTCAATTCAACTTTTCTATCTCTCTTTCTTAAATAAAATGGGGCCAACTCTTTAGGTAAGTTCAGAACTATATCTGTTTGCAATGTTATTTTCAAAATTATCACCAAAGCCATTGCAAACAGACTCAAGCCTCTTCTATCTGCCTTAATATCTCTAGACCAATAAGGCTATGTAAAGGGAACAAAAAATATTGATGAATCCTCGTCTCCCATGAGGCTATCCGCTCACTCAAAATCACCAAGAAACCAGGAATGACAATCAAACTAGACATCTCCAAGGCCTTCAACAAGTTAAATTGGTTGTTTCTAAAAAAATGTGTTTCTTTATTTTGGTTTCTACCACCATTGGGTAAAGTGGACACTCAACCTAATATCGACTTATTTCTTCTCCATTCTAATCAATGGAACCCCCTAAAAAACTTTCTAGCCTTTCAAAGGAATCAAAAAAGGAGATTTGCTTTCCCCCTTTCTTTTTGTTCTAATGGTTAAAGGTCTGGGGCATATTTTTAAAGCCATAAATTAGACTCTTGAAACCAAAGGTTTATCTCTTCATCCTTGCATGAATCCCCAAACCCATCATCAGTTTATGGATGGGGCCATGCTAATGGGATGCTCCTCTGTGAAGGAAGATAAAGCTTTCAAAGAAATCCTCCAAACTTTTTACATGTCTAGCGGTTTGGACATCAACAAAGAAAACTCTCACATCCATTTTTTCAATACTTGTAAAATTACTAAGCACATCATCCTTCAAATTCTTGAGTTTATTGAAGGATCTCTACCTGACAATTATCTTGGTTCCCCCTTAGCGGACTCTATTGTCAAACAAGTGTCTTGGAAATATCTCCTAGACATAATGAAAAAGAAATTAAATTACTGGACCTTTAGATCCCTCAGCTTCTATATCCTTCTTATTCGTGTTAAAGTTTTTTTGCGAGAAATTCCCATGTACTTATTCTCAATTATTTCTACTCCTAAATAGATCCTCAAGAAAATTTGTGTTATACAATGAACCTTCCTCCAGGGAGGTTCATATAATCACAAAAAATGGTCTCTAGTGGATTGGAATTCCATTTCTACCCCCAATCTTGTAGGAGGATTAGGCCTCAAAGATCCTGAAACCAAAAACCAAATACTCAATGCCAAGATATGGTTGATATGGATATCACACTCCTTAGAGTGTTGGGCTCTCCTATGGCATGTGAAATATGATTACAACTAGGCTAATCATTACCTTATTTGATTCTCAGAAAAGGTCAAAGTTTCTCACATATGGCAATCTGCACAAGCCAATGGCTCCCTCATTCATCAATTCAACTTTTGGGAGATTTGAAATGGAGAATAAATATAATTTTGTCTAGACTAATGGTATAATTAAATCCTCTAATCGAAGAAATCAAAACTCCTATTTTAAGGGAGAAACTATTGGCCCTAAAGAAAAAATTCTCAGAACATGTGGATAGAGAAGGAAATAAAAGGACATTTCAGAAGATGGAGAAAATTTATCTAGTAGAAAGTGTTCACCCCTAAATAAGACATGCAATATTTTTGGGCTATTGTTCAAACTCGACATATTCGGGTGCACAATAGTGTTGACAAGATCAGATGGGGATTATCTCAAGCAGGTACCTTCAATTTGAAAGAAGTTGTCCAGGTCCTTTCCAACCCCTCAAATGTGCCCCATGACGAAAAATGGAGGAAGGTGTGGAAATCAAACCTCAGGCCCAAAGTATCCTCCCTTCACTGTCTCCTACTTTCCAAATGCAATCTAACCTGGAAAAATAGAGTAAAGAGAGGCTGCATAGGGACAACCTAGTGTTGTATCTACAGGAAAAAAGGAGAATCCATCAACCATCTGTTTGATCAATGTAATTTTGCTGATAACATGTGGAAAAAGGGGGAATACATATTTCAGAAATATTCTAGAGCGAAAGAGATCCTAGATTGATTAGTTTCCAATTGGACCCATAATCCATTTAGAAGACCTCTCCTCAACAGAATATGGGAGCTCTTCCCAGGATTTGTTGTTTGGGAAATTTAGATATAGGGAAATAAAAGGATTTTCAAAAATAGGTCAAGGAATGAAGAAGACGTTTAGAACACACTGACGATGCAAATTCTCAAAACTATCTTCCTAAAGTCATGGGGAGACAATTACCTCGGCTTCAATTCCAGATAAATTCAAATGCTTCAAGAATGGGGCATTTCTTCCATTCAGGAATACATTGGCATTCTCGAACCGAAAATAATTAATAAGGTCTCCTCGAACCTCTAGTATTCTCCTTCCTCTAGCACTTTTAAACTTAATTTCGACGGTGCTTCATAGGGAAACCCAGGCCTGACTAGATTTGGAGGTGTAGTTAGAAACCATAATGGTAAAATCCAAGGCATCTTCTGGGCTCCTTAGGTTTTTCCACCAAAAACACAACAAAATTGGATGGTCTTCTAGTAAGTCTCACCTGAGCTCTCAATCAAGTTTGGAACCCCCTCATTGTGGAAGGTGATTCTCTCCTAATCATTATAGATGGAAAATAGGATTCAATCAGGTTCAACGAGAAAAAAATTAGTAAACAATTGGAGACTGGAAAGAAGACTGGGAACCCTAGAATCACTACTTCTTGGTGAAATCATGAATCTCGGTGTCTATTTTGTGAGAATGGTTTATATGAATCCATATTCCATAAAATTTTGGCTGAAAACATAGAACTAACTTTTGGCCGAAAAAATTGTTTAGCCAAAAGTTAAATTTAACGGTATGCCTAAATTTAAAAACTAACTTTCTAACTTTAAAGTTAACAGTATCTATTAAAACTAATTCTTAGCCAAAATATTTGTTCGGCCCAAAACTTGTAAATATCAGAAATGGTATTCCATCCCATTTCTGAGTCTTCTTCCAATTTTGGAGAGATCAGATCATATGAAATACTTAGAATTTCTCTTCACAAATAATACCATTAGTTGAATAATTCAATCTACTTTCTATAGATGTGGATTTTGTTGAATTTGGTGCGATCCACTAATTTTATTTATTATTTTTCTTAGAATGTGTCTCGATTGCTTGAAAATTTAATAGAATTTAGTGAAATGAAAATTCAATAACTTCATAAAGACACAATGGAAAATTTTGGAAAACCCATCGTATAAAACATTGATGTGTTATATTTAAAGGGTACTTTCAGTTTTTTTGTTTTGAATTGGAAATTAGAGAAGATGTTCAAAAAAATAAACATGTCAGTTTATGCCAATTTTTCAGATTGGCCCACTCCAAACAATTCTAATAATTATTGTATGCAGCTGTTGGATACAAACTTATACGAATATATTAGTACAATATGTCTAGATCAGCATAAGATATTTTGTTTTTAATGAACAATAGTTGAATAATGAATAAATTGTAGTCTAAAAACATGGCTATTTATCATAATTTCATTAATTAATAACATACTATCAAACGCTTGCAAAAATTACACATCAAATGCCACTAAAAAAAATCTAAAAAATAACCAATAGAAAGCTAACACAATTCTCTACAAGTTTTGTTTTTACTACAAAATGAAATTCTGAACACAAATCTAATTTTTGTTTGCTCGAAGTTGGAAAAATTGCAAAAGAAACATTTCTTTTCTCATAACCCTCCCCCAAAATAGACGCCCATATTCATGATTTCACCCTTCTAGCAAACCCAACATTAGTCTTCCAACATGTAAGAAGGAAATCCATTATGCTTGTGGAATCCACTGCTAATCATGGAGTAGCTGATGACAGAAACATCCAACAGCTTCGCTAGGAGGAAATTATTGACCCAAAACTCAAAGGGACCTGGTGATATCTTGATTCTAAATATCCTTCTTCCCCATATGTGACTTATCAAAATGAAACCTATAGGAGGAATGATAGAGACAAGGCACACACCAAAACAAGTGACAACCCCTCCCTTTGACTCTTCCCTTTTTATGCAATGCATGAAATCTCTACATGCAAGTTCACATAATGTTTCCAGCCTATGGTTTGAAAACATCATGGAGAGACACTCCTCCCTTCTTTGGTTCACATGGCTCTGGTACTTGGGTGTCATTGCACTTGTGTGAGTTTTTTTATTAGCATGCCTATCGAGCTTTCCATGCTCATCTCTTCGCGAAATCTTTTCTCAACCATGTATGCGAGCCCTCTTATTTGCTTATTATCCCTCTTAGCTTGTATTTATCTCAAGTTGATAAGGATCGGGTCTTCCACCATGAAATTATGACCTATGGATGTTGAAATATTTTCCTCTGTTGAGCATAACAATGACTAGGAATCACTCTTTCTAGCTAAAAATCCTTCCCACATCAGTGACATGATTTCTTCCATGGAAGAGGTTTTTTTTGGTGAATTTAGGCTCAAGATGGGTCCTGATGTTGTCATGAACCACTACTTGAGGATCAAATTCATTTTATCCAAAGCCATGCAGGAGCGGGAGAGCTTTGGTAGCATGGTTAATCTCACTTTCAGCATGTTCAAGGAGGATGTAGAGTTATACCTGGTTCATACGATGAAAATCATGTGTCTTTCTGAGCCACCATTCCAGCTCCCACAAGGATCCACCAAAGATATGGACTGTAAATCCAAGGAAAAGTGACTAGAAAATCAAGTGAAGAAGAGCCAAATGCTTTGGTGATGAAAGATTAAAATATTTCTCTTCCTCTCTTTGATTTGGTTCCATGTTTCTATTTATGTTTTATTTCAATATGTCTTCTTATTTTTTTGTCACTCTGAATGTTTCTCTTGTAGAAAGGCTGGGAGGCCAAAACCATGTTTATATTCTCTATTTGGATGCTATTATATATAATCCTTTCCTAGTCACAAGTTTACAGTTTGGTTCCATGTCTTGGGAGGACTTAGTTTGTAATAGTATTTCATAGTATTAAGTAATAGAAAGGATCCACCTTAAAAAAAACACGCCCCTTCCCTTAACAAAAGTGTTTTATTCAACACTTGATAGCACAATTCATAGGAGAACTAAAGAAGAGAGAACTTGGTTTATGAGTTACACAATAAAATAAAACATAAGCAAAAATAAAATTAAAAAAACATACTTTCAATTTTTCAAGACTTGATATGTTAGGCACCCAATAGCTCAAAAGATTAAAGAAATAAAACATAACTGCATTCAATAAATAATTGTGCCTCTAAGAATGCATGAAAAAAAAACATATGAAGAAGTCCTTATAATATCTCAACACAATGATGATGGAGTAACCATAATGGTTGACATAACACAAGCATAAAAAATAGAACTTATGCAAAGGCCCACACAAGAGATTGCATTGAAAAGATCTTATTTATGGTGCGCATTATGTTGAAACGATGGCCATACTAAACATGAATGTAAATATAAATAATGAATCAAAAGGAACCAAGCCGGTGTTTGAGTCATACATGCATAATTCTTTTGTGAAATTTATGAAATCATGTTGAATCACACCAGATGATATTGTTCACACAATTTTTAAAAGGAAAATCCTAATGCTGGGAAACCTCCTTTTGAACAGTAGGATAGAAAATAAAGTAGTATAAGGGATAAGTATTCCAATAAAAGAGGTGGTGTCTAAACAGACTATATACAACACTTAAGCACAACGCATTATGATAAGAACATGGTCACAATGCATTATTCAACATTGGAAATCAATATCAATACAACCCATATAGTCATTCTTTTATAGTCTCTAGATCTAACAACGTAATTTTAAGTGAGGATGGTTTGGTCCACAAATAGGGTTTGTTGTTTCTAACAAATTCCATGAAATCTACAACATCATGTTGATTAATTGGATCTACTTATTGATTATTTTCTTTTGACTAAATGTCTCCAAAAGTTCCAGAGGTGTGATTAACCTACATAACCTTTTGTTCCAATTCCCCCCCATCAACACAATGCTATGAAGATTTAGGAGGTGGAATTATCTTCTCTAAAAAATCTCCCACAATTTTGGCTATTTAAAGCCTAAACATAGGCCAAATTTTTACATACTTAGATTATGTTTGAGGCTTTGTAAATATATCAGAAATCTAATTATCAAGCCTATAACAAACAAGTGTGACACCATTGTCTTGTACCAATTGTCTCAAGTAGTGGAAATGAAGTTTAACATGCTTCATTTTGTTGTGAGCAATAGGATTATTAGTAACCTGTTTTGTACTCTGATTGTCACAATGGATAACAGTTGAGGCCTAAACACGAAAACCAAGCTCTTATAAAATTTGATGGGTACAAAATTCCTCAATACTAGCATTGACAACTCCATGATATTATGCTTTTGTAGTTGACATAGAGACTTCCTTTTGCTTATTACATGACCAGACCAAGGGTCCAAAACTAAGTCAAAACACATAGCCATAAGTGGACTTTCAATCGTCAATGTCTCCTCCCAACTTAGAATAAGTAAACCTAACATAAATGATAATGTGTAGAACAAGTCTTACAATCATCCATTTGGAATTGTTTCAAAAGATCCACAGGGTATTTTATTTGAGAAATAAAGATACGACCATCCATTTTCAAAATTTGAATTCCCAAAAATTAATGCAATAGACCAAGATCAGTCATTTCAAAAGTACCTATGAGTTGTTTCTTCAAGCCCAAAATAAGATTGACATTGCTTCTTGTTATGATTAAATCATCAACTACTACATTTACACAATATAAGTATCACCATGAACATGTAATACATAAATACTATGATCAAATTCACAATGTTTGAAGGAAATATTGATAAAGAAATGATTAATCTTCTCATATCAAGCACATGGTTCTTGTTTCAAACCATACATTGACCTTTCAGTTAGAAAACAAGACTAAATTTATCAAAAAATCATGATATTTCTCTATATATATTTCCTCAGACAAGTATCCATGAAGAAATGAACTTTTAACATTCATTTTATGATGTGCCCATTCCAAATGAGAAACAAGACAAAGAGTCAATGTAATAAAGTTCATCTTTGCAACATGAGAAAATGTTTCAATGTAGTCATTTCCTTCTTGCTGAGAGAATCCCTTGGATACCATTCAATCCTTTTGATGTTCAATAACATATTGAAAATAAACTTTGTCTCATAGACCCATCAACACTTAAAACATTCTTTCCTTGCAGTCGAGAAACTAATTTCCAAGCACGATTCCTCTGCAAAAAATCAATTTTAGTAGCCATAACATTTTCCCATTCATCCATTTCCTGAGAATAAATATCAGTTTCAAGATCACATCATTCAAGAACACATGTCATTAGTGCAACATTTCCACGTTGTTTCTAATTTTGGGTTTGCTGACCAATACTAGCATGTCCAACATTAAGTCTAGAAACTTCATTTGTTTTAGCATCCCATCAAGGTAGACAAGTTGATGGTGATTCAAGTTGGTTACTGTTATTCAATTGAGCAGGTGTTCCAATTTTCTTATCCGATGTAGAATGCATACCAATCGAATTAGGAGTAAGATTCAACTGTTTGGTCAAAACTTCAAAGAATGGTAGAGTCGATCTACATTCTTTAGAAATATTAAAAGGAACAATGTGAAATAGACTATAGGATGAGCTCAATAACTTCGTACCTGGAATAGTTTCTTGAAAGATCATATTTCTACCCAAAATGATTTTTTGTTTGATTGGTTCAAACAGTCGATCAGATTTTTATTCATCAGAATATCCCATGATGATGCAAGCATGAATCTTTACACCTAATTTATTCCTGAATTTATCACTGATAAATGTCCAAGAAACACATCCAAATGTTTTGAGGTGTATGATAGAGAGATTTATTCCTCACCACTTCTTGATTGTATTCATGCCACCAAGATCTCTAGAAGGAAGAAGGATCATTAGATACCTTGAGCAATAAAAAAAATTCTAACCAAATTTTAGTCGGAAGGTCTTGTTGACACCTAAAATTGGTTCAAACTTCAATCCAAAGAAAGAGATTTGATATGAGAACTTCAGAAAATTCCCTCAAGAATGTTCATATTTCGGAGTCATTTGGGATGATCGCTACTAACGGATTTAATCCTCCATTAGCTTAGGGTTTTATCTTTGAAAGAGACTTATAATTTATGTCTAGGTTTATTATCAGTAAGTAAATAAGAACAAGTTTTAATAAGATAGATTTGGTTAATGGGTTCTAGCAGGGAAACCTATTAAGAGATTGATAACAAGGAAAGGTTTAAAATTTAAATTAATATAAACATTTCATCATGCTAAAGAATTCCCAAAACAAACATCATGACTAAGACAAATAAAGAAATTTATGTCAATCAATAGCATCATTTCATTATGACAGAAAAATCCAAAATAATGTAAAACTTCAGGAATCATTAACATATGAATAAGTGACCACACAATCTAATGAAGGAAAAAATATAACAAATAAAACTATTATTGGTAATCATTGAATCATCACTTGCAAAACAATTTATCCATATTGCATTACCTAATGTGAAACAAATTACATAATTGGTTTTCTCATGTAAAAAAGTTCATACAATATATGATGCAATAAATTTCACTAGTAATTCTTCAAAAAGGATCCCCTTGAGGTATAAGGTTCTTCAATAAATAAAATTGTATATCCTTGAAATCAGGACATAATCTAGGACTATCTAAATCATTACTGACACTTATACTATCCAGAATTGGTAGCAAAGTCTTTCCACTTGGAGTTAAATTCCCACATCATTGAGATATCTTAATAATTGGCATGTTTCAACTACAGTTGAGATTTACACGATAGAGACCTAATATTATTGAAGTTGATTTTCGACCAACTATCCAGAAAACCTTGCAAACTAACTTGGAGTTGAGTTTGATTTGTTATAAATAGATTGAATGAAGAGATATCTATTTGAGATATATTTTGAATTGTATTTGTTGATTTATATCTTTGTTCTTCCACTTCATATATATTCAAGTTATCTAGGTATGCATTAGCTAAATAATCAAAAGTTGACATGCCCAATATTTCCATGTAATTGTCAGTAAGCATCCATTGCTTGGCGAAAATATTTTGACCTTTCATAATTATGTGATCAACACTTTTGCAAGCACACTCCTAGGATTTTATTGATATCCAGACTCTCATCATCTTCATGGAGTCTAGGAGAGGAATATATTTGGTCTCATTCTTTAGGTCATCTTTCCATTTGCATAGTTGTTTATAAGATGAATCTTCCTTCTTTCTCCTGCTTATATGATCACACAATAGGTATGTTAGATGGTCAAAATAATTGAAATCATCATGTACTTCATTAAGACCTCAGAAAAAGAGATCTAAGTCTTTCGTAGGAATTTATTGCAAGCAATAGCCTCATCCTTGAAATCTTGTGTAGTTAGTTCAAAAATTATAGGGGAAGTATGGTATTCCTTGTTTTCCTCCATTTTAGTTTTAAGATATGCAAGATTGGTTTCCTCCTTGATTACCTTTTCCTCTTCTATCCTTTTTTCCCTGGTCAATTGTTGAATCTAATATTTCAAGCTGTGTAACTCTACATCATGTTCAACCTTGAGTTGTTCTATTTGTTGTTTAAGGCTCTCCTATATAGTTTCCTTTTTACTTTGTACTTTTACATTCCTTTCTTTTTCTTCATCTATAAACTTACTTACAATAGATACAAAGTCATAGTTTCCCCCCACAAAATATCCCATAGTTGCTTCTACTTCCATGGATCCACCTTGAGGATCATCAGAGGTGTTTTTCCAAATGATTTTACTTGAAATAGGATATTCAATAATTTGGACTTCCCTGCTTCTTTTAAGACCCATTTTTACTACGGCATTTTGTTCCTTGCTAAAAAAATAATATCCCAAGAATACTACATCCTTCTCACTAAAATATACTTGTACTTCAGCTGTAGAAGTCAAAACATACCTAGTGTTGATGATAAGCAATGAGTGATCATGAGTTGAAGGGAAAATTTGGGAAGACTATATCAAACTTGTTTCACCTTAAATAATTGTAGTAGGGAAAGAAATCTGGGGTTGTCTATCCAAGGTAAGACTAGATTATTTGGTATGGAAAGGAGTAATGGTGGGAGTGTTGTCCTTACTTGTTAGCGGATCTTGTTGGGAATTTTAAGTGATTTGAGAAGGGTTTTCAACAAGAAGATCTTGTCTGGGATTAAGACCAAGTGAAGTAAGGCTAGGATTGATGGCTTGGTCAATTGGTTCTATAAATTCTTTATTGCTAACTTGGGGTATCTAGAGGTACAAAAAATATTTATGGTTCCATGATAAATGGTGTTGGATTTATAACTTTTGTAGGGCGTTCCTTTTCCAAGTCAATGACTTCTTTAGTATCTATTATGGGAGGTTGGTTACTAGACTTATACTCTCCCTCTATCTTGATATAAATATTTGGTATAACTTCAGGCATAGAATCCACATGATAAATTTATATGGTGAAGGTACACTTACCTTATAGGTTCTAGTTCTTCTGTATCAAGGTGTTCAAATTTTGAATTGGAGAAGTAGGGAGAGAAACAGTAGCAAGATGTTTTCCCTGTTTCATCTCATATTGTATCTATTTCTCAATATTGGTAGTAACATGAGTAATCCATTTAGTTCCAGTAGCTTCATGCATTTATTCATTCCTTTCATTCTCTTTTCGTTCAAAGAACCTAATCCTTTCTTCCAACACTTTGATTTTTAACTGCTTCTAGGGTTCATGGATAAAAACTCTCTGAGATGAATCAACTACTTTTCTCATAACTTCTTCAAAACTGTGGGTGCTCTGGAAGAAAGAGTCATCTGGTTCTTCTTCATGTATGTAGGATTTCTCAAAGTGTGCTTGAGGAAATAGTCCTAGGTTAAACCATTTAGGTTCGTGCATCCTCTTTTTTTCTAGATGTAATTTTAGATGAACTATTTCTTTCTAAATGACACCAGCGTGGGATGCATTTTGAATTACCATATGCCCAATGTATAAAGGAAATTTGGGGCATGCCCCTCTTTTCGTAGCCTGAATTTGGCTGTGTACACCATCAACAATAGTTTGGAAGGTGACCTCTGCTAATTCCATTTGTTCATGAACCATAATATTATATCCAAGTCTAGATTGTATCCTATTTCATTAAGAATGATGCCAAACTATGCTCTTCTTTGTCAAAAGATTCTTTTTTTTATTGGTTAAACTTATATACATGATTCATGAAATAATATTTTTTATTGTGAAGATAGTGAGTGAGTCAAAAAAATAATTGAGATCAGAAAAGTATTTGGCTAGAAAAAATTGAAAGGGGACAATTTCCCGACAAATCTGGACAATTTCCAACAAAAAAATAGAGTTAACTCAGGTTCATCATGAGTTAGGAAGTGATATGTCAAAGATAAGGTGGGTTTAAGAGTATGTTAACTATCTTGAATTTATAAATTGCATTAAATAACCAGTATTGAAACTTGCAAGTAAATTCATTTTTAATTTCTGTGTATTTAAGAAAAGGGTGGCGCAATTATGTGATAGAAGTGATGGATCATCCATTTGTGATCATGATCTGACGGGTAATAAACCGAGAAAATTTTATGGAAATTAAAGTGGTTGAGCATCCATTCCTAATCACCCAGCTAGTAGGAAATTAAACTAAAATGTTTTTAGACAATCTTTTTTGGGTGGTGATATTTGGCATGGTCATGAAAGAATGAAAACATGCTAGTGTATTCCTCCTTACCCTTGGCCATCAAGACGACTCACACCAAATATAATTCTTAAAAATTCATCCAATAAAAAAATTGTGTTGAAGGTATGTCGTGCAGGATAGCAATAAACCATTATATCAAGGCATTGTAATATCAATAGGAAATAAAAATGCACTCGCATATTACCATTGTTTAATAAAAAAACAAGAAATATGAGCAATAAGAGCATGTACTTACTGATGTTGACATAATTTTTTAAATAGTTGCTTCTATGTGTATCACATACACAAGATATTATGAGATGATAGTGATGATAGTAAGAGAAATAATTGGTCGATTGGTTGAGGAAGTGTGCATTTTTTGTGCTAATCATGAAAAATTGGCTTTCCTGCCAAATCATGGATAAGTAGGCTCATATATGTATATGTAGGCAATTTGGTAGAGGTGATTCATTGATAAGTATGCTCATATATGTGTCATTTTTCCTCAGACTAGATTTCATACATGGGGTATACTTGGATTGGCCCGGTGTGCATTTTTGTGATTAACATGAAAAAAGGGAAACCCTCTCAACTGCTAATATGGAAGTCTTGGATTTTTTTGTAGATGGAACATTTTACAGAAGGAGTGCACGTAGATGTAGAACCATAAATCTGATTTCCTGAACCTATTAATTTCCTTAGTTGAATCAGTTGAAAACTTTGTTCATTGTTTTTATTTAATTGAAATAAAAATTTGAGGAATGATAGGAGATAATTTCCATGAAAATTTATTTTATATTGAATTCTAAATTTAACAGTGATTTTATTAAATGATTGGTTGAGTCTCTAAACTTTTGGAAATGATGTTTTAAATCATCTACTTGCAAGCTAATGCTTTCTGAAATTTTTAATCCCTCATAGGTCAGAAATGGTAGGAATTTTCCCAAGGCTACTTAAGTCGTTTTTCCAATACCTAACCAAATTTTCCAATGGCGAGAATTTTTCTGTCATGGTGCAAAACATGATGAATGGTTGTTTTGGAAGGAAAATATCTCCTCGACCAGAGACTTGTTTTAAAAAATGAGTCAATGGTTACGTGAATAAATTATGCACCTACAAACTGATTCTCTCATATTTTTTTTATCCCTCACAGGTGAGAAATGGCAGGCATTTTCCTAAGGCCATTTAGGCTAGTTTTAGGTGCAAAACAGGACGAGTGGATATTTTGTAAGGGAAATATTTTATTTACCACAGAGTTTTTTCCAAAAATGATCTAATGGTCAAGTGAATAAATAATACACCTACAATTTGATTCTTTTATAAAAAAATTATCCCTCACAAGTGAGAAATGGTGGGAATTTTCCCAAGGCTACTTAAACATGTTTGTTAGTACTTAACCAATTATGCAAATGGTGAGAATTTTTCTGGTAGGGTGCAAAACAGGATAAATGGTTGCTTTGGCATGCACATATCTCATTGGCCAATGTCTTGTTTTAAAAAATAATTCATTGGTCAAGTGAATAAATCATCCACTTATAAATTGATACTCTCACAATTTTTTTATCCAACACAAGTGATAAATGGAAGGCATTTGCCTAAGACCATTTAGGCCAGTTTTAGGTTCAAATTCCTGCTGAGTGGCTATTTTAGAAGGCCAATATTTTATTAACCATGTTTTTTTAAATGAGCCAATGGTCAAGTGAATAAATCATCCACCTGCAAGATGACGCTTTCAATTTTTTTTTATCCCTCACAGGTGAGAAATGGTGGGAATTTTCCCAAGGCTACTTAAGTCATTTTTTCAATAATTAACCATTTCTTTTGGCAAGGTGAAAAACATACTGAATGGTTGTTTTGGAAGGAAAATATCTCCTTCACCAAAGACTTGTTTTCAAAAATGATTCAATGGTAAAGTGAATAAATTATCCACTTACAAAGTTGTGCTTTTAGACTTTTTTTAGCCTTCGCGTGTGAGAAATGGAAGGCATTTTCCTAAATCCATTTAGGCCATTTTAGGTCCAAAATCCCACTGAGTGGATGTTTTGGTAGGCCAATATTTTCTTGACAATAGGATTTTAAAAAACATGAGCCAATGGTTAAGTTCATAAATCATCCACTAACCAGGTGATGCTTTCAATTTTCTCTTATCCCTCACAGGTGATAAATTCTGGGAATTTTCCCAAGGCTACTTAAGCCCTTTTTTAAAAACTTAACCAATTTTTCCAATGGGGAGCATTTTTCTGTCAGGGTGGAAAATAGGTCGAATGGTTGTTTTGGAAGGAAAATATATCCTTGACTAGAGAATTTTTTTCCAAAATGAGTCAATGGTTAAGTGAATAAATCTCCCACCTAAAAGCTAATTCTCTCAATTTTGTTTTATCCCTCACAGGTGAGAAATGGTGGGAATTTTCCTAAGTCCATTTAGGCTAGTTTTAGGTGCAAAATAGGCTCAGTGGATGTTTTGGTAGACTAATATTTACCCGACCATAGACTTTGTTTTTAAAAAAATGAGCCACTAGTCAAGTGCATAAATCATCCACCTACAAGTTGATGCTTTCAAATTTTTTTTACCTCACAGGTGAGAAATGGTGGGAATTTTCCCAAGGCTACTTAAGCCTGTTTTTCAATACTTAACCAATTTTTCCAATGGAGAACATTTTTTTGGAAGGGTACTAAACAGAATGAATGGTTGTTTTGGAAGGAAAATATATCCTTAACCAGAGACTTGTTTTCAAAAATGAGCCATTGGTCAAGTGAATAAATCATCCAACTACAAAATGGTTCTCTCAAAATTTCTTATCCAACACAAGTGAGAAACTGCGGGAATTTTCCTAAGGATTAGGCCATTTTTAGGTGCAAATTCCCACTGAGTGGTTGTTTTGGTAGGCCAATATTTTCTTGACCATAGACATTTTTCTGAAAATTGAGCCAATGGTTAAGTGCATAAATCATCCACCTACAAGTTAATGCTTTCAGAAATGTTTTATTTATCACATGTGAGAAATGGTGGGAATTTTCCCAAGGGTGCTTAAGCCCTTTTTTCAATACTTGCCAACTTTTCCAATGGTGAACTTTTTTTTGGAGAAGTGAAAAACAAGTTGAATGGCTATTTTTGCAGGAAAATATGTCCTTAACCATAGACTTGTCTTCAAAAATGAGTGAATGGTCAAGTGAATAAATCATCCAACTACATATTTATGCTCTCATAAATCTTTTATCCCTCACAAGTGAGAAATTGTGGACATTTTCCTAAGGCCATTTAGGCCATTTTTAGGTGCAAATTCCGCTAAGTGGTTGTTTTGATAGGTCAATATTTTCTTGACAATAGACTTTTTTTAAGAAACTGAGCCAATGATCAAGCTCATAACTCATCAACATACAATCTAATGCTTTCAATTTTTTTATCCCTCACAGGTGAGAAATGGTGGGAATTTTCCCAAGGCTACTCAATCCTTTTTTTGAATACAACCAATTTTTCCAATGGTGAGTGTTTTTTTGTCAGGGTACAAAATAGGTTGAATGGTTGTTTTGGAAGGAAAATATATCCTTGATGAGAGACTTGTTTTAAAAAATGAGTTAATGGTCAAGTGAATAAATCATTGAACTATAAACTAATGCTCTCAAAAACATTTTAACACTCACAGGTGATAAATGGTGGGAATTTTCAAGTTCATTTAGGCCAGTATTAGGTGTAAAATGGGCCGAGCGATTGGTTCGGAAAGCCAATATTTTCTTCACCATATACATTTTTTGAAAACTAAGCCAATGCTCAAGTGCATAAATAATCCACCTGCAAGTTGATTCTGTAAAAAAACTTGTATCCCTCAAAGGTGAGAAATGTCGAGCATTTTCATAAGGTCATTTAAGCTAGTTTTTCAATACTTATCCAATTTTTCCTTTTGCAGGAATTTTCTGGTAGAGTTCAAAACAAGCCGAGTGGCTACTTTGGTAGGCCAATATTTTCTTAACCATATACTTATTTTAAAAAAAGAGTGAGTGTTAAAGTGAATAAATCATCCACCTGCAATCTTATATGTTTTCAAAATAATTTTATCACTCACTGGTGAGAAGTGGTGGGAATTTTCCTAAATCCATTTAGGTCAGTTTTAGGTGCAAAACTGGATGAGTGGTTGTTTTTTGGAAAGATAAAATTTTCTTGATCAGAGAATTTTTTCTAAAATTGAGACTATATTCCAATGAATTAATCATCCACGTATAGGATGATGCTTGCAGAATATTTTTCACTCTCTCAGGGAGGAAATGGAGGTCATTTTACCCAAGGTTACTTGGGCCACAAGCCAATGTGTGCATTTCATGGAAGCACTCAGCCCTAATTTCACAAGGTTGGATGGCCTTTCTGGCAACATAAATTTGAATTTTTATTGCATAACATAATTTTTTTATGTTTGAAATTACAAGTATGAAACTTTACTTAGTATTTTTATATGTAAACAGACACTCTATAATTAGGATATATTTAATATATTATAGGCGCATTTATGATATATTTCTTATTTTTTTTAATTAGAAAAATTCAATTTAACATCGAATGCCAATATTGATTGTTTATGCTTATTGTGCAGAGTAACTCATCAATGGATATTTCAAATGAGCCATCTCAACAAACTATTCCTTGAAAAAGAAGATGACATAAGGGTTTAGATTACTCAAATCTTCCAACTTTGGAACCATGTAACATTGTCCTTCAATTCACTCGTGCTAGAGGTAAAAAAACTACTCAATGTGTTTCTCATGGAAAATGTCAAGGATTTGGAGATTAGAACTCCATACCACAAAATGATTTTAGAAGTTTCCCTCAAACAACAAGCAATCATCTAACCATTGTTCAAACTCATTGTCCTAGATGTAAGCAACCTTTGACAAACATCAGTGTTGTTGGAAAACATAGGAAACCTTTGTCTCCAATTGTAGTTCAAGGCAATGTTAATGTACAAAATGCAAATCGTTAGGACATAATGGAATTTTTTACAGAGAATGTGAGGGTGCAAAATTTCCCTTAGAGATTTTTTTTTCTTTCTGCCACTACAATGAACTCTATTTCAAAGAATGTGAGGGTCCAAAATTTCTTTCAGAGAACATATTTTATTCCTACTACCACTACAATGAGCTCTATTTCAAAGAATGTGAATGTACCAAATTTCCCTTAGAGAATAAGTTTTATTCCTTCCACCACTATAATGAACCCTATTTCAGAGAATGTGAGGGTCCCAAATTTCTCTCAAAGAACATATTTTATTCCTACTTCCACTACAATGAGATTCATTTCATGTTAAGGATTGAGAACAAATATGAAGATAATTGAAATTTAAAACTTTAATCCACAATAACGGTGTACACGAATCTCATCAATAATCCAAAGACATAAATCAAACCATACAACACAATATATACCCTCGTAAAACCCTCCATTGATACAGAGGATAAAAAACCAACAAACAACCTTAGAGTATGATTGATAATTGGTAGAGAATGATTACAACACAATAGCAGATTTTCTTATTCGAGAGAACTTGATATTAGAGATCCAATGGAACACTTCAATGATCTTTCCAAGTGCATAACACTTTAATAATAAGTCAAATTAGGTCATAAAAGGAAGGTAGAGAATATTCCATGCTTCAGTAAGTATTTAACACTAAGAACATCGCTTTATCTTCAACTATGCGCCCTCACTAACTTGGTGCCAAGTTGGCACTCCATAATTATCTCCCACAAGGAAGATATGCAACCTCCATTTATTCACTAAGTTTAATGGTATCTAACTGAGTTATTAGATAAATGAAATGAACATAACTGAATGGAATTGCATGTAACTGAATGGAACTGCATGTAACTAGACATAACTGATTGTAACTAAATAGAACTGAATGTAACTGAACAAAACTAAATGTAACTCCATCAATGTCATATCCAACAACTAATTGCATAAATTAAGGAGTTGTTTCTTTAATTAAATGAAACTCATTTATCATAAGTAATACTCAACTGATGTCTTATTAATTCGAGTTCACTTGGAGGCATGCATGGGAGATTCAATTTCTCTCTCTATCTTCGTGCTCATATTAATTTCTATGCATGGTCCATATATGTTTCCATTAATTCTATATCATATCATACTCATAAGAATTTTTCCGAACCTATGATCATATGTATTACCCCAGGTCATATAGTCACATGCTAAAGTAAATCACTCTAGGGGTAGCTAATACCTAAAGGAGACTTGCATCACATGTTGACCATGACTAGCCATACATCACATAGTATATCCCCGAGACTTTAATACAACATAGTTCATGTGAACTTAATACACCATAAGTTTTGTTATTGAGACAACACAAGTATCGGAACTTAACATAAGGTCATGATATTAACCATAAGATCCTAGGACAAGCATCTCTCCCGAATATGACAATTTCATGTAAACTTAATACAATATAAGTTTCGTACTTGATACAACACACATCTCTAACCTTAATACAACATAAGGTTAAGGAGAATATCTTAACCTAATTACAACATAGATTCCGGACTTGATTACAACACAAGTCTCATACCTTAACACAACATAAGGTCATGGAGAATAACTCCCAAAGTTGTGCTCTAAACACTTCCTCTCGGTGAGGGAACCATTTTCTTCCATACCAAGCTTATCTCAGAAGTGTCTAAACTTCATCACATATAGAGTCTTGTCAAAAATTTGCAATCTTCTTATCACTACCTATGTACTGGAACTCATTTTACATGACCATGAATTCAATCAAGTAAAACTTCGTCTCAATGTGTTTTTATCATAACACACATATAGGGTGTTCGAGAAAGCTTCACTATTAACACCTAATGACTATAGGATCAAGTATTTCACCCTATTAGGTATCTTCCCAAGCTACAATACTCCTCAGTATGCAGTACTATCCGCAAAAACACATTTTTCTTCTGTAGTACTCTCAGACATACAACTTGCTTCTATAGTACTAGCCGCAATACACTTAGCTTTTGTAGTACTAGTCTCAAATTACATTGCTTATATCAAGCTCAAAAAGTAGTTGGATATCACAATCAAATAATAGGTCTTCCATGTATCAAATACAATAAATATACTATTCTAGTGTACCTCAAAGGTACTAAAACATATTCCTAGTAGAAAGCATAAAATACAACAGGTCTTCTCAAAGACCAACCAACTACTTACACAAAGTAGAATCATCTAGACCCAATCTAGAATAAAGTTTCCCTAAACTAGAAACCATGGATTTTAAATCCATCACATATAAAATTATACAACAAATGTGTAATAACATGCAAAAAGCCATACTTAGCTTTTCTTTCACTCTTCAACATTTGCTGACTTCTTGAATCTTATGCTATCTAGAGAAGTTCTCTGTGAGCTTTCCATTCTATATGATGTTATTCAAGTCATGATCACTTTCTCAATGATCCTTCTCTTTATATTTTAGGACCCCGACTACCTCTCTGAGAGGTTTAACTATTCTCTAACAGTCCATACTATAACTCTTCTTGAGTATCTATAGTCTCTGAGACTTTGACAATGTCTCTACTCATGTGGATTCTTTCCACAAAATATGACATCCCTTGTCTTCCTAAGTCATGTACCATGACTAGTTGATGGGGATTTTATCTGCTGGTGCCTATGAAGACACATCAATACTCCCTCTTCAAATTAAGGGGTTATTATGTACTATACCAAGATTGTCCCATACAGAGGCTTTAGTAAGAATGTTGACAATGCTGCTCGTATGTGGATATGTACCATGTATCGAATATAACTGACTAGAAATCTCAAAAAATCATTACTTGTTTTCAACATGCTCTATCTAGAGCAACAAATGTGATATTCCTCGATCACTATACTAGTCATATTTCATATCTCTTTGAAAATTTATTTCATTGACCAAGAAATATCTGAGTCCACATACACTTGTACCAAGTAGGTACCACAACACATGCTATGTACATGTATATGTACAAATTGTAAAGTACATTATTGATCCTCGGAATTGTGACTAACTAGTTTCATCTCAACTAAATTTTGAGATATTCCAAATATGATATAAACTTCATATTTATATTAAGATAGATTCCCATGGAATTTTAATCCATCATTCTGAAACTTTCTGGGTTCTCTGCTGCACATTTTCCTCAATTAAGGAAAATCTTAACTAGTGACTGCCACACCTCTAATAATAAAAATCATAACAATATTCTTGAATATTGTTACAAATTTCCTTCTGAATTATGAGCATCATGCATATCTCCTTTTCACGGGAGGCACTTCAACCAGTTACACTGGATCTTTCAGAGCTAGCGAGACTAGAACACTAGTGGAAAATGAGAGATTAGTGACCAAATAAATGACCAAAATCCACATATCAATGACCACTTTTGGTTTGGCGATTGCTGGTGGCTAATTTACGGTCTTTTATTACGCGACCAAAATTGGTCATTTTTATTTTGGTCATTTATAGCTTGTGAGCTGGTCATTTATTTGGTCATATATTTGGTCATTAATTTGGTCATATATTTGAATCAATGACCAAATATATGACCACATTTATAACCAAATTAATGACCACATGACAAACTAGAATATGACCAAATTTGGTCGCGTAATAAAAGACCATAAATTAGCCACCAAAACTGTTTTTTGGTCATTGATATGCGAATTTTGATCGTTTTTTTTGTCATTTATATCTCATTGTTTGGTCACGTATCTCTCAATTTTTTGTCATTATATATGTGCATTTTGGTCATTAATATCAATTATTAGTCACTAATTTAGTCATTTTTAGTCATTTTATGTGTGGTTATTATATTTTAGTAGTTTTAATAGTATCCATTATTAATCAATATAAATTTTTAATATGATATTATGTTTAAATTAAAAAAAGAATCATAAATTATTTATCATCATCTAATACACATGAACTATGCAATGTCACGTTAATTAGTTAATTACAACACTTGTAAATAATATAAAGTACAACCATATAAGTTTTAAACCGCACAAATTATATTATATGAAATGTCAAGTATTACAATAAATATGAGTTTTCTCAAAAACTATCTCCATGTAACTTTACATGAAAATCATCTAGTACATTGATGATTTTTCAAAATATTACAATAGTTAAACCATCCCATTTGTACTTGGTTGCTAATCCATACTTAGATCCCGCAGAAGCTTCAAAACCATACTTAACAACTTGAAACCCTCAGCAACGGGCTCTTCATACTCAATGGCAAATCCTCAGTAGTGGGCTCTTCATACTCAATGGACCACTTATTTAAGCTCACCCCTGCAAAATCCAATAGAAAATTCTCACTTGTAAGTAGAAAAACAATGAACTGTAAAGTAGAAAAACAATGAAGAAAATTATTTATAATGTTCAACAGTTAACAACAGTAACCAAGATCATGTGCAAAATAGGAAAATATAATCTAAAAAATTCAATTTAAGAATTGATTAATTAAACTTGAAAGGCTAAATCTACACTATTCAGTACCTAAGAAAAATGAAGAATGTAATTTAAGTCTAGTATATATGAAAAAGCGTAGCGAATAGAAAAATAATACCATCTGCAATTAGGCTGACTCTCAACATAAATAAGTTTGTCTGCATTAAAAGGAAAAGAACTCCAATAGATATGAAAATTAATTGACAATCATGGTAGGTTTTGTCCTGACCTTTTCAGCCACGACAATTCCATTCACTCCAGCATTCTTTGCAATTAATTTCAATGGATAGCTTAAAGCCCGTTTAACACTGCCTGCACCAATCTATGAGCACCACAAAAGCCGACACAGTTTAAAGCCTATGTAATAACAAGTTGCAAAAGATTAAAAAAAATGTAAGTTTGTATACACATAATATTTCTACGTTCAACAAATAATGTGTCATTTGACTATAAAACATGGCTCTGGAATCTTTTCCACCCCCATTGAACTTGATCATGAATGAGAAAGACAAATATCACACCTTTTGCTCATTGTTTTCAAGTGTATCTTTGATAGCATCAAACTTTGAAGGAAGCCTTAATAGACTACACTTGCCACCAACAACGATGCTTTCCTCAACATCTGCCTGTATACAGTCATGGTTGTAAATTAACTTAAACTTTCTCCATCATTTAAGAACATAACAACTATGAATCTATATTAGGCCTTTATGCAGAAGTTTAACTCCTTTATTACAAATAGTAGATTATTTTGAAATGCCCTATCAAATATATACAATTCAATGTAGAATTAATTGTTTGTTCATGGAATATGAAGAGTACACAATATATGTACAGTTGAGAACTTGTGTGTGTGTTCTCTCTTCTCTTATGCCCTTGCACACACTACCAATTTATGATCCCTTGTAAACTGACCACCTTTATCAGGAAAGTTGTAGGATTTACCAGTAGCATGATCAGTTGCAGATTGTTGAAGGGCAACTTCAAGCAGCGTGAATGCTTCAGCCACATTACAACTTTCAACCTACACAAACCACCTATGTTAATAATGACTTGTATTTTTTCAGAATTTTGGCTGTCATCTACTGAATTATCTTGAGAATGTTTTTTGAATGTAACAAATAAAATTTAATTTAATAATTTATGTTCTACTATAGCTTGAGACACCAACAAATGAATTATAGCAATAGATTGGTAAATAATAAATATACTGTACAAAGAGATCAAATGACCTTTCTTTTTTTCCACCTCCATTTTTTTGGACTTGGTCTGGCCTAAAGCTAGCCATGATTTTATCTCCGGATCATCAATAGACTTTGTTGGATTCAATTCTTGCAATGGATGCCTTGTGATTTTGTCTGATCAATTTGGTATCAACACGACTGTAAATTTTATATGGGCAACCAGCTCACCTTCAAGGCACAAAGACATATTATACTCCCTAGATATATTACAAATATCAAATATAGAGATTTTTTCATGGAAAAAAATGGCAATTTGGTTAGTCAATGGTATCAAAATTCAACTGGCATATTAACATAGTATTATAGTATGCATTGATGTTCAATTTATTTTCTCCCAGAGGGTAGTATCAAAACTTTGCCAATTGGCAACATATAAGCATGGCATTAATGCATGCATGCAAGTGCAATGTCTTCGACTCTTCGTATTATAGAAAATACTGAAAAAAAAAGATAAAATATGTAAAGAAGACACAAATGACAAAAATCACACTCAGGAAAGCTATAGATGAACACTGAAGCAAAGGTATCTTAAAATTACAAAAGAAATTTATGGGAAAAATAGTGAAACCTATATAAATCTGTAAATGGAATGATAAGCATCCAAGTAAGCTGAGAAAATAGTTATAACACACCTCAACAACATCCGGCCTAGAACAAAGCTGCTTAAGTTCTGCAATCTTCATTCTCCGTTGAAGCTGCAGGTCAAGTAACACAGAAATCAACACCCTTGAGAACTATGAAATCGAAGCGGAGAACACTACCAAAGTAGTGAATGTGGAATAAACAAATACAGAACCTTCTTCTTTTTATTTGAAACCCCTTTTTCTTTATTTTGCTGCTCTTGTTCATCCTCCTCATCTGAATCAGAGTCTGCTTTTTTCTTTGCTGCCAAACTCAAAGTTGCATCCTTCTTTTCTTCATCCTGCAAAGGAACAACTTATAATATCAATATTGTTCCTCCATCTCTTACTTTTTCAACTAAAACGCAAAAGGGGTATAAGACATAGTGGAAAAGGCTACATACAACTAAACTACATAAGCCACACCTCCTTTGCAATTTCCATTGCATCTCCGAATGCAAACTTTTCAAACACACTTCTGAAGTTTTCAAGCATATCATCTTCCAGCTTTGCCTTTTCTATTACATATTCGATCTCAACTTGTTCTGGCGGCTAACAGATACACATTGCAACAAGGCCAAAACACTACAAATGTAATAATCAAATGCAATCATAGCTCTCTAAAGACAGGGATCGTGTTCAGCCTTAACCTCATCAATACTTATAAAACATAATTTATCACAGGACAGACTGGTGCAATCTATAATGTGATTTTAAAACTTTAAAACTTTAGAGAAACAAACACATCATTTTACAAAAAAGATAAATAAGGCACAAAAGTTAGCAATAGATCTGCAAAGAAGATCCAGTTTGGATCAATATACAGAAACAAAAAGTCCATCTCTCTACATGGTTTCCCCCAATACAGTTCCTCAATTTCGAGGAAACAACTCAAAACAAGATCAACCAGATTGACCAAATTAAGCAATCTTAAGTAAAACAAATACTGATGCAGATTTGCTCACAACATTTGGCCATAGCCACTCCAAACATAAACCCAAGGAATTAGCCATTATTTTTCAGTTGATCTTTAATGGCACCGGTTGTACAAGAAACATAATAATGGTAGCTGTTATTGCTGATTGGTTTCCTATCACAACAAAGGATTCAGAGTCTACAACAACAAAAATTTCAAAACATATAGCAACAAAATATTCAAAATATGCATCAGAAAAACATTCAAAGTCTACATCAACAAAGGATTAAAAGTCTACAATAAAAGAGAATTCAACATCTTTAACTTCAGATGTTTCAAAATCTCCAAGAACAGAGAACAGAAATCAATGGAATCAAGAAAATTCAAGAGTTTATATTAGACACACAAAGGCATCTGAAACATCCTGATACGTATACCTTTTACATGATACATATATGCTGAAACGTATACCTTTTACATGATATCTTGCTCCTCTACCTTTTCCAGTAGGCAGTATACCTTTTACATGATATCTTGCTCCTCTATCTTTTCTAGTATACCTTTTACAGGATATCTTTGTTACTATATTTAAGCAGAGGTATTAATGAGCGGTTTCAGGGATCCATAATCCAGATTGGGGTTTGTAACTATTACACAATCTGTAATTCTCAGTAAATAACCTATATAGGGGTAGTAGATTATGTGGGTAGGCCTAATGCCAGTTGATTTCAGGGTTAGTAAGGCTACATCACAGAAATGGTAGGCAGTCTCAGGTCTATCCAAAATTTAGCTTTGTAAACTCTGCAGCGTTTTGGCTTTCTAGTAAAAATATACTATTCTTTTCACCTAAAAAAATATTTAAGGTACTAAACCACAAGAAGGGGGATTGTAGATGGTAAGGCTACATCACAGAAATGGAAGGCAATCTCAGGTCTGTCCAAAATGTAGCTTTGTAAACTCTGCATCCTTTTGACTTTCTAGTATAAATATACTATTCTTGTCACCTAAAAAAATCTTTAAGGTACTAAACCACAAGAAGGGGGAATGTAGATGGTAAGCTTCAGAATCTCAATCATCACACGACACTGTAGTTAAAGGAGATGGAAAACTGCAAACCATACCTGTTTCACCACCCTTAACAGTAGAGGAAATTATTCAGTTGTTTGGCTTATTTAAATTAATTGCACCATAATTATATAGTATTCATAATCTGCAAACATCACATACAATATATGAGGCAACTAAAAAGGGACTCCTCCCATTCCATTCTGAAATAGGCTACAATTTTTGGAAGATAACAAAACTGTTTTATATTGAAAGAGCATGGATTGACTATCTAAACAATAAAGGTTAATACTGGACATAGTTGGATAGCAACGAAAGAGTGTTTAGCTTTTAATTTATTGAAACAGTAGTCAACTTGGTTAGATTCCAGATGATCTCTAGTCATTCTTAACACTGAGTGTTCATAGAGATTCCAGATGATCTCTAGTTGTCCTGACCAATTCTGAGTGTTCCTAATCATCTACAAACTCTGCAATTGGTCTCCTGCAACTAATCATTCGTCTTGCTTCTTGTCTGCTAGTGTTGGAAAACCTAAGCCATGTAGAAAAATATGGAAATGCTGGCTCAATGCACATCAGGAAAATAACCATATGCAAGCAACTGTAAGTTGTACAAATTCCACACAACTTCGCTTATGTTCCCAGTTCTATTGTTCATTGCACTAATAGAGGACAGAGAGAGATCATTTCTTGGGATAAGATTATGAGAGCTAGGCCCTACAAGAGAATTAAGTTATTAACTGGAGGAACAGAAATGTCCATTGACATACAATCAACATTTGAGGCACTTAAAAGGCTTTCCCTTACATTCTGCACACCAGAACCTGTACTACTTAGAGGGCCACCCACTGAACGTGCATTTGTTGGTAAAACTGACACTGCGGCACCATTACCCCAGTTTCCACTATTTCCATTCGTATTAGGTAGTTGAGAAGACATTACCATGTTAATATCACTTGCCCCCGATCTTTGACTAATAGTTCTTTCAGTGGTTAAGGTGGTCAAACCTCTTCCATGCTTCTGCTACTGCTGTTGCATCAATTGCAACACCAAAGCATTATTTTTGAATGCACTGAGATGTTGCCACTGCTACCTCCACCCAGGCCAACAGGGGAACTATTTGTAGCTGTCAACTGTTGCTGCATCGTGCGAAATCCTGCAGGATCATCCACAGGAGCACCT
>LPNX010408716.1:224368-423249 GCA_001517045.1 Pseudotsuga menziesii | reverse complement strand
ACTTAAATTTATCAATTTTGGTCATTTATCCCTTGAAAAAATGTATGGTGACCAAACTTTTTGGTCTCCTAGTCACTAATCTCTCATTTTCCACTAGTGGAAACTCCCTCTTCACCATGTAAATGTGAGAATCATAATATGGGTCCTCCATAACAGAGACTTATGCTTATCTATATCTGAATCTCTTCTTTGACACATGAACCTAAATAATCTAGAATATCTTCAGGAGTCTTGACATCTATCAAAATATATTTAATCAATCTTATTTGTCTTATTTCCAAGAGGCATAGGAATCTCCCGAACTATTCTCTTTCAGGATCACCCATCTGAATAACTCTACATTCATGTACTTGTTTACTTTTCAAGTAAGGGCATATTAATTTTCCCTAAAAGAAAATTTATAATGGTTAGAACCATTTCATGCTCATGAATTTTATTCACATGAAATACTCTCAATATACTGATAATGATTTGCATAGTTATGTACAGATATTGACCAACTAGTTTAACATAATCCATTATAATCTTATATGTATATATGAAGCCCTATATCAGTCCTATATCAGTCCAAACAAAGAATTTTATGAAATAAATATATAGCCCCATGTTCATATCTCATGAGGTAAGCATGAATCCCTCTATCTAGCCAATCATGTAGTCCTATGTTCACAGCTTATGAAACAATCATGAATCCCTAAATATCATGTCTTATGGAGCATGTTTTTAGGCTTATATCAGTCCTATATGAGTATATATCATTCCTACATAAGTCTTATATCAGTCTATATCTTCTCGCAAAATATGGTCTCATGATATTGATAACATGCCAATAAAGATAAAAAACAATGTATATGCTAAACACAATTCCAAGTATAGGAATACAAATCTATATGATAGTCATGAAACATAAAAAAAAATTAGATCTGATTTATAACAACATATAAAAAACAAGGTATTCATCTTCATTTTTTTGTGGGCTCCCTCTTGATCTCTGCACCCTTGCGGAGATAGGCGGAGTCCTTTATTCATTGCAACTTTAAACACTACAAAAAGAAAACTTAATGCATGTACTAGATGCTAGGATTAATTAATCCTCCTCTGTCCAATATAATCTATTTGGTCATATTTCCTAACTTAGTAAGTTATTATCACTGTACTAGAGTATGGGGAACACACCTAGAGGTTATTTTCCACTCATTGTATGTGCATGCATGATTTTATGTGCCTATGGGACCAGTCCCTACATTATAGGATCCCACTCTGAGTGTCACCATCAATATCCTTCATTTGGTTGTGGTAGGTAAGCAGTTATGCTAATTTATCATCCAGTTGCATTCAGTTAGATCACTATCAGTTACCAAGTGCCAATTTTGCATGCATGCAGGGAGTGTGGTGCCTTTTATTTGCCCACCTCATCAGTTAACTGTTTGTAGACTGATTTAGATATCTAGAATTAAACTAGTGAGCTCCAACAGTGATTTAGACACACTGAGTTAGATAATCAGTCAGTTAGAATTGATAGATTCAAATCATATATTTAGAACTCGAATTATATTTATCGTATAATAATTGTATTATTGATTAATGAATGAAGATTAATATTGTGATTATCTAAGAAATTCTTGTCCAATTTATCTGAAATTTGTGTCATGAATTCTTTTCATAGTGTATATTGATCTTAATTATTCCACTGCATAATTCCTTTCCAGAAACTCTCATATTTTCCTGTAGATCTATGGTTCTCAAATTTAACATGGTATTAGAGCCTTGTTAAGAATAGCAACAAACCTCATAAACCTTCATGCTTGCACCAGAAGGAGCTGAGTTTCCACATAATTCCTGGAATCATAGCATTACTCCCTCTGGATTATGTCCAGAGAAGTCTATCCATGTGTGACAGACTCTGAAAAAGTGCACATGTCAAGGTGAAAAGGATTGAATTGACATATGATTATGAATTGATTTGTTTTGCAGTGATATTTTGTAGGTACCTACGTAGCGTTTTGAAATATTTGACTAATCAACACACAACAAAATGGAGAATTATTCTGCTCATACACCTGGAATCCTTACACCCTTCAATTACATTGATTGGAGAGAATATATGTATATGTCCTTGCGCAAAAAGGGAATTTATATGATAACAATGGGAAGAGAAGATAAGCCCCAACATAATGTTGAGAAATCCAAGTTTCTTAACCGACTAGATGAATCCTTTGAATTCATGTGCATCCATATCTTCAGGGATCTTTTGTTTCACCTTGAGGTACTCATAACTCCTAAAGAAGAATGGGATAAGCCTGAATATTTGTTTGTCAAACAAGATGATATTAGAGGCCATATTATGGAGAATGAACTAATTTCACTACAACCCAACAATTTTGAGACTATTCAACAATTCTTTTCAAAATACAAAGCTCTAGTACTACAATGTAAACAATGTGTACTAGAAATGAAGGATGAGCAGCTTGCGCTGTCAATTCTGAGCAAGCTTGGCACAGATTTCTCAGTATTTGTCTCTAATTTCCATTCTAGAAGAGTTTCCATTCCAAATTGGAAAACACATTCTCTAGATGCTTTTGCAGAGTCCTTGATCCAAGAAAAAGACAAATTGATTCAAATTGGAGTGCTTCAAACCTCCAAGAATCTAGCACTCTTAGCTGGGGACTCTATCAATGCACAAGAAATAGGGAAGCCAAAGGGGAAGGAGACCAAATATACTAATTTGAAACCAATGGAGAATCATAAATATTCCATTGGAGCCTCTGGTTCCAAGAAAAAGAAGAAATTTGAGAAAGATATATCTTCCAACTTTATGAAAGGATTTCATCTTGAAAGTTATTGTATTAAGAATACTGTTAATAAAAGGGAAAAAATAATTGAGAAACACAATATTTCCTCCCTGAATGTGGAAGGAATATTGAATCTGGAGAAAAGTATGAAGATCATGATGAGAGATTCCATGCACTAAAGGCTAGTTATTTTGAATCACATGCCTTCTTCATTGATTCATGAGCATCCTATTATATAGTTTCATCCATAGAATCATTCTCATCATTACAAACTACAAATGGTATGAGTATTCACATGGGTGATGATACCCAAATTCAAGCTGAAGGAAAGAGTTCTATCCAGTTAAAGCATGGAGTGTTCAGAAATTTACTCTATGTCCCCTCCTTAGATGCAAATTTTTTATTTGTATATCATATGACTCATACTGGCTCACCAAAACGAGTAGTATTTGTTCATGAATCAGTGGAGATAATATATATATCAACTAGGAATATTGTAGTGAAGGGTGTTTTGAACCATTCCTCAAAGGAATATGAATTCTTACACTTTCTGCCATACTCAGATCCAGTACAACCTCATCTGCCATTTCTAAGGGGAGGTAAAAACATTCCATCTACATATTTTGTTAATGATGTATTGTATAAAGTTTCATATTCATAAGATGAGGAACAAGATAAGCATGATATTGATATTTATATTGAGCCTCAATAGGATCTATATCCAGATCCATCTCCTATTCCAAATCAGTGTCCTAAGCCTAAATGGGCCCAAAATCTCATTGAATCAGTCGAGAATGTTGTTGGGGATCCAGGTGACGGAAGAAGAACGAGGTACCAGTATCATAATGGACATGTTGTGCTCTCTCATTCAGTTACAATTCCTTCAGTAAGGTGCAACAAGCTTCCTAAGAGATGCTACTTGATGGTAATGACTGATCCATAATTCGTCCCATTGAAGAACAAATTGGATCAAGTCAATATTCCTCCAGAAAGAAGAGACAAACGAAATATTCCTTCTCTTATATATCATCTTATTGGAAGAAGATGAAAAATTTCACATGAATAGTCCCAGGATGTTGATTCACATAAGAACCATGATTCTGCATGGCTACTCCACAGAGTTGCAGATTGCAGCAATTTTTTCAGAATTTTTTTCTCAAAGAGAATTTTTTTTATTATCTTAAGTATGGACGCTTGTTTCCTAATTTTCCTTCTTATATTGAGGGGCGAGAGGTGCATTCCCATGAGGTTTTCGTCATTTTCCTTATTGTATTAAGTATTATTTTATTCATTTAGATTGTATGGGTGAATTTTTGCCTAGTTGTCAGGGCCCAAGTTGTCCAAATTTAGGATTAAGGGGGGGGTGTTAGTATTAATTAATCCTCCTTTGTCCAATATAGTCTATTTGGTCATATTTCCTAAGTAAGTTTTTATCACTCTACTAGAGTATGGGGGACACACCTAGAGGTTATCTTCCACTTAATGCATGTGCATGCATGATTTTATGTGCCTCTAGGACCATTCCCTACATTATAGGATCCCACTTTGAGTGCCATCAGCAGCATCCTTCAATTGGTTGTGGTAGGTAAGCAGTTGTGTTGAGTTATCCTCCGGTTAAATTCAATTATATCACTATTAGTTATCCTAGGACCAATTTTGCATGCATGCAGGGAGTGTGGCACCTTTTATCCACCTACCTCATTAGTTAATTGATTGTATACTGATTGAGACATCCAGAGTTAAAATAGTGAGCTCCAACAGTGATTTAGACACATTGATTTAGCTAATCAGTCAATTAGAATTGATAGATTCTAATCCTATATTTAGTATTCAAATTCTATTTATTGTATAATCATTGCATTATTAATTAATGAATGAATATTAATGTTGTGATTATCTGAGCAATTCTTGTCTGATTTATCTAAAATTCATGTCATGAATTCTTTCCCAATGTATATTGACCTTAATTATTCCATTGCATAATTCCTTTCCAATAGCTCTCATATTGGCTTGTAGATCTATGGTTCTCAAATTTAACACTAGAAGGTGTGTCTCTGCATGGGAATAAGGATCCCATGAAACCAAGAGCGAATGGTATTGTTCACTAAAGGAAATATTCCTTTCAATCATCCTCTTCCTTGGATGATTTCTCTTGAGAAGGTTCACCTCCTTCTATGGAAGTGGATGCATGGACTCTTCCTTGTTTCATTTTCCTTGCATTGCAATACCGTATGAAGTGACCTACGTTCTTACAATAAAAACATATTATTTTTTATGTGTGCATACCTTTATGGATCTCTTTCTTCTTTGCATGAAAAGTGTTCATTGGAGAAAAAGGTTTCCTTTCTTTCTTTGTTCTTTTCATGAGTGAAAGATTCTCCTCCTTAGTGCTCACCATCTTGTTATGTATGTGCCCTTCTTCTTGGATGAAATCATGCCAAAGTATTTCGAAATTGGGATTCTCTTCTCTTCCATTTACTGCATCAAGAAAGGTCTCCCATGAGGAGGGGAGTCTATCTATGGTGGTTTGTAGAATATCATCCTCATCCATCTCTACACTAATGCTTACTAGTTAATCCTTCACTTGAGAGATATTTGTGAAGAATGATGCCATGGTCTCATCCTTCTCCATCTTCATGTTGTGAAACTTGTTCTTAAAAGCCCTCTTTTGAGTAGGGTTCTTCTTCTCATAAATATTTGTGAGTGTGTCGAAACACTCCTTTTCCATATTCAATGGTGTGATCACTGACATGAGGTTTTCCTTCATGTAGTCATATATGATCCTCTTTTCCTTAGCTTGATTCTTCTTGTAATGTTTTCTTCCTACATTTGTAGAAGGCTCTTAGATCATAGAGGTCACAAAAGAATCAAGATCATGCTCTTTCTCAATTATTCAAGATCTATGGAGGCTTAAGAGTGTTTTCACAAAACTAAACTCTTGCATGCCCTTGCTCTGATACCATGTTAGTGATTGATAAAAAAAATATGAGATAATTGAACTTTAAAACTTTAATAAACAATAATAGTGCAAAATAATCTCATCAATAATCCAAATATATAAATCAAACCATAGAACACATGATATAACGTGGGAAAACCCTCCACTAATTCAGAGAATAAAAAAATCAGCAAACAATATTATAGTATGATTGATAATTATTAGAGAATGATTACAACAAAATAGCATATTTCCTTCTCCGAAAGCACCGGAGAGTAGAGATCCAATGGAACATTGTGATGATATTTCCAAGTGCATAGCACTTTAATAACAAGTCAAATTAGGCCATACAAGGAAGGTAGTGAATATTGCATACTTCAGTAAGTAGTTAACACCGAGAACATTGCTTTACCTTCAACCATTCTCCCTCAATGACTTGGTTCCAAGTTGGCACTCCATATTTATCTCCAACAAGGAAGATATGCACCATCCATTAATTCACTGATTTTAATTGTCTCTAACTGTGTTGTTATCTTAATGAACTGAACTGAACTGAATGGAACTACATGTAACTAAATGGTACTGCATGTAGCTGAACATAACTGATTGTAACTAAACAAAACTAAATGGAACTAAATAGAAATGAATGTAAATGAACATAACTAAATGTAACTCCATCAGTTTCATATCCAACAACTACTTGCATAAATTAAGGTTTATTCCTTAATTAACTGAAACTTTTTTATCATAATTAATACTCAACCGATGTCTTGTTAATTCGAGTTCACTTGGAGGAATGCATGGGAAATTCGAATTCTCTCTATCTATGTGCTCGTATTAATTTTTTCTACATGGTCCATATTTGTTTTCATCAATTCTATATCATATCATACTCATAACAATTGTTTAGAACCTATGATCATATGTATTACCCTAGGTCATATAGTCACATGCTAAAGTAAATCACTCTAGGGGTAGCTAATCCCTAAAGGAGACTTGTAGCACCCGTTGACCATGAATAGCCATACATTACATAGTATATCCTTAATAATTTAATATGACATAATTCATGTGAAATTAATACACCATAACTTTTGAACTTGATACAACACAAGTGTCAGAACTTTGCATAAGGTCATGATCTTAACCATAAGATCCTAGTACAAGCATCTCTCCTGAATATGAAAATTTCATGTGAAGTTAATACAATAATGTTGGAGACATTTACCCATCATGCACACTTAATTTGGTGAATTTGGCCTTTTTAAACCACTATCCTAAGTTTTATTGACTTAATTGACATCAAAGGAGCACTGTATGACATCAGTAAGAGCACAGCCATGCCTACCTTTAGTAAAGGAGGCCGACTAAGCCTTCTCCTTCATTTGGGGAGGCCAACTGGAGCACTCCAGGGGTGATCTGAGTGTCATAAATGCACTTAATTGATAACTCATGGTTACAATCAGTTAAATAGAGTAGTGAATGTGCCTCCATTCATTATATTGATTATTTAATTAATATTTAATGAACCAGAGTCAACAGGGGCGCCTCCAACCACCTCTGATGGCCAGTTAGACTTTAGTTAACCTCATTGGGGTTCATTGGGGTGATTGATGCACTACCAGTTATTGGTTGGAATGCAGTGACATGTTTCTGAGCTACTTTCAATTAGAATCAATCATTTATTACACTTCAACTTCAGTTAGGACTCAGTTGAGTCAATTAGGGTTTTCAATAGTGGTTAACTGGTGTGTTCACTATGGCTTACAGTCAGTTAAGCTAGACTCATTCATTCAATTCAAATGATCTCCTTGGGAATTTGAATTGTCTTGGGATTCATGCACCTTGCATGATCATTGTATTGTATCATCATTCTTTCATTTTATTTTACAAAGTTGCTACTTCCATTGCAGCACCATTTTTCCAATTTTATGCATATTTGTCTGTATTCTTTGTGAGACTATGTTTTCAGTTCCTAGACCAATGTGAAAAATTAATATGGTATCAAATATCATGGTGGGACAAAGCTCAAATCTCTCAAAAACATGGTTTTTGACATATCTTGCATGAAAAATTGAGCAAAAGCTCAAAATTCAAGCACTGCACCAGAAGCCAAGGCTTACCACTTAATACCCCAAGTAAAGAAATTGTTGATCAAGATTGCTTGATCAATTATCCTGGGTGTGATGAAAGCCTAAAATGTGCAGGTTGTCCAACCTTATGGTTCCATTTTTGTTTTGATTTGCAGGTTTTAATAGGTACAACTTCAAATGGACTCATCAGTCCCTCTTCTCACCCCATTCACAAGCTATTCAGAATGGAATTTGAAGATGATTGCATCTCTGAAGAGACGAGGTCTCTATGAGGTGTCTATTGGACTTGGAAAAGAGTCTTATGAGAATGATAATTACTAGATAAATGATGGTGATAGAGCTTTTGGAGCAATATGTCTGGCCCTTTCTCCTAGCTTGCGCTAGCTTATTGGTTCTGTTGAATACCCAAAGGATCTCTGGACAAAATTGGACAAAACCTTTGGAAAGCACAATGAGGATCATAATAGAACTTTGGAGATCACATAAAATACCACAATATTTATTTACTCAAAATTATCATCCTCTACTCTCTCTTATGAAGTTGTTCAAGATGAAGAAGAAGCAAAATATTCTACACAGTCATTTCGAATTAAAGAAAGTCTCCTTGCAGTGACTCGTTCTCCTGATGCTCCAGAATTTTGTGAGATATCTGATTTCTCATATCCTCATATGGATGAAATATAAGAAGACATTCAAATCTATGATATTGAAGAAAAACACTGCTGCACTTCCATGCAAACATTCACCAGTTATTTTCCTTTGAATTCTATGCAAAATTTTCCAGTAATTGCTTTTGAAAGTGAAGAGAAATTTTATTTTTCTCCCTCTAGTGTTGCTGCTGGTGTGAAAATATATAATACCTTGGATATTTTGGAAAAAATATCATATTACAAGAGTGATCAATTCACTCCCCATGATCTAGATCTTCGAGCAAATTCCTGCAGGATTGCATGCTCCAAAATTCAGAATTTTCAAGAAATAGACAACTGTGCATCGACCATCGTGTCGGTTGACCATACTTTTGGATATGATATGAACTTATTTGGATTTGATATGATATTTATTGGTTCAAAATTTTAGGTTCATAAACCTTCAGTACTGCTTGTAGCTGTTCTCATCAACGGTGTGAAGAAACAAGTACTGCAAGTCTCCTTCGAAACTGCTGCTGGGGATTTTATTTGATTTCATAGTTTTGGATATAATGTGAACCTATTTGGATATAATATACTTTATGATGTGATATTATTTGGTTCAAATTTTAAAATCCAATATCTTTCAGTACTGCTTGAAGTTGCTCTCACCAATTTTGGTGTGAAAAATCAAGTACCACAATTCTTCTTCAAATTTGCTGCTGGGGATTTGGTGTTAGTTTCCTCTTATGAGGTTTCTGATATTTTATTTTGTGAATAATTATCTGTTTTTGAAGCTATATCATATTATGGAGCTCAATAATTCACTCTCCACAGTCCCATGGCTTCTCTACCTTTGGTCACATGCTCATCTCCTCATAGAACTAGTAAAGAGGAAGACATTCTACATCCGCTTGGACACTTGCTCCTAAGAGTTGGGGCTGATTTTACCAATAATGGTTTTCTATTCAAGGCTGCAACATATCATTTTATTGAGTGTTCCACACATGGTTCGAATCCTCAAGCACGTTTTCTCTCTTATCAGTTGATTTCAGTTGCTCTACATGGGTCCAATTTTCATCCTACAGCTGTCTATGTTCCTGATTCATTTGAGCACATTCTTCTTCATCCAAAGAGGAATATTCCTCCAGACATATTCATTTAGTTTGGATTCATAGGTTCACATGCATAGTCTCAGGATGCTGCTGCATAGAAGAACCAAAAATTTCTTGATTTACTGCTTAGTTTTAGGGGGGGTATTTTTTCCATGAGGTATTTCCCATTTCCTTAGTTATATTAATCAATTAATTTATTGTACAGGGTGACCTATGGCCTTAGTTTCTGGGGCCCTATCATTTCATGCACTTTATGTTTCTACTTCTCCTAAGTATAGCTTAAGGGGGGGTGTTGGAGACATTTACCCACCATGGACACTTAATTTGGTCAATTTGGCCTTGTTAAACCACTATCCTAAGTTTCATTGACTTAATTGACATCATAGGAGCACTGTATGACATCAGCATGAGCACAGCCACACCTACCTTCAGTCAAGGAGGCCAAATAAGCCTTATCCTTCATTTGGGGAGGCCAACTAGAGCACTCCAGGGGTGATTTGAGTGTCATAAATGCACTTAATTGGTAACTAATGGTTATCAGTTAAATAGAGTAGTGAAGGCACCTCCATTCATTAAGATGATTATTTAAATAATATTTAATGAACTGGAGTCAACAGGGGTGCCTCCAACCACCTCTAATGGCCAGTTAGACTTCAGTTAACCTCATCAGGGTTCATTGGGGAGATTGATGCCACTTGTTGCTTGATATGCAGTGACATGTGTCTGAGCTACTTTCAATTAGAATCAGTCATTTATTGCACTATGACTTCAGTTAGGACTCAGTTGAGTCAATTAGGGTTTTGATTAGTGGTTAACTAGTGTGTTCACTATGGATTACAATCAGTTAATCTAGACTCATTCATTCAATTCGAATGACCTCCTTGGGAATTAGATTTGTATTAGAATTCATGCACCTTGCATGATCATTGTATTGTATAATCATTCTTTCATTTGATTATACAGAGCTGCTACTTCCATTGCAGCACCATTTTGCCAATTTTATGCATATTTGTCTGTATTCTTTGTGAGACTGTGTTTTCAATTCCTAGACCACTAAGTTTTGTACTTGATACAACAAAATTATCATACCTAAATACAACATAATGTAAAGGAGAATATCTAAACCTAATTACAACATAGATTCCAAACTTTATTACAACACAAGTCTCAGACCTTAATACAACATATGGTCATGGAGAATAACTGTTGAAGTTGTACTCTCAACATTTCAAAGAACGTGCATGCCCCAAATTTCCATGACAAAAAATATTTTATTCATGTTTTTACTACAATGAACTCTGTTTGAGAGAATGTGAGGGCCCCAAATTTTTCTCAGAGAACAAATTTTATTATTGCTGACACTATAACGAGATTTGTTTTAGAGAATGTGCATGTCCAAAATTTCCCTCAAATAACAATTTTTAACCATGCTTCCATTACAATGAACTCTAATTTGCAAAATAAAAATCTGTACCAAAGAATGAACCTAGTTTTGCAGAATGAGACCCTAGTTTTCCCTCAACAAGTAGTGGTTGATGCTATTGTTGTGACAAATCACAATGATCAAAGTGAAGGTTGTGTTTCTCAACAACCTAGGGATCCTTTGGTTGCATTTACTGATGAAGGGAATCAAAGTGTAGAACCCGATGGGAAAAAAATGGAACATGAATCTCTTAAGAACGTGGATGAAACTAGAATACATGAAACAATTGAAATAATTGCATTTCATGAACAGATGGATAGAAATGAAAATACAAAAAATCAAAATTTTCCAATTGGTCAAGTTGTAGCATAAATTCTAGAAGGGTTTTCAACAAATAAAACTACACATGTTAACAGAATGTCACTAGGAAACCGCATAAGGACATACTTATTTCATCTTAAGAAGTGGTCGGGATGGTATAACCACAAACTAAATGAGGGGAAGAAAAAATTTAAAGAAATTGGGAGATGGTTTTCTGGAAAATCACTTCAAGATGTAGATGAAAATGACATTATTGTTGGAATTGGGTACTTCATGAGAAAAAAACTATAATCAAGAATCTAAAATTGAGGATGTTCTTGAACATCTAGATGGAATTCTTGGTAAACTTCAATCAATTGTTGTGGAACATATTCATGATAATTTTATGCAGGGGAACATTGATTCAATATTTATTGAATCAAGCATGACTCATAAGTCTTTGCAATGTCCAAACAGAATTTATGCTCATGGTGTATTAAATGGGGTTAATCCAACATACGTTTGTATGGAAATTAAAAAGTGGAGCAAAGAAGTTGAGGATATTTATATGGATTGGGAGAGAACTAATGGTTTGACATATAGATTTAGGGTCAATCAAGAAAAGTCATATGATTAATTTATGGTTGAATCAAATGAAAATAGGTATGGAACTATAGTCAATGAAGTTTCTTTCAAACTTGGTATTGATTCTCAGGTACGTTATGATCGAGGTGGCCAAGCATGTATATTATTTGAGTTACTAGAAGACAATGGCTTGATGTATTGTGTAAGAAAAACAATAATACAGATAAGTTTTAACACATGTTGTTGATCCTGAAAATGAGGAGAACTTAATGAAACAAACACTAGTAGAAAATGAAAAATTAATGACTAAAAAAATGACTAAAATCATGCTATAAACGACTATTTTTGAGTCGATGACTAATAGTAGCAAATTTCCACTATCTTATAGCTAGTTGTATTTCACTAGTCATTAATAGATTGACTTAGTAGTCATTGATTTAGTCATTGATAGACAATGCTTTAGTCATTGATAGTCAATAATTTAGTCATTGATTTAGTCATTGATTTGGTCATTGTTTTAGTCATTGATAGTTAATGATTTAGTCATTGATTTATTCATTGACTTAGTCATTGATTTAGATATGAATTTAGTGGTTGATTTAGTCACTGAGTTATTCATTGATTTAGTCGTTGATTTAGTCACTGATTTAGTCACTAATTGCAACCATTAATGACCAAATATACGACTAAATAAACTACTAGATGTTAACATATTAATGACTGAGCTAAATACGACTAAGATACAGGAAATTAGCTACTAATAGTAGTATATATGCGAATTTAATCGTTTTTGTAGTCACAAATTTATGATAGGGCATGGAGGAATCGAACGACCAATCTCATGCTTATAATTAGGCATGTGCTCTACCATTGAGCTATTAGAGATTGCTTTATAATGATGGACACTGAGGTCAAGTTATGAAATCCAAACACTTAAGAGATGCATCCATGGAATATTGGCTTAAAAAAAACACTCACAGGATGCTTCCTTTATAAGGAAATCCTTTGGTAAAGTTTTCCCCTTGGTGGGTAAATAAATGAGGGAACTAAAGAAAAGTCAGCATTGGAAAGGACCCGTGGATCAGGATTGAAGGAAATTTCAAATTTCAGAGGATCTGCTAGATAGTTTACATGCTCAATGGTCTATACTGTCATAGAGAGGTGGGCTCACAATTGGAAAGAAATTCCTAGTCTTGAGGATGGCTGACAGTAGATAGTATTAAGTTTACAAGGTGAGCTAGAGGAATGAGACGATTACATTGACTTTCCCAATCATCAAGGATCTATTAATTTAAAGTGTTTAAGGATCAAGGGAACAAGGAAATGCGCTCCATGGGTCAAAATAGGTTATGCTACCAAATTGGAGGAACTCATGCAAGAGAGAGCATCCTGGAGGACAGTTGTTTGGAAGCTATTCATACCTTTAGAAACAAAAACACTAATGTGGTTGGTACTGGCTAATAAAGTACTACCAGTGGGAAAATGAGAGATTGGTGTAGACAAGGGTGATGTATCATATGCAAATGAAATGCTAATTCTATGGATCACTTGTTGATCTTGTGCACCTTCTTCAGATCTATATCACTTGATGTGTCACATCTTACAGGGGATAGATCAAGATGATATATATAGGCATAGCTTGGTAGATTGTCTAGGACTGCATTGATGACAAAACTGTACCAACTTTTTAGGCTCCCATGTTTTGCTTATATATGATATATGGATGTCAAGAAATTTGATGATCTTCCTGGAATAGGTCTTCACAGTTGCCCAGATAGCACACAGGATTAGAGAGGTAATGGACTAAAAAAGGATTCTAAAAGAAAAACCTTCCAGCTGTTCACTAATGCGTTATATTGATAAAGAAAAGCCTAGGTCTTTTCAAGAGAGCATGAAAAGGAGTATTAGGTATTTGTGGAGCTAGTGATTTGTTTTATTCGACTCTTCTTTTCATTTTTTGCTATAGTATGAGGCTAGTAAAGGGGCAAGCAGGACAGAAGCATACATTCAGACTATGGAAAACAGCTGAGAATGGAGGAATTAAACAATTTCAAGGTTATGGAGATTCAAAGTTTATCATAGATTGGGATAATCATCTGTCCAACATCGAGAATCTGGGCCTGCATGAACCAAGTTCAAGAGGTAAAAAATGTTTTGAAACCATAATAATAATCCTTTTTCGGCACATTTACCAAGATTTCAACTCAATGGAAAACAAGCTTTCTAAATATACTTTTTTGTTACAGAAGGGTACCTAAACCAAACAAGAAGTTAGAAAAGTCACTCTCCTATCTGATTCAGAAAAGACTTGTACAAACAAATCTTCTTTTCATTTGTTGCTAAACTATGAGGCTAGTAAAGGGGCAAGCAGGGCAGAAGTCTACATTCAGACTGTGGAAAATAGCTAAGAATGGAGGTATTAAACAATTTCAAGGTTATGGAGATTCAAAGTTTATCATAGATTGTGCTAATCATCTGTCCAGCATCGAGAATCTGGGCCTACATGAACCAAGTTCAAGAGGTCCACACCAACCACTAACGATCTTCAATCATCATCATCTGGTCATTTATGATTGGTTTCTAGCAGTCTCCATGAAATTATACCAAAAAAATGTTTGTATGTGGTGAGGAAAAGTAATTTTCACAATTGGTCACAAGTCTGCAACACTAAACCATTAGAAGTTCTAATAATGTGCACTGTAAAAATAATGCTTGCAAACTTTTTTACTTTGACCAGCAAATGATGTTGGCAATCAACAAAATTCCTAAAATTGCACGTCATCACAATTACGCAAATTTAATAAATAAATAAATTCTTTAATTTGTCCATCCTAAAAATAGCAAGTGAACAAGGATTTTAGACTAGATTAAGATAAGAAATCAAATATAGAGGGATCTTAGAAGAAATTCATGTAACCCTACATCCTTCTAGACTATGATCATTCCCAACAACAATCACATTTTGTATGTTTCCTTGTGCTCCCCCCTAGTGGAAACTGTTAAGACAACTACAAAGTAATCAACATAAGATAGATCCAATGCATGGCACAACTACATAAAAAATGTTATGCAGTGTTAAGAGGAAAGGAAAAGATATCAAGGATGATAATAACATCAAAAATTAATTGGACAACTACTTCAATGACAAATAGCAGTATGACATTGACTAATTTTGAGACACAGAAAATACGTAAAATAGTTTCGCTCACATACCAGTATCTGCAGAAACACCAACTCTTTCTGTATTAATGCTATTTGAAGCAGAAGCCATTGAACCTAGGGACAACTCTCCAAATAGGCCTTCTTTAAGAGCTGGAGAATCATACCTAGTAGCAAGTCCAAGCCGTGTGACATGTGAAAACAAATTCTGCTCATTCAATACTGGAGAGCTCCTAGATGCAGTTTTTGGTTCCCCTAATGCTTCTTTTTCGGTTTTCCATGAAAGACACATTACTCAATCAATAAAATGCCAATTTGTGGTCAATAATCAATCATTCAAAAGCAATAATTTTTACCAAAGGTATCACATATGTTATCCTTAACATTCAAATGAATTTCTCGTACCACTTAACATCAAATATACTTCAAAATTGTTCTCTTTTGGAATGGAACTCAAAACTACCTTCAAAATCAACACTTGACGGTGGCCTGTCATCATTACTGACATAACCAAATTCTGGTAGAATAGGTCTCACTTGTACTGCCACAGCTGAATCCACCCTCTTAGCTCTAGCTTCCTGTTTCGAGTTAAAATGGAAGTTTTAAAATTAAAATTGCACTTTTTAACATTAGATAAGAACTGGATCCTCATGATTTAAAAACAATCAGAGAAAGGTTCATTATTTAAAATTTCTAAACTTTTGCAACTGCACACTAGTGCCTTTTTCAATGACGTGAAAGCAAAAATTTCACAACATATAAAAATAGAAATAGATTATTGTATTTCTATGGCACCAGAAGCAATAGTTATTAAAATTAACACTAACTGTCAAATGCAACAAAGTGATAAGACAAACAGAGGTTCCACCAATTAGAAGACAGGAATAAATTGCCAGAATAACTTCAACCTCCAATGCATAAGTGACATTTGGCAAGTTACCATGGTTTTTCTGGCTGTGGAGGGCATTGTAGACCATTAAAGGCCAGCCTATATCGAGATTTAAAAGTGTAGATTTTACCAATAGACAACCCTATGTGTCTCATACTTGTGTTTGTCTTTAATGATATTTGAAAGGTAAATTTTCTTTTGGGTGCATTTCTGACATTTCCAGTTTGCTGGAGAGCTAGTAAAAACCATTGCAAACGACATGTTGTTTTCCTAGATGAAGTACAAACAACTGTGTAGAACATTTAATTCAGCAAAATAGAGAGAAAAATAAGGTTTGTAATAGAGAGCAAAATGAAGTAGAAACAACTGTGTATGAAGAGTGTGATTAACTAGGGAGGTTTGTAACTTGTTTTATGATTGATTACATTTGTAAAGGATAAATAAGGTTCAACAATTTCATACTTTCCTCTTACTTGTACACATTACAAAGCATATATGTTGGCATCAATAATACCATTCATTTCAGAGACAAGTTGGGTGCGGTGAAGAACAACTTCCTTGGTAACAAGGTGAGGGTAATTCAAATAAATGTCTTTATGTGAAAGATGAGAGGCAAAAATTCCTAGATAGTAAACAACTATTATCACATTGAAATCATAAAATTGTATTAAGTGTAATAGGAATGAGGATTTATACTCTTAGACTCGTGATTCTGACTTGGAACTTCTGCCAAAAGCGAATTTCCAACTTGTGGTGATTCAAACTAAGTTTGACTCAGGTTGACAAAGTTTGACCTACAACTATCATCACATAGAACTCACAGTATTGACTTCATCATAACAAGAATCGAGTTGACTGGACACCAAAGTCTATAAAACCCCAAAATGTGTAATCTTTTATATTTTTGTACGAGTCAAATTCTTGGCTCTTCTGCCTCATCAAGTTAGAGATGGTAACATTGATTGAGTTATAAGAATAAAATATATTTAACTCATCTAATGTTGTGTTTCCATTATTCAAGGAGCTAATATCCTATTGCATCTATAAAGAGGCATAAGATGAATTTAATAAAAAATTCACATTTTTGTTACATTTCAAAACAAGAAAAAAAATCTAGGTGATAGAAGCAAACTTGTCTAAGTCTTTTAAATGTAAATAATTGGAAGCAATTTCTAAAACTAGACAAACTGATCAAATATGAGAATAACAGCCAAGAGAAAGAATCACATTCCAAGTGTTTTCATAGCATTAATCTCTTCCTTCAGCACAAACAAAGGCGATTTGTAAGAAAATACAATGGTCAGTGCATCTGTAAATTATAGCCAGGAAATCCTCTTTTGTGTATAATTAGCACCCATCATATAGTTCCTCATGGACAAAAATTTAGATAATTTTAACAGTAAAATGCGTAATTGCAAACAACGTAAAAGCCCATACATCATACACGAACATCTGCACTGAATCAAAAAAACTCAAAAAAGTGATCTATTAAGAAAAAACATAACATTTCATTGATAAAACATCTCCAACCTTATTCCTTAACATCTGCATTTCTTCTAATGTCCAGTCCTTTGTGAGGTCTAATACTGACTGAAGTGAGGTCCAGGGTATCAACAATTATGTTATCTCTAGTTTTATCTTATTTTCTCTCCCACATTCTCAAATAAAACAATTATATTTCAAAGCATACACCATGTATAACCTAGTTACTGCAGTCTCTTGCAACTTTCAAGAGTCCAAGGCGTTTGTGTAGAATCAAACAGGTAAGAAGATCAATGAGATGAGATCTAACAATCAAGGAAAGTACACCTCCAATGATTTTGATGCATTTTGTAGGGAAACAAGGATCAAAATGGAGTTAATAATGCCTTACACCTGCAACAGAATGAGGTTATAGAAAAGAACAGGTTCATCATAGAAAGGGACAAGGTTATGATACATGATAAAGATCTGGCCATAAAACAAACAAGGTTATGATACATGATATTGATTTTCCCATGTTTCTTTGGGCAAACAGATGCACTACAAACCTATACAAAATGTATAGGTGTCCTCACAAGATATTGAAGGACAAGACACTTTGAAGAAGCTTTAACTGGTGAGAAACCATAGGTATCATATTTTCATTACTACTATGTGTATTCATGTGGTTGTGGAGAAAATAACTAAGTTAGAACCTTATAATTAGTGTAATTTTGTTATTTTTAGTGAATCTTCCAAATTGTACAAGCTCTATGTTTTGTCACGGCTGAAGATTGTAGTGAGCCAAGATGTGAAGTTCATTGAGAAGTCTAGATCCTCTATGTCTAGAGAGCCACCAAGGGAAATTGAGAAGGGAGAGAACATTATTGTCCCAGAGGGATGTTGAGAAGGGAGAGAAGCTTCTTGTCCCAAATGTTGATCCACAGGTTTCAGCAAAATCAAGTTCAGATTAGTAGAGTTTCAATGCATAGACAGAGCATTTTTTACCACACATTACAGTGGAATCCTAGGTGGCTTATCCATACACTACAAGTGGAAAAGGAGCAAGTAGGAAATCCACAAATTTCAGCCTGTAAACATACACCAACCAAAGAAATTATTTTGTTTACATCATGAACAACAACTGAAAACAAGAGGATATTGTAGTCATAGATGCACTTAAATAGTCATTTTGAGTTTGCAAATGCTAAAAGAAATTAGTTCACGATGAACAAAAGGATCTGGAATTTGTCAATAACATTGTGTTAACTATCTGACTAATAGTTTCTCCAAGTAAGGAAATGCACTGATGCAATAAATAGTCAATACATATGACCTAAATCCCAACAAACAAAATTTATAACAAGTCACCTTGTTGTAGTATATGGCCAAGCATAAAATAATGATATATATAGAATTCTTTAGTAAAACATCATCATCACTTAGAACTTGAAAAGGAAAACCTGTAAGACATCACTACAAATGCAGAATAGACCATTTTCAATGTACTTGAAAGTCTGAGCCGCTGAAATGCTCTTAAAATCCCAATAGGTAATATATGTGTGCCCCATCAACCTTAACTGGCACATGTTAATGAAAAATAACTATATTTAGTTAAGGGCCACTGGAATCATGATTTTTCAAAGTACAAAAGCACAAGACATAGTATTTTTCACACCGCTGATTTGATTTCCTATTGCATATTATGTTTTAACACATTTATAGTTCCTATTTCTTTTGAAAATTGTACACTGGAGATAGATTGTATCTCTAGGAAGAAATAGCTCACCTTAGAATAGATAGATCTTATCTCGAAACCATCTATCCTATCATATTTTTTCCCTAATACTTTTATCAAAGTAGGTTTCCCAACTAAAATGGTCATTACCTCTTTAACACCCCTTCCCAACAACCATTTTATTTATTTTTACAAGAATATTCCTAAACTTCAAAAACTACTCCTTTCTCAATGCTTTCCTGAAGACTTCAGCAAGTTGAACTTCAGTCCTGTAGTGTGCTTTACTACTATGTGTATTCATGTGGATGTGGAGAAAATAACTAAGTTAGAACCTTATAATTAGTGTAATTTTGTTAGTTTCAGTGAATCTTCCAAATTGTACAAAGGTCTATGTTTTGTCACAGCTGAAGATTGTAGTGAGCCAAGATGTGAAGTTCATTGAGAAGGATATATCCTCTATGTCTCGAGAGCCTCCAAGGGAAATTGAGAAGGGAGAGAATATTCTTGTCCCAGAGGGATGCTGAGAAGGGACAGAGGCTTCTTGTCCCAAATTTTGATCCATGGGCTTTAGCGAAATCAAGTTCAGATTAGCAGAGTTTCAATGCAGAGACAGAGGATGTTTTACAACACATTCTAGTGGAAGCCTAGGTGGCTTATCCATACACTACAAGTGCAAAAGGAGCAAGTAGGAAATCCACAAATTTGAGCCTGTAAACATACACCACTCAAAGAAATTATTTTGTTTACATCATGAACAACAACTGAAAAAAAGAGGATATTGCAGTCATAGATGCACTTAAATAATGATTTTGAGTTTGCAAATGCTAAAATAAATTAGTTCATGATGAACAAAAGGATCTCGAAGTTGTCCCATAGGTAATATATGTGTGCCCCATCAACCTTGACTGGAACATGTTAATAAAAACTAACTATAGTTAGTTAAGGGCCACTGAAATCATGATTTTTCAAAGCACAAAAGCACAAGACATAGTATTTTGCACACAGCTGACTTGATTTCCTATTGCATATTATGTTTTAACACATTTATAGTTCCTATTTCTTTTGAAAATTGTACACTGAAGATAGATTGTATCTCTAGGAAGAAATAGCTCACCTTAGAATAGATAGATCTTATCTTGAAACCATCTATCCTATCATATTTTGTCCCTGATACTTTTATCAAAGTAGGTTTCCCAACTAAAATGGTCATTACCTCTTTAACACCCCTTCCCAACAACCATTTTATTTTCTTTTACACCAAGAATCTTCCTAAACTTCTGAAACTACTCCTTGCTTAATGCTTTCCTGAAGATTGCAGCAAGCTGAACTTCAGTCCTATAGTGTGCTTTACTACTAAGTGTATTCATGTGGTTGTGGTGAAAATAACTAAGTTAGAACCTTATAATTAGCGTAATTTTGTTATTTTCAGTGAATCTTCCAAATTGTACAAGGTCTATGTTTTGTCACAGCTAAATATTGTAGTGAGCCAATATGTGAAGTTCTTTTAGAAGGATAGATCCTCTATGTCTCGAGAGCCTCCAAGGGAAATTGAGAAGGGAGAGAAGATTCCTATCCCGGAGGGATGTTGAGAAGGGAGAGAAGCTTCTTGTCCCAAATGTTGATCCACAGGTTTAAGCGAAATCAAGTTCAGATTAGCAGAGTTTCAATGCAGAGATACAGCATGTCTTACCACACATTACAGTGGAAGCCTAGGTGGCTTATCCATACACTACAAGTGGAAAAGGAGCAAGTAGGAAATCCATGAATTTCATCCTGTAAACATACACCATTCAAAGAAATTATTTTGTTTACATCATGAACAACAACTGAAAAGAAGAGGACATTGCAGTCATAGATGCACTTAAATATTCATTTTGAGTTTGCAAATGCTAAAAGAAATTAGTTCACAATGAACAAAAGGCTCTGGAATTCGTCCCATAGGTAATATATGTGTGCCCCATCAACCTTAACTAGCACATGTTAATGAAAACTAACTATAGTTAGTTAAGGGCCACTAGAATCATGATTTTTCAAAGCACAAAAGCACAAGGCACAGTATTTTGCACACAACCGACTTGATTTCCTATTGCATATTATGTTTTAACACATTTATAGTTCCTATTTCTTTTGAAAATTGTACACTGAAGATAGATTGTATCTCTAGGAAGAAATAGCTCACCTTAGAATAGATAGATCTTATCTTGAAACCATCTATACTATCATATTTTGTCCCTAATACTTTTATCAAAGTAGGTTTCCCAACTAAAATGATCATTGCCTCTTTAACACCCCTTCCCAACAACCATTTTATTTTATTTTACGCTAAGAATCTTCCTAAACTTCTGAAACTACTCCTTGCTCAATGCTTTCCTGAATATTTTAGCAAGCTGAACTTTAGTCCTGTAGTGTGCTTTACTACTATGTCTATTCATGTGGTTGTGGAGAAAATAACTAAGTTAGAACCTTATAATTAGTGTAATTTTGCTAGTTTCAGTGAATCTTCCAAATTGTACAAGGTCTATGTTTTGTCACAGCTGAAGATTGTAGTGAGCCAAGATGTGATGTTCATTAAGAAGGCTAGATCCTCTATGTCTTGAGAGCCTCCAAGGGAAATTGAGAAGGGAGAAAAGATTCTTGTCCCGGAGGTAATATATGTGTGCCCCATCAACCTTAACTGGCACATGTTAATGGAAACTAACTATAGTTAGTTAAGGGCCACTGGCATCATGATTTTTCAAAGCATAAGAAACAGTATTTTGCACACAGCTGACTTGATTTCCTATTGCATATTATGTTTTAACACATTTATAGTTCCTATTTCTTTTCAAAATTGTACACTAAATATATATTGTATCTCTAGGAATAAATAGCTCACCTTAGAATAGATAGATCTTATCTCAAAACCATCTATCCTATCATATTTTTTCCCTGATACTTTTATCAAAGTAGGTTTCCCAACTAAAATGGTCATTACCTCTTTAACACCCCTGCCCAACAACCATTTTATTTTCTTTTACGCCAAGAATCTTCCTAAACTTCTGAAACTACTCCTTGCTCAATGCTTTCTTGAAGATTTCAGCAAGTTGAACTTCAGTCTTGTAGTGTGCCACTTCAACTTTTTCTTTTTGCACCTATTCTTCCTAAAAAAGTGATAATCGATCTCAATATACCTAGCCCTTGCACAAAACATCATATTTTTTCTTAGTTAAATCACACTCTCATTGGCACAGTAGATGGTGTGCCTTGACAAAAATCCTTCAAGAGAACAATATTTCCATTCCAGGGCTCAAGTTGTCCAAGTTAGGATTAAGGGGTGGTGTAAGGATTATATAATCCTTCGTTGTCCATATATAGTCTAATTTATCATCTTGCCTAACTTAGGAGTTATTTTCTATAGTTTGGTGCCACCATGATATTGGTGCCATTAGTGCCACTGGTGCCATTGGTTCCACCAGTGCCATTTGGTGTTCCATTTGGTGCTACTAGTGACAATCCCTACATTTTAGGAGCCACTGCGAGTGCCACCAACAACCTCCATTAGTTGGTTGTGGTAGGTAGGTAGGTAGTTATGTTAAGTTAGCATCTAGTTACATTCAATTAGATGTATTTCAGTTGAGTTAGTGCTAGCCTTGAATGGTTGCATGGTAGTAGGATCCATTTCTCACCTACCTAATCAGTTTAACTGGTTTAACTGATTGATAGACTGAATTAGACATGTGGAGTTAGATTAGTGAGATCCGATAGTGATTTAGGCACTTCTATTTATCCAGTCAGTCAAGATTGAGTTGGTAGATTCAAATCTTATCCACATGATTCGAATTTTCCTTATTGTAACATTGTTGTATACTGTTGGAATTAATGAAGATTAATGTTATAATTTATTGATCAATTATTATCAAGTTTATCTAAAATTTATCTTGTTTAGTGTACATTGCTCTTACTATTCCACTATACAATTATTCCTTTCAATTGCTCTCATTTACTATAAATCAATGGTTCAATAATTTAAACAATCAGGAATCACATTGCTTTGGAAAGAACAACTAAAAAAATAGTGTTAAAAAAAAAGAGCAACATGTTTTCCCCTCCAATAGTGAGTATTATATTCATTCAGTTCATTACATATCAACATGTCTTTATCAGTCTAGTTGATTTGTGGTTGAAGGTACAATGTTTGATTAAACACTAACTTTGTCCACTTCACTGATCTCAGGAAATGATCCAGGCCGGAGTGATTAAGAAAAAAAACTGTAACGGGAAGTTGATTATGATACCCTAATGATGATTGATGGCAATAACAATAAAAATTTGGGTGTTTCATCCTCAACAATAGAATAATTGGAGACCAGTCAAATGCAAGAAGTGAATGAAGAAACTATTGTTGATATTCCATTGATGGAGTCTATGATTCACAATAGATGGTGGGTTTCATCCTCGATAAATGGGACATAGAAATGTGGTGAAAAACAAGAAATTCAAGGGATAGATCTTGTCATCCAAGTGATGGAATCTAACAATCACATTAAAACTAGTGTTGTTAAACCAAATAAAAGACAAGCAAAAAAGAGAAAATTCTAAAATGATCATAAATAAACACTATGCAAAGTGGTGAAGAACAAAAAATTCATAATGATTTGGCACTTTTATGGTCTTAATCTATTAAGAGACCTATTTTGATGATATTTTGGAGGTAAGATATATTTTGAAGATTAATGGATATAGTTTTGAAAAGGTCTAATATTTCATGCACCTATAAGCATTGCATTAACATTTCTCTCTGGAAATAAAAACTTGGAGTTTCCTGAGGAAAACAATAACTATTTACTCATATTTCTTCATAAATTCATTCTATTATGGTGTGTTATGTTACATGTGTAGTAGTAGTTTTTTTTACCCTAGAAATGAACAATATAATTTTTATTTAATATAAATGAAATCGAGCACAATTGTCAATTATTACTGTTGAAATTCACCAAGTCATCATAGAAAATATATGAAAAAGGATATTAAAAGTATTTGTTCAGCTGCAAATGCTCTGAAACTTCTCTGAGTGTATAAGTAATTGAATATATTTTATATCACTCACTAATTAACAACATAAGAAATGGAATATATTTTCTATCACTGGTACACAATTAGATGTAAGTGACTAGGCGACTAAAAAAATGAGTCACCACAAATTTTTCAAGGGATAAATGACCAAAATTGAGCAATTTTAAGTGATCTAGATAAAAAAAACTAAGGTAAAGGGATAATATAGTCATAGGATACAATATACGACTAAATAACAAGTGACTAAAATAAAAATAACTAAAGTAACATGGTGTAATCATTTATCATGTGAGGTAGAAGGGGATACAATTTGCCCCCAAAAATTACTTACAAATTTGAATCTTGATATGAAATTTTCAACAACTCATTAGTTTTAAGGTAAACAATCAACGAAATTCCATAATTTGTGGATCTCCCATCAATTTGTGTAGTTGGTTGAGTACCATGAATTTCCCATGGAAAAGGTGTAATTGAAGTCATGTTTATTAGCATAGAGTGGAACAAAGACAATGGTGCATGATTGCAAACATTTGGTGAAATATTGGAAAATACTGAGAAGGGGGGGGGGGAGAGTTGGTGAATCAGAATTGTAACTTTTCACAATCTAAAACCACTTTTATAATTTACTTATTAAACAAATAATAAACAAGAACACACAAAACAAAAATTTATCATGGAATCCCATTTGGGTAAACCACCAATACTTTCTATTACTGCAAAATTCTTATTTACAAATGGTTTTTTCCTACTATTACAGACAAGGATGGTATTACACCCTATTTACCAGTAACTACTGGAAGGAGGAAAAAACCCCCTGTTTTGTCATCTACAACTGACAGGATGCTACTACACCCTATTTACCAGCTTCTGCTGGAAGGAGGCTACAACCCCCTATTTTGTCAGCTACAACTGACAGGATGCTACTACACCCTATTTACCAGCTTCTGCTGGAAGGAGGCTACAACCCCTTGCAAGACTATTCCTGCCCTAGCACCACCCTTCCACCCTAATATGTTTTTAGTGTTAGGATATTTAGACACTTAGGAGTTAGTTAAGATCAGCTTGTGTAATATATCCATTAGGTAAAGTGTGTTTCTTTAGTATGCATTAGTATGCATTAGTATGCATTTGTAAATATTCTAATCTGACGATCACAATATGTTCTAGACATAAAGTGATCCAACGGTTCAACTTCTCTTAGATCATACCTACCATTGATCTGTGGCTTAACACCCGATTGGTCCATGATCTATATTTAAAGATCATGGAGGGTCCTTGGCTAGTTGATCGATTATGAGAAGCTCATATGTAACTTTCTTTCTTTTGCATAATAAATTGATCCAAGTAGCTATTTGGCTGGGGTCGTGGACTGTTTCCATCTCGAGGGTTTTAACCATGTGACAAACATCAGTGTGTTGATCTATGATCTATTTGTGTGAAGCGGTTGCTCGTCGCTCTTAAGTTTTAGGAAATAAACCCAAGTGCATCTAGAGTAGTCATCAATGAAAGTTAAGAAATATTTGAAACTAGAAAAGGAAGCAGATGGAAGAGGGCCACACAAGTCACTATGCACAAGCTCCAAGGGAACCGAGGCATGCCAAGAAGCATGTTTGTCAAAACTATCCCAATGATGTTTTTTGAGTACACAATTGGAACAAACACCATCCTTGCAAGATACCATAGAAAGACCAGTCACCATATTGTATTTACATGGTTGTTGCAATGAGCGATAATTTAAGTGACCAAATCGCTCATGCCAAAGTTTGCTCAAGTTATCACTATGAGCAACAAAAACTGAAGGAAAAGGTGATGACCCAAAGTTTTTCCCAAGTTGAAGGGATTGACTACAATGAAACCTTTGCTCCTGTCGCAAAAATGAACTCCATCCGCCTTGTTCTTTCCCTTGCAGCCTTACATAACTGGGAAGTCCATCAAATGGATGTCAATTCTGCCTTTTTACATGGTGATTTACAGGAGGAAATTTACATGGAACAACCTCCTGGATATGTTCAAGATAACTCTAGCCTTGTCTTTCTCCTTAAGAAATCTTTATATGGCCTTAAGCAAGCTCCTAGAGCTTGGTATGCCAAAATGGATAGCTTTCTCCTTGACACTGGTTTTTCTAGATTCCATTATGACCCCAATGTTTATACCAAGAAAGTAGGAAACCATCTCATCATACTTGTTCTTTAGGTTGATGATCTTATCCTTACTAGTAGTGACCCTAACTTTTAACCCATGTGAAATCCAGTCTTAAGCAAAATTTTGAAATGTCTGACTTAGGACATTCGCATTATTTTCTTGGTCTCCAAGTCTTGCAAATCAAAGAAGGAATATTTATTTCCTAGTCTAAGTATGCTTGTGACCTTCTTCGTTGCTTTCACATGGAAGATTGTAAACCAACCCCTTCTCCCTTCCAATCTGGAATCAAAATTTCTACCACTTGTACTTCCCCTGAAGTAGATGCCACCTTGTATCATCAGCTTATTGGTAGTCTCTTATACTTGACTCATTCCTGTCCTGACCTTTACTTTGCCATTGGTTGTGTTGCCCATTATATGCAAACACCTCATGAAAGTCACGAGAAAGTAGCAAAAATAATACTTTGATATATTTGAGGTACAATTCAGTTTGGGATTCATTACAGTATATGGGGGAAACCTTTGTTGGTTGGTTTCACTAATTTAGATTGGGTGGATGATCTTGATGATCGAAATTCTACTACAGGTTATGTTTTCAATCTGGGATTTGGACCTATCACTTGGGCTTGTAATAAACAACAAGCTCTTGATATTTCTTCAGCAGAAGCATAATATCGAGCCACTGTTAATGCCAGTCAGGAAGCTTTATGGCTTCGACAGATCCTTTTAGAGTTTGTATTCGAGTAGCAGCAGCCTACTCCGCTTTGGTGCGACAATCAAAGTGCCATCAATATTGCCAAAGATCCAGTTCTACATCAACGCAGCAAACACATTGAGCTACACATGCACTTCATCAGAAACCTTGTTCATGATCGTGTTCTTGAAATGCTCTACTACCCTACAAATGATCAGGTTGCAGACATCTTCACCAAGTCTCTTACAAAAGCAATTTTTTCTAAACTTCGATCTATGTTAGGAGTTCAGGAACGTGTCCTTAAGGGGGGATAGGCTCTAATGCCTCCTTCCTTCTCCTAATAGTGTCACTTTTGTAAGTCCTTTAATATTATCCCAAGTTGTTCTTAAGGGGGGATGTTAGGATATTTAGACACTTAGGAGTTAGTTAAGATCAACTTGTATAATATATCCATTAGGTAAAGTGTGTTTCTTTAGTATGCATTAGTATGCATTTGTAAATATTCTAATCTGATGGTCATGATATATTCTAGACATAAAGTGATCTGACAGTTCAACTTCTCTTGGATCATACCTACCATTGATTTGTGGCTTAACATTCGATTGGTCCATGATATCTATTTAAAGAGCATGGAGGGTCCTTGGCTAGTTGATCGATTATGAGAAGCTCATATGTAACTTTCTTTCTTTTGCATAATAAATTGATCCAAGTAGCTATTTTGCTGGGGTCGTGGACTATTTCCCTCTCGAGGGTTTTAACCATGTGACAAACATTGATGTGTTGATCTGTGATCTATTTTTGTGAAGCAGTTTCTCAAGGTGTTCGGTCTTTTGGGAGTACCATGTGTACCCAAACATTCAGTAATATTCCAGATTTCTTTACCCTTCAATATCTGTCACACTCATTTGTCTTTGCTTATTCTTCTATAATTTGGACCCCATAGACCATTTCTCTCACTCATCCCTCTGTGTATAAATACCTTCATGTTTCCTGCAGACACATCTCTTCACCATTGCTCCATTTCATTCCTCGATCGGGCCTCTTCATGAGAGCTTAATTCCTCATTCTATTAATTAGTTGTAGAGTCATATACCTCCATCATGATTATTCAAAACAACTAAAATAATTCCCTGTTAACCGATTTACATTTTATTCTTCCAGTCGTGTTCTTTCATAATCTCTATTTCTGCAATCATCCTCAGTCGTTGATCTCATTTCGGGATTTTTCATGACAGTAGATATGAGATAAAAAACAGATAGAATATATGTGACTTTTTCCAAATATCATTCCACGATTTTTACTTTCCACACCAATCATTCCGTAACGTTGATATTTTTCAAGCTCTCCATGACCATTGATCTGATATGGAAATCAGATATTGGATATGTGACTTTTTCCAAATATCATTCCATGATTTCTTCTTTCTAAACCAATCTTTCCACATCATTGATTTCATTCAAGTGCTATTCTGATCGTCGATCTTCTGAATTACAAATTGTGGGTTTGTGATATTTTCAACATGCCATTTAGATATTTCCGTTTTCCACACCAATATCTCTACACCACTGATCTCGTTCAAGTGCTATACCGACCGTTGATCTTCCAGATTGTGGATTGCGGGTTTGTGACCTTTTTTAACATGCCTTTTCTAGATTTCCACTTTCTACCATTTTTCTTCTGCACCATTGATCTTATGCAGATGTTTTCGGGACCAACGATCTTACGAATTTTGGGTTAAATAAATGTGAAATTTCCCAAATTCGTTTTGTGATTCTTCACCTTCCGCTTCCCACCTTCCATTTTTCTTCTACACCATCGATCTTATGTGGATGTTTTCTAGAACGTCAATATTCCAGATTTCAAGTAGCGAAACTATGACATTTCCCAAATTCTTTTCGATATTCTCTGCCTTCCACTTCTCTCTTTCCACATTCTGCTAATGAACTCCTTTCCACATCATTGATATTTTGCAGATGTCTTCCTAACCATTGATCCACGATCAAATGTGGGTTTTTGGATCTCTCCTTTTCTTTGTGCAGAAATCATTCCCCATCATATATTTCCTTCAGAATTCAATCCTAACCATTGATCTATGAACAAATGTGGGTTTGTGGATCTTCCCTTTTCTTTGTGCGTAAATCATTCATCATTTTTAATCTTCTCAAAATCAGCTTCTGCATTTATCTCGTCTGATCTAGACCATCCATGTACCTGATGCCAAGTCCCTCTGTAAGAAGTATTTATATGGAGTGATACATGATTTAGTAGGTTTTGATTTAGCAAAACCACTAAATCTAACCAACCCGACCAATGTCCCAGGAAACCCTCAATTAAGAGTGGACTCCAGTTCTTTGATAACTGGATTACATAATAATTTCACGTCCAAGCTCTGCTATTAACTCACCCACTAGATAATAAACAAAATGAATTAGGACCATCAGATCTAGATCGACGATGGAATCCAAATATCATAAAGTGGATCATTAGAGAAATTTTGCGCACATTAGAATTTTATTTATCCGCGGTAGTTCTCCAAGCAAAATCAGTGACAACCATGGATATGCTTCCACGATCAACCTCATATGTTGATCTCAGTATCTTTCTTGGTGATTAGTTTATGATTTCCCAGCCCAAATTCCTTTTTATCCTCCTCGCTATTTCATTTGCGAAATTCATTATGGTCATAGATTTTTGACACCTTCCGATCTTCGCCACACGATCTTCAAGCACATGGATGGGGTATATATGTTTATCTCATTCGTAACTCTACTTTGCGAAATTAATTTCCTGCCATAGATCTGTTTGATCTATGGATCTTCAATTCTGATTGTTATCTTCCACTACTTGCTTTGTAGATCTTTCTCCTATCATCGACCCTATTACTATTTTTCCTTTGTTATTGTTGAACTCCTTTGAAAATTTGGCCATGCCTAATCTCCACCGCACAATCTCCAGTCGTATGGATGATTAGTTTGGGATTATATCGGGAGTTCTTTCACTTGGTGAAATTGATACCAGCCATTGATCTATACATGCTCTTTAAAATCTCCATTCTGCACCATTGATCTATCTAAGATACAGGTCTTCAAATCTATGGTTGAATTGATCAGTGGAACGACCAATTCCTTCACAGAAAATTTCGATCTCACACAGTCTCTACACTATCTCTTCACTCCTCACTCTATAGATTTCCTTTTTCATTGTTGAATTCATCCTACTACCATGTCTATTGGTTATTCCTTTGATATTCATGAACTCCTTTGACATCAATCACAATCCATGCAATGGATCCTTTGTCTTTTACTGATTTCATCCTTCTACATGTCTATTGGTTATTCCTTTGTCATTCATGAACTCCTTTGAACTCCTTTGACATCAATGACAACTATGATATCAACAACATTGACATAGTAGGAATTTGACAATTTTGGACTATTCAATCATTTTCTTAATTTGTCATTGTTGGATGCACCTTATGGACCCATTGACCCACATTTGTAATTTTTTGTTAGACATTGATAAAATGATCTTATATTATTTGATTACATTATGTTTTAATATGTTTTTATCTCTTTTATATTTTTTTGTTTGATTTCTAGAATCTCTAAAGGATCACACCCAACTAGATGGATTTTAAGTGTCTCCTCCCAACTGGATCACCCCTAAGGGGAATTGAACCCGAGTCTCCCTGTTTAAGAGACCCACACCTTAACTAAATAAGATAAAGAGAATTGACCTCTCTTTTATAATATTTATCACTCTTTATACATTTTATTGTTTCCATTGTTTTCCTCTTTTCACATATGTTCATAAAAAAAACACTCTTAACGTTTATTAGTAAAAATTACAGTTAAATCCCTATCTCTCTCCTAACAAAACTCTTTAATTTGATCACGTCCTTTTTATCACCTTTATTTTAATCACTAACTTTTTATCTCCAATGTAACTATTGGTTTTCTTGGTAAAAATAACTCATCACTTCCTTTTTATCGCAAATGTAACTATTGGTATTCTTGGGTAAAATAACTCATCATGCAAGACAAATGATATTTCCTTTAGTGTCTTAAGGGTTTTCTCCAAGGTGTTTTGACTAGAAAAGGTAATGTTACAAATTATGACATATTAAACATCCTTTCATAGATTCATGGTCACGGAATATCAACTAAAACCAATCGATCGAGCCATGGCTTCGAACAAAGGACCTAGAGTGAGCAAAGTAGAAAGAATTTCAGAAGGAATGATGAAGAAAGGGAAGGATCTACGGACTAAGTTTTAAAGTGTTATAGACACCAAAATTAAATAAGAAAACAAAACAAATAATATGATATTATCGGGATCTATTAGCGTCCATATATGTCGCAGTGTAGTTATCAAAATGACGAGTTTGGGATCAAATGGATGAGAAGAATCTCAAATATATGGACAATATGCAACTTCCTTCAAAGAAAATGAAGATGAATGACCTCTAGTTGTACCATATTCAGAATGTGATTATTAATCCATCTATGGATGAGTTACCAAACAAGAATCTTAGCGGGTTGAGCAAGGGATCCAACAAGCATATGGTTACTTCACCAAAAATAACGGTATCCATGTGGAAAAGAAGCAAGGATTTCATGGTAATAATAGAATTATTTATTTTCTGATATGTAGAATTTATGTGAACAAAACCCCAACCCATTCAAGCCAAGTTGATTGACATGCATTATAGATCTTGGAACCGTCATGAGTATCAATCTAGGTTTTAGATAGGTTTGCACTAGAATCTATACTCTGCACTAGTATATGTTGGTAAGGGTTTGGGTAAGTGAGTTGCGCAGAACTGCGAAGGCTGCGAAAGCTCACGCATCACTGCGCAATTCAAAGTGAGCACAAAAGGCGGAAAATAAACTAATTTTGAATATTTTATGTATATTTTTGTATCGGTTGACCATATTCTGTGGATATAGGTTATTAGTGGTTAAATCAATTAGAAGTAAGTTAGAAGTGGACCTTGAATGTAAAGGCACAAGCCTATATATAGATTAGAATTGCAATTGTAAGGAGAGATCAAGAGGTGTATGAGATGTGTATGAGATGAGACTGAAGTGAGAGATTGAGTCTTTTGGTGATTTGTGAGCGATTCTGTGGATTGATATTTCTCTTGCTATGGAGAAAGAAGACAGTTGTTTTGGATCTGTTGCAATGGAAGTATATGATACGATGGATATTGAGCTGAATCACGATTGATCGTGTTCCTTTTTCATATGTTGCAATGTCTTTTCCTATCTTTATTTTTTTCGATGGCTATGTTTTATGAATGAGGAATGCAATACTGTTGCGATGTCTTTTCCTGTCTTTATTTGCTACGATAGCTCTGTTTTATGAATAAGGAATGAAACACTGTTGCAATGTCTTTTCCTATATTTTATGTTTTATGAATGATGAATGCCATACTGCTGCAATTAATGCTATACTTCTGTGATGAATAGTTGAATGATGCAATCTGTTAGATCTGTGATAGAAAAGATAGATCTGTGATGAATACTGCGATATTAGATAAATGGTTCTACTAGATCTGATAGTTATGTTGATAAATATCGGATGCCCCCAATCCTCCTATTTACTACCAGAAACTTGGTTACAACAGCTCTCCCTCGAACATATCGAGTGAGACTTCATCCGCTCTGTGGGTGTTGTTGAGCAGGGTAAAACCTGTCTGGGTCGGTGCTTAGGGAGATCACACTAGTTGGACATCGACCGAGTGGGAACCCCTATCAACGAGGCTTGTTGGTGGTTTTTTTACAACAAATGGTTCCGTTTCTAGGACCTCATTGTGATTGAAGAGGAGGATATGTTGCGGCATCCGATGAAATCAGAGATCCAAGATTGGTTCAACCTAAGACTGCAAGAGTTCACTGAAGCTGAGAATCAGAATCTAAAGTTGATGACAGACTCTTGGTTGGAGAGATACATTCATGAAGGTCCTCATGAATGGTTTTTCTATGAGTTTCCTATCATACTGTATAAGTGGTTGACGCGATTCACCTACAAGAAGCGCAAATTATATGAAGGAGAGCCGACGTCGTGGAACCCCGAGCTAATTCAAGAACTCCAGGAAATTGACAATAAGGCATCGCAGGCTGTTGAAGTATGGTTGGACAGTATTCTGGAAGGATACATTATTGAGTTCACGTTTGATACCAACAAGTCCTACAGTGAAGCAGAATGGGAATTTTTCAATGGACCATAAGGTAGGTTCATGTTGTCTCTGCAATTGTCATTCAATATGCTCGTTTGTGAAAAGGGAATACTAAAGATGCACCTTTAGTAGTAATACTTTGGTGTGCGGAAGCTGTGAATACCGCGATCGAAGTGAGGCAATGAATGGAAATATAAGGGGTAGATGGGTGTAAGTTTCGATGATACTATGAGGGCAGCCGAGGAAGAGAGTGGTTGTACAAGGGGTGGAGCAAGGTTTCGAGCAGAGAAGAGGCAGAGGATAGGAGATCCTACTATGATCAGAATGCAAGACCATGAAGGAAAACCACATGAGACGAAGCGGCCCTACAACAATGAAGAGGATGAACACAACCAAGCTACGCCTAGGGTGGCAGTAAGGTAAAACCCCGGTAGCAATGTGTCCACACCTCCATGCACTACTCTACCATTAGAAAAACATATGCAATCTATGTCGACATGTCTGACGTGCCAAGTGACATCTAATAGTAAAGCAACATCTGCAGGAAGAATATCTAGGATGGTAGGAGATGATTTGAAGCTACCTATGTTCCATGGAAATGGAACTAATGACTCATAATAGTATTGGTTCTTATGTGAGGTAGTATGGACTACCAGGAAGACTACCAATGAGGATGTAAAGAAAGGCTAGTTAGTGACCACCCTTTAGGGCCGTACGATCAACTGGTACATGAGATTCATGCAGGTCCCGCAGGGGACCGCGGTGAAGACTTTGGATGAGATTTGGAAGGGACTACTTGAAGAATTCAAGAAACCAAAATCTGAAGCACGGTACATTACAGAGCTGAAGGAAATCAAGCAATTCCCTAATGAGACGGTTTGGGACTTTTATCAGAGGTTTAAGACACTAATGGAATGGGTAAGCTTTGATATGAGTGATGTCCAACATAAAGAATGGTTCATTGAGGAACTGGTCCCTCATATCCGACACCCATTAATGCAGCAAAATATCGTGACGAAGAGCGAGGCTCTGAAAATTGCAATGAAGCTGGAAGCTTCACCTATTAGAGAAACTGCTGTCGGCATAAACCAAATCTAGGTGCAGCTAGCGAACCTAAAAATTCAACTGTAGGATATCAAGAAGGCTAAAGATGAACATGATGACTTGTGGTGCACTTGATGTCACATGGATGGGCACATGAAATATACTTGTCCTTATTTTCATAATTATCTACTCTCAGGAGTGCTGAACCCGTTGAGTTGCGGTAGTGTGCCGTGGTGTCACATATGTCAAGGTTATGGGCACCGACATGAAGATTGTACCTACCTGAAGAAAATGGTTTTGAAGCCAACAAGATTATATTGCACCTTCTGTTGCTGAGTTGGGCACGAGGATAAGGATTGTCGAGCTTACGATCTACTTCAAGAGTGGACCTATGATGCATATTTTGTGAAAGGTGAAGATCCTCGCATGGTACAGCAGCCATAGCCATAGGTCTGAGGTGATATAGCCACCACCTCAAGTATAGTATATGAAGCCATCCCAGATACAGTTTATTCCATCACAACCATAGACGCATGTTGCACCACATTCGCAGTTCACATCGAGACCACAGTACACTCAAACGCCAATGGCTTTGCCACAGCCACAGTATGTCCAAGAAACACACTATGTTTAGTAGCAGCTAAATTCCCCACAACAATAAATGGTGCAACCTCAGTATCAGCAGCAAGTATCTCAACCACAATATCAGTAGCAAGGAGGATACTGCGGAGGATTTGGATTCAGGGGAAGAGGAGGTTTCAGCTATGGAGGAGGATAAGGTCAGGCATCAATCTAGTGTTATAATTGTGGGACATTTGACCACTATCATAGAGATTGTCCCCATTTACACTACATGTACTACGCGGTGAATGATCATACTATTGGAAATGGTCCTCATTTAATTGCAAAATGGCAGGTTGGCAATGTTCCTTTATTACAAAATTAGAATCAGTTCCAGACCTAGAATCAAATACAGAACCAACAGTAATTGCAAAATCAAGGGCAGCCCCAAATTCTAGTACAAAATCAGAATATCAATCAGCCTCTAAACCCACTGGTGAACTAGAATCCACCATCGAATCAGCCTCTACCGCAGAACCAGAATCAAGGGTCGACAGTTGCGACCATTCTAGCAGAACCGTAGACAGAGGATGTTGAGGTCAGGATTGTTACTTGAGGAGGCACGATGACTAGAGAATATGGACAATGACCACAAGTGTAATTGGCTTGAAAGAAGAAATCACAATTTGATATTGTGACTGAGAGAGATACCTTTTTCGAAGCTCATGAGGTGCTTGGAAGAAATCCTGGTAAGACACCTATTTTTGACATGCCTTCTGCTTTTGATTCTTTGTTAGAAGCTAGACCATCACAGCAGTATGGTGTGTTACAACATTTCTTCGAGAGTTGTTTATCCTTGGAAAAAGATCCCGATGCTTTGGTTGAGATCGAGAAGTTGCTGCACCGACCGGATAGAGAGTTGCAAGACTCTGCGGTGAACTCTTTACAAAAGAAAATATGGGTAAAGAAATGTAGATGAACATCCAGATTAAGGACTACGAAGTTGATTAAGATATTCTAGATCTTGGGTCAGATGTGAACATCCTGACAAAATAGACATGGAAGAATATGGGGGAGCTGAAGCTTGGTTGGTCCCCAGTGCAACTAAGATTGTCTAATCAGGCCAAAGTTCAACCGATCAGCCGTGTGTCAAATTTGGTTGTAGATGTCGAAGGTATGAGGACTCGTGCTAATTTCGATGTAATCGAAGTCATTGATGGAGGGGTCCAATTACAACATGGCCTTGATAAATTTTAAGAAGCAATTGATGACATTTGAGAACCAAGATATCCGAGTCATTTCCTCGATGGATCCAAATGAAGGAAGGCGATATATTGAACTAGTCAAAGATGAAGTCGTGAGAGGATGGGATCACATTTACAATATCTCAAAGGATTACATCCATCCTAATACAGATAGAGAATTGGGTTGGCACAATGCTAGCTATGCGTCCTCTGATTCTGATGACGCGCTAGAAAATTGGAAGAACTGGCTGCATGATGTATCACTTAGAAAATGCAGGTTGATCACGCAGTCGCTACACCATGTCGCGACTGATATCATTAAGTTTTCAATATATGAAGGACTACTGGAACTATCTGGGTTCCTCGAGGAATTTGAAGCAAAGGTATTTGAGCCTCAACACTTGTTGGCATTAGTAGAAGCATTAAAGTCCACTCCAACACACTGGTGGGCTGTTCGTAAGGAGACCGTTCATGAATGGGCACAATGTCGATGGTTGATGACTATGCACTTTGACTATATGGAGGTATACCACACTCAGAGGTATGATGGACAGAATATCCCTTGTAGTCATCTGAGGGAATTCCAGACATTGTGGGAATCGTGAGCCAAGGATGAGTGGATCCATGCTTTTATTCACACATTGGATGAAATTCCAAGGTCTTGGTACATATCAGCCAAGCCACACAGAGAAATTACCACTTGGGAGGAGATGAATTTTTTCTTTACACATACCTTCAGCTTTGCAAATGCTAACGCAGAAGTTAATAATGCGCTACAGATCATTCGGGATGTAGTCTTGAAAGTGGTCCCAGTTGTATATCCTGTGGACCCACATGCGCATTGCCACATGCAATCAATGATGGAATTCTACAACCTCTCTGGTGAGCTGGAAGATGATGATGAGTTGTGCAACATTAATGTTCCAGAGACTGAATGAATTCGAGATGTCGCAGCACCAGATGTCCCGACGGATCCCATGACTCAACCACTAAAGATTAAGAAAGTTAACATTGGGACGGAGGAGAATCCAAAATTTGCCAATATTGGGGACTACTGGGACGAGGAGACTATGGCAAAGATCACATATCTCCTGCATGATTTTTAAGATTTGTTCCCAACCAAATTCTCCGAAACGAAGGGGATATTGGGTGACCTAGGGGAAATGAGAATCCCGCTAAAACCAGATGCAAAACCAGTGCGACAGAGTCCATACTATTTGAATCCGAGATATAAAGAAAGGGTCAAGGTTGAACTTGAGTGGATGCTAGATGTAGGGATTATTGAGCCGGTTGAAGAATCAAAATGGATAAGTCCTATGGTGGTTCAAGACAAAAATACTGGGGAATTCTGAATCTGTGTCGATCTAAGGAAGCTGAATGATGCTTGCATGCATGATCCCTTTCTGACACCTTTTATGGATGAGGTTCTTGAGCGAGTAGGTGGTCAAGAAATGTGTTCCTTCACAGATGGATTTTCTGGGTATCACCAGATCAGAATTGCAAAGGAATACTGCCACAAAACCACATTTTTCATTGAATGGGTTTTCTTTCAGTACATAATGATTCCATTTGGGATGAAGAATGCACCTGCGGTATTCTCTCGGGTTGTCTTCGCTACATTTAAATACTTTATTAAGAAATTTCTGCAAGTATATATGGATGACTGGACAATCTATGGATTGATCAAGGATCACTTGGAAAATTTGCGCTTGATGCTGGAGAGGTGTTGACAACATTAGATCACATTGAATTCAAAGAAGTGCATCTTTTGTGCACCATTCGGGATACTATTAGGTCACATCTTATGTAAGCAAGGGATTTTGGTTGATCCAGTGAAGAATGCGCTCATTCTGAGCTTGCTACCACCTACAAATATGAAGATGCTTCGTGCGACACTAGGGCATACTGGGTACTATCACAAGTTAATCTGCAGTTATTCTATGATTACTATACCCATAGAGAAATTGTTAAAGAAGGATTCTGCATTCATATGGAGCCAGGAATGTCAAAGTATCTTCAACAAATTGAAGGCCAAGATGGCTTCAACACCCATACTTGTGTTACCATATTGGACAAAGGAGTTTCATCTCCATTTCGATGCCTTGTCTGTTGCGTTGAGAGTGGTACTCGTGCAACCAGGAGAAGGAGATATGGATCATCCGATAACCTTTTTGAGTAGAAAGTTATCCTTTGTGGAGAAGAATTACACAACCACAGAAAGAGAGGGGTTGGTAATGGTATATGCACTGCAGAAATTCAAGCATTATCTCTTGGGTGGTCATTTCAATATATTCACTGACCATTTAGCTTTGAAGTATTTGGTCAATAATCCTGTGTTGGGGGGGGAGATCTGCTACTGGATACTTCTCTTTCTGGAATTTGATTTCAAAATAATCGTGAAACTAGGACGCCTAAACGTTGGTCCTGATCATCTGTCCCGCATTGAGATTGGTGAAGAAACCACCAATATTGATGATGGATTGTTGGATGCATAGCTGTTTTGAGTTGATATCGCAGAGGACCATTATGCACCGATAATTCAGTTCTTGGCAACTGGAGTTGCACTAGAGGAGATGATGACTAGTCAAAAGAAGGAGTTGGTAGTGAAGGATTCATATTTCCAGCTGATCGCAGGACAATTATACAAGCTTGGACCTGATGAGATCTTGAGACGATGTGTTGTACCTCATGAACAAGGGCGGATTCTGGAAGAAGCACATGCATAAGTTGCGAGTGTACATTATGGAGGAAGTGCTATCGCGCGTAAGGTACTGTGCACTGGTCTATGGTGGCCTACATTGCATAATGATGCTACAAATTACGTGCAGAGATGTAATGTTTGTCAACGTGTCAGGAAACCATCACGGCAAGATGATATGTAGCTTGTACCACAGGTAACTTTAAAACTTATTGATAAATGGGTGGTGGACTTTGTGGGTTCAATCAACCCACCAGGAAAGTGAACCAGTGCATGCTACATCATCATAGCCACTGCCTATATTACAAGGTGGGTGGAGGCCGCACCAGTTGTGGATTGCACTGTTGCAACAACAACAAATTTCATCTTTGAAAACATCGTGATGCGGTTCATATGCCCTAGGGTATTGATGAGCAACTAGGGTAGCCACTTTATCAGCCACATAGTAAAAGAACTGACAAAGGATTTGCAGGTGCAGCATAAGAAAAGCACCCCATATCATCCATAGGAAAATGGAACTATAGAAGCGTTCAACAAAATATTTTAAACCACGTTGACAAAGGTATGTAATTCTAAATAGGATGAATGGGATTTAAAGATCCCTGTGGTACTGTGGGCGTATCGCACCACTTGCAAGAGGCTAACAGGGCAGTAGTCGTTCAAACTTGTATATGGAAAAGAGGCGGTTATGCCTATGGAGTACATTGTTCCTAGTCTACGCATCGTCGCAGCAACTGGTATGGGTAATGAAGAGGAACTTGAGGAGAGATAAATGTAGCTACTTCAACTGGAAGAGAACCGCTTCATTGCGGGCTTCTAGCAGTGTGTTGAGAAGGATTGACAGAAGGCGTGGCATGATCGACACATTAAAAAAAACAATTTTCCCAAGGATATTTGGTGTTGTTATACGACAACAAGTTCATAAAGCATCCAGGTAGTTTACAAATGCACTGATTAGGCCCATATCTTGTTCATTCAATTACTTCTGGGGTACAATTCAGTTGTAGCAGTTAGATGGAGTAGTGCTGCCAAAGCTAGTGAATGGTAACCACTTGAATCCCTATAAGACAGGGGTGAAAGGGCACATTGTCTAAAGCATTGCAAAAAAAAAAACAGTAGGCCCATGAGCGGGGGGCATATTGGGTTAAAGGGTAGGTGACTCATCATAGAATAGTTAGTTATCCACATAAAATGGTTGCTCCAGAACGAGGGGGTGTGATAGACAAAAGGTTTCCTGTCAGCAAGAGGTTGTACTGAGGGAAGAGAGTTGCGACAAGGTAGTCCACCGAAACAAAGGGGTGAGACAGATAAAAGGTTGCGCATCAACAGGAGGCTATGCTGAGGGAAGAGGGATGCGATAAGGTGGTCTACTGAAATAAGGGGGTGTGACAGAAAAAAGGTTGCATGTCAGCAGGAGGCTGCGCTGAGGAAAGAGGGTTGCGACAAAGTGCTTCGATGAAACCAAGGTTGTGCGACAGGTAAAAATGATGAATATACAAAAGGCTATGCCAAGAAGATAGGGCTGCGACATGCAGAAGGAATAGGGTTGCGTGAAAAGTGGTCACCTGAGATAGACAGAGTGGCTCACAATGTATGGGAGACTTTGTGACGGTGACAAGACGTCACATCAATACTCAATAAAATATGTCAAAGAAGGAAATGACGACATGGCTAATGTTATAATTTAATGATAACATATCCAAAAGGCAGGGAAGAAGAAACGACGGCCTTTCTGAATTCATAAATTAATGATAGCTAATCTAAACGACAAGATGGAAGAATCGACGACGTATTTAGCACACGAATGAAGAATCCATTCATAATGATGCACCCGAGTGAGTCATGATGGCATCTCAATTGAAATTGGCATTATAAGCTGAGACCTGATAGCTGTATGAACTCCAATAGGAAGTGTTGCACTAAGAAAATTTACAGAAGAGTTGGGTTGGGTTATTGAAGGAAGCTCTATTGTGTAAGGCAATGGTGGTCGAAGGGGCCATGCAAACCTCCCTAGATACAGGGAGTCCTATGAGTGAGAATGTTGTCTTAGCAGAAATTGATGAACAAGTAGTGAGTACACGGGTTAGCTTGGTGGACATAGATTTCTCTGGTGAAGTTATCCTTGGTTATGTTTCTCCCATTCGATTTGAGGTGCCAACTCAGATTCCCATGAGGAATCTAGATGGGACCAAAATTCCTGCTACATTTGACTATATCTATAGGAACAGGGAACCAGGTCCCTTAGGCAGTACCGAATGAGCCTGGAAGGACCAAGTGGATAGATGTAGGCTAAGCCTGAATGTAAGGAAGGACCAAGTGGGAAGCTGCAGGTTCAGCCTGACTCCGAGGAAGGACCAAGTGGTCATATGCGGGGTTCCAGACTGGGCCGACAGATAATGTTTTGAAGGACAACAACAAATGGAGAATGATGTAGCATTCATAGAAGAAGGAGCACGATGGCATTACAGGTTACACAAGTCCAAAATATTTCTAAGGTCTATTGTAGTTGACGTTGAAGGAAGTACTTGCGTCCAAACTTTGAGTCGACAAATCTAGAAACAGTCACCAACTGATGCATATGTGACAGTTTCTACTCTTTAGGGTCGAGGAAGACACCATGGTCAGTTGACGTGGTTCAAGGATGAGCCACAAGAGTATGTTGGGGGCCTATTGGCAGGGGTTTGGGTAAGTGAGTTGTGCAACACCGCGGAGGATGCACAAGCTAACGCGACACCGCGCAAGTCAAAGGGAGCACGACAAGCAAAATATAAACCACTTTTGAATATTTTATGCATATTTTTGTATCGGTTGACCATATTTTGTGGATATAGGTTATTAGTGGTTAAATCCGTTAGAATTTAGTTAGAATTGGACCTTGAATGTAAAGGCGCAAGCCTATATATAGATTAGAATTGCAATTGTAAGGAGAGATCAAGAGGTGTATGAGATGTGTATGAGACAAGACTAAAGTGAGAGATTGAGTCTTTTGGTGATTCATGAGTGACTATGTGGGTTGATCTTTCTCTTGCTATGGAAAAAGAATACTGTTGTTTTGGATCTGTTGCGATGGAAGTAATATGATATGACGGATATTGAGGTGAATCATTGTTGTCCTTGTTCCTATTGCATATGCTGAGATGTCTTTTCCTGTCTTTATTTGTTGCGTTGGCTCTATTTTATGAATGAGGAATGCAATACTACTGCGGTGTCTTTTCCTTCCATTATTTGTTGTGATGGCTCTGTTTTATGAATGAGGAATGCAATATTGTTGCGATGTCTTTTCCTGTCTTTTCTGTTTTATAAATGATGAATTCCATACTGCTACGATGAATGCCATACTGCTGCGATGAATAGTTGAATGATGTGATTGTTATATATGTGATAGAAAAGATATATCTGTGATGAATACTATGATATTAGATAAATGGTTCTTCTAGATCTGATAGTTATGCTCACAAATCTCTAATTCCCCGATCCTCCTCCTTACTTCCAGAAACTTGGTTTCGACAGATCTCCCTTTAACATCTCGAGTGAGACTTCATTTGCTCTGTGGGTGTTTCTGGGTAGGGTAAAACCTGTTTGGGTTGGTTCTTAGGTAGATCACGTTGATTGGGTGTCAACAAAGTGGGAAGCCCTGTTGACGAGGCTTGTTGGTGGGTTTTCGCCAATAGTATCTATAATCTACACTAGGGTTTAGATAGGTCTACACTAGTATGTGACATGTAATATCCGTTATAATTTAGTTAGAAGTGGACCTTGAATGTAAAGGCACAATCCTATATATAGATTAGAATTTCAATTGTAAGGAGAGATTAAGAGGTGTATGAGATGTGTGTGAGACGAGACTGAAGTGAGAGATTGAGTCTTTTGGTGATTTGTGAACGACTCTGTAGATTGATATTTCTCTTGCTATGGAGAAAGAAGACTGTTGTTTTGGATCTGTTGCGATGGAATTAATATGATATGATGGATATTGAGCTAAATCATTGTTTTCCTTGTTCCTTTTGCATATTATGAGATGTCTTTTCCTGTCTTTATTTGTTGCGATGGCTCTATTTTATGAATGAGGAATGCAATACTGCTGCGATGTCTTTTCCTTCCTTTATTTGTTGTGATGGCTATGTTTTATGAATGAGGAATGCAATACTGCTGCGATGTCTTTTCTTGCCTTTTCTATTTTATAAATGATGAATTCCATACTACTGCGATGAATGGCATACTGCTGTGATGAATAGTTGAATGATGTGATTATTATATTTGTGATAGAAAATATATATCTATGATGAATACTGTGATATCATATAAATGATTCTTCTAGATCGGATAGTTATGTTGATAAATCTCTGATTCCCTGATCCTCCTCCTTACTTCCAGAAACTTGGTTTCGACAGCTCTCCCTTGAACATCTCGGGTGAGACTTCATTCACTCTGCGGGTGTTTTCGGGCAGGGTAAAACCTGTCTGGGCTAGTACTCAGGTAGATCACACTAGTTGGGTGTTGACATAGTGGGAACCCCTGTCGACAATGCTTATTGGTGGATTTTCACCAACAATATCTATAATCTGCACTAGGGTTTAGATAGGTCTGCACTNCACACACACACACACACACACACACACACACACACACACACACACACACACACACACACACACACACACACACATATATATATCCTTGTTATCCATTTATGTGTAATTCATTCTAATGTAATAAGATATGGCTTCCAATGGAAAAAATATGGGCAAAAAATGACAAGAAACAATCCAAATATGAGATCTTATTACAAATGCATTATGGCACCCAATTTCCAAGTCAAAATATTGGTTAGACCTTGTTCTTTTCTGGAATAAAGTCGATTACATACAAACTAACCTGCTACTATAAATATGTTAAAATTATGGTGGATTTTGTCTAGGTTCAAAGATGTGTTGAAGACTTAATTATCGTAGTGACAAACTATAAAGGCAAACAAACTCATTCTCTAAGTCATCTAGCTATATCAGTCATGCAGGCTAGTTCATCCAACCAGCTCATTGATGAGGGATTGGATAGAAAAAAAATGTGTAGCAAACAACCTATTAATACCCTTTTCAAGCAACATTACCAGAATATCAACGTTCAATCTCTTTTCAACGATTGCACTTGAATTCTCAAACAATCGGCCTAATGGTGCAAGAATACAAGGCAAGCCACCTAATATAGGATTACATATGCAAACACATTTAAATGTAGGAAGCTTCCAACACTTGACTCCATTACTTGAAAATATGGGGCATGTATTGGATCTGAATCAATGGATCACTCATGGATCATGGACTACATGGATTCTATGATGGAAGGTCCCAAATTCACTACATCTATGGCTGTAGCCATAAATGGCTCTATGTTGAAGTTGGGTGCTCCAATCGAGAGGAATTCCAAACATTCTCTTGGAATGCAATACATAGATGGATAAACTCTAGAAGGAAATATATTCCATTTTAGCTTGCAACTCCTACTACAAATTTTCTAAATTTGATTGTGATTGGGGAAACAACAATGCATAGTATCATAGCTTTCATAATTACAATGAATATAAACTAAGAAAATCAAAATCTTTATCTTCCTCTATCAGTTGAAGAAAAAATAGAAAAAAATATTGAATTCCTTTGTAAACCATAAAATTCAGCCACAAATACTAGTACTAGCAGTGTTGAATCTTTCTGCAAACTCATTCCATACAGTGGCGATTGATCCCTGACGTCACTTATGACAAGGGGTGATTTCACTTATCCTTAATGACTGTAGTTTGAGAAGTTATTGTCACTTTGGACTCCAAAGAGACTGATACACCACAAGAGATGGTTCAGGTAAGTAACTCTATTCAGCCACAATTTGTTCCAAATGTTGTCAATATCCGAAGTTAGAACAACTATGTTGTTGATCTTTTTAATTTACTAGAAGAGTAAACTAGAAATTCATTAAATTTCTCTAACTATTAAGTTCTTGGAGTCAGGTTTCTTTATAGAAATCAAAAGGTCCCGACTCTTAATTTTTAACATGAATTCTTTGATGGTAAGATGAATTTTACATTGTTATAGTTCCACTTTATCGTGGTGTTCGGACATAGTTTATTAGTTTCCTCAACTTGTATGTTAAGCAACTAAGTTGGATGCTTGAACCTACCTAATGCAAAAAATTCTTAAATTGCATCAGAAATGGTTTGGAAGATGGAAATACTAAGTATCAGGACGTAATTGAGACCTTGTTTTCATGGCATTTACATGATTATAGACAACATGTGATTGTTATCAGAAACCATTATGCGTAATTTATAAAACATAGGTAAAAAAATTGTTAAACATGCATCATTAAAAACATAAGATATAGAAGATATCCATAATTATTGGTTAACAAATTAATCTGCTAATTGAAATTGCAGACATGATGAAAACTTTGATGAAGATATTGGAAAAAGTGGTTGCATCAATTTTGTATCAAAACAATCATGGATCATGCCAATACTCCTTCTTGATAAAAAAAAATGTCCCATGTGGATGGGTCCTTGTGCCCCCTGTGTCCCATGGACAAGGGGTCAGGTAGGGGATATATTTTGTTGTCCCTAAAATACTTTGTATTGCTTGGGGATGTCCCGATGTACCTTTCCATGCTGAAAAACATAGATGATGCCTTGGGATGTGCAAAACAATTCCACCTTATAAGGATAAAATTTTAATGGTAACCAATTAGGTTGATTTACTAACTATATGTTTTAATTTATCTAACATTAGCCATTGTTTCTAGTTTGATCCTAGATACTGTCACTTTAGCAATTTTGTTTCAGAGAATCAATATAATCTGTGAATAAAATGATTGTTGATTTTAAATAGATCCAACCTAATGATTCTTGATTAATAATGTTGTTTCTATCATCCGGTCCATGGATATTTTGTGTTCATGAGTGGGGAATTATAGAAGTTCAAAGCAAAGCATCATGTTGGAAGCTCGTGGAATAAACATCATGTTGTGGCTAAAACTGCACTATGTACTAGACATATAATTTACTTAATCTAGCATTCTTCAATTAAAATGTAACTTAATGATTGCTAGTATATTAATCTCTTATTTTCCTTCAATTTCAAGATTACATTGCCTCTGTGACCAATACGTAGCTTCCAGATGCAAATTTCAAGTAAGTTTTCCACTTTTATGTAAGCAACATCACTGTATTTATTTGACATACGATGATATCTATTTGTGGTGAATTCATTTTTAAGGAGCCAAAGTTTATCCCAAATCATGATTTCCAAGATACAATTTGATGTGATATATATATTACATATAGTAGAAAACATTTAACATCTATGAGGAAATAGTTCACATAGAGACATTTTAACTTTAATAATTTTCTTATCTGACTAAATTTCATAGTTTATGAATCCTTCAAATTCAGCCTCTGAATCCAGAATGGAGGCACCCTTAAACCTAGATTCTTGCATTCATCTTGGAATTTCCTAAGATACATTTCCCATATGTTTCAAGGAAAGATGTGGGTTTTAGGGACAATTGAGGATTAAAGCTGATGTCCATGGATAACTCACTGATAAATACCCATTGATATATACTTTATAGTTACATATGTACATGTGCGCCCCTCTGCTTGTAGTGTTCACATGCACTCAAATGCTAAGCCCTTGATGGAGTACTTATTCTAAAAATATTGTTTTGTGCTAATATTGTCCTAGAAAAAAATGACAATCTTAAAAAATAAGGTAGGTTGATGATGTCTTAATTCCAAATATTAGGAAAACCAAGCACCCCTTAATTTTTGTCAAGGAAAAAAGGGTAACATATTTATTTCATATATTGAAAAGATAATATTATTTAATATATTGAAAGGATAAAATGTAATATCTTCCTGGTTCATGTTAAAATTTCTTAGGGAAGCGTTCAAACCCGTTATATTAAGGGACATTACAATTTTTGTCACTTTCATGAAGGCACACCCTGTTCTAAGGGCCTCTTGAATTTTTTTCTATTAACCAGATTGTATTTGCTTCTCTGCATTTTGTTTTGCATGTTGAGTAAATGATTTCCTCACAAGAACATTACTTCCAATAAGCTCAATGAAGTGTGCCAAACCATATTAACCCCTGGGTCACCATCATTAAGGCTGGACTTTTTAGAGGACCCCAACATATGTTTGGTTTTTTTTAGGATACAAATCCCATGCCTCTCCAAAATCCCCTCCAACTGCATATTCTTTCCCATCATTTGAGCAACCAAAAGACCTACATTCCTTTTGTGAAAAGGGCATAGTTCCCTCTTCCTTTTATAAATCGGTGTGTTCATACTGTCTGTAAATATGATCATTAAAATCTATGTCTTGATTGGACCCCTTTTCACTTTATACCTCATAATCAACCATGCCTTCTAAATAAAAACCATTTGGAGTTTTTATTGTATCATTCTGAATAGCTCTCGGTGGGATGACGATGTGTTGAACCCAATTATGAGTGACATCATATGCCCTTCCCTTGCATTGTATTTCACATACTCCATGCCATTCGCCTTGTTGAAACATCAAATAGGTTGAACAACTTCTATGGTGTAACTTGGGGAGGGATTATCCTCTTGATTGAAATCAAAGTCCATTCGAGCTAAGTTTTGGGCTTTTACCTTTTTAGGAGTCAGTTCATCCTACTTTGATATAACAATTTTTTTTTAATCTTCAAACACCTTATGCATTCTTGGACTGGTATATTTTCTACCATTGTCCACTTTTGTTTTACACATTATGGTGTATATTTGTATTGACACGTTATGTATTCTTGGACTGGATTTTTACCTACATTCTTATTTGATTGGAAACGTTGTGAACTAATGATGTTTCTATTTTTCATTAGGATGAAGAGATTGCAAGAATAATAGGATCACATTCATACAATACCCTCATGGAAAATCTTGTAGCATTGGATACGAGCAAAACACAAGAGTTTCCTACTAGAGTTGTGGAAGAAGATTCGATTGATTTTGGAGGCTACCAACACTACAAATTTAGGGGTTAATTCTCCATCCCTTTCAATGGGAAGATCATTTGAAGGCTCTCATGTTTCAATTCCTAATGACTGCAAGGAAAGGAAGGGTGATGAATAGGAATTTGAAGAACTTATGAAAGCATTGGATTTATCAAAAGTTGATTCAATAGTCGGTGCTCCACCTGATACTGATACCAGTTTGCATGCTATTTCACATCAAAATATGAATTATTAGAGACCAGCGTGTCAATTTGTTTTTGAATCATCAAATCATAACATTTAAGATGAATATCATGCAAGTCATATGGATGAATCCAATGAATTGGATGATGAAATAGTTGTTATTGGTAAGAGCAGGGTTACTTCTTTCAATTGTTTGAATTAATTATATATATCATATACTAATTTCCTTGATAAAATTCTTATTGAAGAGTTATTGATTGGGAGAACAACAGATGATGAAAATTATGTGAAATATAAAGGTGAGGTAGCAGTTGAAAATGCAGTTTTGGATGCACAATTTTTGTTCCAACAAAGTTGAAATATCTCTCCTAAACTTTATATTGATCTAAGTACAATAGAAGATACTTCCAAAAATTAGTAAGTAGTGGCAAGAAGTTCTTTTCAAGAAATGTCAACAAGTGTAGTTCATTGTAAGCTAGTAGAGGGTCTGGGGGAATTTGTTTATACCAATGCCCTTTCGTGTGGGGTTGTTCCACTCTCTGACAATAAGGAAGAGCCAATTTATAGCTCATAAGATGTTAGTTCAAGTTTAGAGGGTAGTGAGCTTATTGATGAAGGGTAGGAATGCATTCTATTGGATCCTACTCCTCATATGTCTGAAAGTGGAGATCCTTTATATGTAGGTGAAATGGTTTTAGTAGAGCATAATGATAAAGGAGAAATTTTACAAAGTCCATGGTTAGGATCTCGAGATGAAATTTCAATTCAGGAACGAGAAGAATCTTTGAGTGCAACATATAGAGAAGGTAAATATGTTCCTTATAAATTGTGTATGGTATACTGATGTCAAAATATTGGTATTAGGGAATTTTTGTGTTTCTTGTTGGAATTCTAAATGAGGCCTTAAATGTAGGAACACTGATTCAAATTTTTTTGAGAAGTAATGCTAGTCAATTGACATTTTTTGGGTAACCTAATTATGCATACTATTTTGTTGCATATTTTAATAAGAATATTGTGCATCTTTCAAATTTTGAATTTGCAAAAAAGTCACATGCAATATCTTTTGGTAGGATATTTTGTCTACAAGAAGGATTGAATGACTGTGAACTCTGTGTTTTTTTTCATAACAACCACTTTAGTATAATGTTTAAGTTCGATGTCTTATTAATAGTTTTTTTCTTTTTCCATTTATTTGGTTTTGAAGGGTAGATGTTCATTATTTAATTGTTATAACATATTTATTGATTCAATTTGAGTGTGTTATGGTTTTAACATTTTCTTAATTTACAGCTCAAGGGGGATTTATACCTCTTAGCAACAGATCAAGGTTCTACAAATTATCCTAATTTGGTGCGGGAAAAACTTAATGAGGTATTATGTCAGTCTTTACTCCTGTTATATTTTCTTAATCCTAAGATTTCTTGACTATGTATTGTTTTTTTTCTGTTTACTTGTGTTATTATTCTAAGAAAGTAATTTGCATGGTTGCATGTAGCTTTAATGAGTTAGATTGCTTTCATCTTGATGTGAAAAAAAAAACACTTTCTAAGGATATAATTTTAATGGCAACCAATTAGATTGATTTGCTTACTATATTTTTTAATTTATCTAACATTAACCATTGTTGCTGACTATATTTTATGGGAATTTGCATCCAATATACAGGTAGAGTAAATTAATACTTTCAAGTTTTCAATTTCTTTTTGTTTTGTTTAAACAATGGAATTCCAAGTGGGAATTGACAATTTCAAGAAATAAATTTGTGCAAATTGGAATTGGTTTGCTAAGGGCATGAGTTATTGTGTCTTTGTCTCTTATCCCTTGCTTCCTTAAGAGACAAAAGATAAATTTGGCTCTCTCAATTGGCAATGTTGGCTTGAATATTGCATAGGATTAGTAATAATTTATTCCATAATTTCATGTTCATAGGATTTGAAAACAGTGGAGAAAATACCTCAAAAAACAATGAAGAAATTAGGTGTGGAGACTTTAGTAATATAGCCAGGTGCACTTATTTTAGACTTCCTTCCAGTCCCTCCTAATTGTGTATGAGTTCCTAATTTGTGGGGAATACCCGTAATGAAATCTATAAGTAGGATACTTTATATTGTTAGTTCATTTTGTAAGTATATTATAAAATAGTTGTTTTATTGGGATTTTGGTCAAAATGGTAATATGAAATTTAGATTGACAATATCACTCTCTTATTCCTAGAATCGTCACTCACAAGCGTTCTGAAGAAAATTGTTAATGTTGTGGATGAGATCAGAGATTCCAGGTCTAGTAAATATAAATTCATTTCACATGAGGGTGAAGTGAAGGATCTACAATCCTTCTTCCCAGAGTATTTATGTGTAAGGTCAGGGATAAAGGTATACTTAAATTAAAATATGAAATATGTGGCTTGACAAAATGCGTAGTTTTTTTTATTAGTAAGAGTCATGATCTATCTTCTCAGTGTGTTGTTACTAAAGATGCATATAGAGGGATAAATGAAATTGGTATACCTATAGATATAAATAATAAAATAACATGTGGGGAGCGTGTGAATGTCTATAATATGGAAAAATTGTAGACAAAGGAAAACGTAGAACCTTTGTTGAAAAGGGAGGTGATTATTGTCCAAATTCATTTGCCAAAGAAATGAAGAAAGTTGAAATTGGTGAAGTCTTTAATTATGGGTTTCGTGATGGGGATTTTGTTTTGATCAACCATACTCCAACTATTCACAAACATTCAAATTTCATTGCATACATTAAAATAATACGTGCATATGGGATCTACAGTGATTATTATCCCTCTTATATGTGGTCCACTTGGTGCATATTTTGAGGGGGATTGCATTCATGTTTATTATCCACAATATTTAGAATATAAGGCTGAGCTTTCTCAACTACTATGTGTGGATCAACAAATGTTCACTTCTCATTGTGGAGAAGAAAACATAGCAGTGAGTGTTGGTACTACACTTGTTTCCAATATTCTATTTGTAAAATCCCTGCTAGACAAAACCACACCGAATCAACTATGAAGGTATCATCCACTGTATGCTCAAATTTCACTTTTAAGTGTGAAGATACTTTTCTGTTTTTATGTCTGTTCTTTTAAATGTGCGAAATTTTCAAGGAAAGTGGAGAGAAGTAGTTTCAATGCACATACTGAAAGAAAAACATATTTCTCTTGTTTAAATATTAAATATACTAGTAATCTCTTTTGCATGGAGAAACTGCCAACAAGAAATGAAAAATCAATTTATGATCTTACAAAACTCATTGAAGTTGTCATTTGAATTAAGTGTGAATGACATTGCGACTTTATTTTTTCATTTCTATTAGAATTTAATATTAGTGATTTAGTGGGATAGGTTTTTCCCACTATTTTATTACCAATCCCGGGCATTTCTAGATTCAATTCAGTCTAATGCTTGGGAAATATTATCTATGAAATTTTCCAAAAAGTGAAATGTGCACTGAAATGTTTAGTATTGATGGTTAATCAGTTCGTACCCTCTTCACTATAAACATTAACTTTTTCTTAGATACATAAACTCATTTTGGTATATATGAGATATTTATTGTAAATTTTTTCTAGCTTTACATGAGAAAATTGTAAACATTGATGGTTTAAACTGTAGAATTGGACTAGGTGGGATGTTGGGATTACTAAAAATTTCTCATTAGAAATTAACATATCACAAGTGTTGTACAGGAATAAACACCTTATAACTGAAGGTCTGGGGTTACCAACATACTCATAAAACTTGCAGGCAATCGACTCTAGAGTACAGAAAAGGAAATAAGAGGATAGAATAGACTCACCTGATACACAACGGTTGATCCTAGCTTTGTCCTCTTCTGCTCTGATTCTCCTCCAAAGCCTTCAAGGATTCTTCTCCTTCACCTATTAAGAGAAAATCCTCCAAGTGCAAGCTTATACATGTATATAGAACAGATTAGACAAATCATATACAGAGTGCTTAATCATAATTATTCATCAAACCTTGATACATGAAAGACATTCAAAACGCATATGGAAGAAGGATTCTCTTTATTAACAATAGTGAATGAGTTTAGATTACAACCCAACGCCTGAGACAAGGACTCCTCTGCAACCAAAGGATTCTGAGTTCCACTGCTCCAAAGACTTCTAAATAGACACCACCAGCATAACTTTGCTCTCCAAGTATCATTGATTAATACCCTCCCCAAGGCCTTTATTTATACTTAGTGAAATAAGGCAGTTTCAAGGGTTGAGGAGGTTGACACAGTTAAGATATTTATAGTTAACGGCTTAACAAATCTCAAATAATCGTGAATTATTATTTTTAATGTCAAAGGAAGGCGTACGTGGGTATTAATATTGGCAACCCATGTATGACACATGTGTTTCTCGAAGGGGATCCCACGTATAGATCTGTATGCGGGATGCAATAACAAATACTCGCGTACAACATGCGACATGCTGTAATAAGAGGCACGTATGTACACGAGATACATATAGGAAAATGTGCGTACAGCACTTAACATATTCAAAGGTAAAAATAACCAGCTAGATGGATGATAAATGTAGTTCATAACATGCCCATCTATAGTGTTTTAGGCAACCTTCAATCCATAAATTTCCTTTTGTGTGCCAACATAGGGAATGTCGGCACTCGGACGGAGAAGTGCCGTTTAGGTAGATAACAGATGCCCCCTAATGTGTGAGGTCAGAGGGAAGTGATGGATGAAATACATTATAATCGTAATCTTTAGAGAACTCAGAAATCCAATGGAGCAGAGGAAGTACCTGAAACAAATACATAATAATGTCATATACAAAGTCATATCTGAGGATGCTATGTTCAATATACTGGAACACTAGCTCCTTTACAATATTTGAGTACATCATATGATACGGGTACAAAACCACGTATATTACAAAGGTGGATCGAAGCCACAATATACAATAATGATGGGTCTTCAAATATCTGTAAGCTGTGTACATAAATGGAACATAATCTTGCTTCTTTTTTTGGGAACATGTTAACACTAAAAATTGTCCATGTAGCTCTCTATAGTCTAAACCATAATCATACATAATATTTCCACCATTATTTCCTTCATTTTGACCTTCATAATTGTATTTCCACTAAATATGGTCCAAAACATCATTATTCCTTCCCCATAAATGAAGGGAAGATGATAATTTATTGTGATTTATCCCCATTCTCTCCAAAAAAGGGTCAAAAATCCTAAAAATGAGAATGGATAAAAAAACCATAGATAAAGACCATGGACAATAAAATACCATGGGTCATTACCATGGGTAAAAAAACCTTGGACCATCCTATAAATACATTGTGAAGGACTCCCCCAAAACACTTTTTTCCATTTTCTCTCAATCACATAACATACTTTTCTACCATTATTTTCCCACACCATTTCCCATGGTGTATGCTGATCTTGTTCCATACCCCCATTTGGATCCACATTCACCATATGACAACCATAAGTGGATTATATTGGAGACCAAAACAGTGGAGATGAAAAACCATTTTCTTGAACGACTACAATGACCCAACATTTCAGAAAAGCTATCTTTTGTCTTGCCTTGTTTTTCATTATATATTTTGAAAATCTAAAAAATATTGTTCTCATCGTTTTTATTTTCTATTGTTATTGTTTAACTCTACCTTATTCTCTGGACGAGCTATGGTTGGTGCTTTTGCACATAGATGGGGATAAATACCCACTACAGATTTGGTGACTCCACTCAGTCGATCCAGACAGATATTTTCTCTTGCAAGTTTTGTTGTTCGTTTTTTCTCCTTTGCTACCTTCAGCTGTCACAAATGAGACCCCCTCATGGTAGATCTGAACCATTACTACATCAATTCCTTCCCCCGACCGTATCTAATAGCCATTTTTTAAAAAACTTCCTGTTCGGGCTAAGTCACACCTATCCGTCTGAAAGCTTTCACCCAGTCGCACCTTTTTTTCCAATAAGCATGACTTAGGTTGTGCCTTTTTCCCTGATACATGTGACATGTCTTAGAAATACATATCGTTCCTGTATCGGCTTCCAAAGTGACCCCGGTCACTACTGTGACTCGGCTGTGAGCGACCTGTCATGCTTAATACTCTATTTTGTGCGACTTGAGTCCTTCGACTATTTTTATACTATGATTGCAATTGTTTCCCTATTTTGTGCAACCCCGATAGTTCATGTTCCACCAACAGGAGCGACATTAAATTTTTCAGTCCTTTTAGGTGCTTGATATCCTTGTTTCAGACCGCCTGTTTGTGTTAAACCCCTTTCTGACCTAATTCTATCCAGATCTAATCCTCTGTGGCCCCTTGGTATGTTTTGTGTTCCTAATTACTTGGTTTGTGATTTGTTCTAGTCGAGCTTTGTGATTGAGACCCCATGTATGTTTCCTACATTTGATTAGTTACTTTCTCATTTACTTCAATTGTATTTTATTTTTAGATGAAAAAGCTATTTTGCAGCATATTTACTGTCATTTACTACTTTTTATTTGCATTTTATTTGAATCCCGACAGTGAGATTGTTACATATTTGTCATTGGATTGATGTGGTTTGTACACATCATTTGTGCACATCTCACACCCTAAATATCAAAATTATTGGTTGATGACCCCGATCTAGCCTTAAAAATAACTTAATACAACCAACATTGTAATATCATTTTCCAGAAAAAACAATATTGTAGCTAAGTTAGGACATTGGCGATAGGCATACAAACAACACCCCTTTGTCACTTACATCTTGAGACATAGTTTTTGTCCATTAGGTGACCAAAATCCTCTTATACTTGTTGACATGGTCAAGACCAGTCTTTCATCCCCCACCTGCTTAGCAGGTGTAAGCCGTAAAGAAGGGATTTCATAGGTCAGGGTGGAATACCGCACTCCATATTGCATTGTAGGATAAACCTTTGCATTCCTCCCTGTATCACCCAAACTAGGATCTGGGTCCAAAGGGATTAAGCATCAGTAAACCAACCAGATGTGTCATGAACAAGGTAGCCTAGTTTCCATTCTTCTACGTCTATTTTCCCTAGAGGTCCTTCTCAGTAGTGGGATTCTCTTAGCATGTGTGTTCTTCCATTTCATGTTGTCTGACTGGGATTTCATCACCCTTCTAAGGATACGATTTGCTAGGGGCTTCCAACTTGTAGTTAGGGGTTTGCTTGCACTTTTATCCCATAGATTAGTGTGTCATTTTATTTCTAGATAGTGTTGCTTGTTGTCTTTATAGCCACTTTGTTGTAGAATCACCTTGCTATAACCTAATGTTGCAATCTAGTTTTAGACATTGGTGTTGGCCTACGATCCACCATCTATACACTCTCCTTATATACACTCAGTTGTAGTTTGGTTTTTAATCCTATGATTGATACTCTTGAGTTTTCATTCATTACACAATACAACTCCATCACATCATCATATATCCACCACGCTACTCACATAGGATTAGGGGGAATACACCCCAGTTTGGTTCCTTGAACTGTCACCATCGGATCTATATTCGACATCGCTCACCACCCTTGGAGCCACACACAGCCTCTAAGTCTAATTTAGATTCCTATCAATCCGAACCTACCTTGTTCACTGTCCCATCTAGCCCTATGGCTGGTGCACTTCCTGACCCCTTTCAAGGGGGGATGGTTGGTGGTGTACTTGTGTCCATTCTACCCATTATTACGGGTACCCTTTCATTGGACTGACAATTATGGTCCTAGTGGTCCATTTTCCATTGCACACACTGCTATTGGTATGCTACCCACTAGTGATGGCCCCACTCCAACCACCATGGTGCCTACCATTCCACCATTCATACCTGGGGGAAGTGGCCCTTACACGTATGTTCTATCTATTCCTACCATACCAATGACTATTCCTACTATCGTAAGTCCACCTTACCCACCCCAATTACACATGGGAACTACACTCTTGTGGTCATCGACACCATTGCTAGCCCTTCTCGATCCAGTTTCGGTTCTAGTCTACCTTTTATGGCTATTATCAACCTACCTAAACTGGCACGGTTGACTAATGACCCCATTCGTCATAACCCAAAATGACCTCCTATTCCTACCAAACTTCCCTTACACATCCCTAAATTTGAGGGTAAGGCAAGAGAGGACCCCCAAAACCACATAATGTCGTTCCACTTATGGTGTTCATCTAACAACATAGTGGATGATTATATCTTATTGCAGTTGTTCCAACGTACAATCACTAGTGTTGTGACCAAGTGGTACATTGAAGTGCCACATACCACTTAGCTAGACTTCTCCTTGTTAGCTTTGATTTTTCTATAATACTTCTAGTTGCATGTTCGGTATGATCATGAGGGTGTGGAAATTCTATTATCTTGCAGACAAAACACAGCTACACATATCACATAACATATCCATGAATGGAGACGTCGCCATAGCTTGTGTAAGATCCATTTAGATGATAGAATATTCATAGATTGGTTCCTCAAAACCTTACTCCCCCCTGTATCCAAGGATGTTTCATTTGACCACCCATAAACCGAAGAGAAATCCATCCTAAAGGCTCAATAGTTCAATCTTATATATACCCAGTCAGGTTACTTATACACCATTATACCCGACGCTCCCCTGTCAACACCTCACATCGAGATAAGTTGGGGGAATCTCATGTTGCTGATGGAGTTAATCAACTCTATTACCTAGAATCCTCATTTTTATTTGGCCTCTCCCATGATGCCACCTAATCCTAGAAACATCCATAGTTGATCCAGATGGAGATCGGTGGCCACCCACCTATTCCACTGGCTCAAAACAATTGTTCATTGTGGCAGTTTCCTAGTTATTTTTCGGCAGTTTTTCGAGTCCTAAACTTCCGGGGCCGTTTTGAGGCCTTAAACGACGTTTTTTGGAGATTCGGGGCCAAATGGTTGCCATCGGCATACATTTGGCCAACCAAAAGTTGTAAATCTTAGACCAACCTTTCCAACGAGTTCTCGAACGCCCAAATCGGAGATCGTATGTAAAAGTTATGACCCCGGGAAGTTGACTGTTCAACTTACCACCATGGGGCCGCAAACTTTATGACGGTTCATCTTCTAGGGTTACGTTTTGGGACTTTTGGGGTTCTCACCTCATTTTTATTATAAATAGGTCCCTTTGGCCTCATTTTGTATTCATCTTGGCACGAATGAGCGTAGCGGCCACATCTCTTCTCAGAGATAGCTACCACCATTCTAGCAATTGTATTACAGTCTGTTCTATTTTCGCCATTTAATAGAATATGTGTTTACTGTATCTCTGTTATATGTGCAAAATGTCTGTTATTATGATTCTGTATATGTTCTTTCATTTCGTTCACACATAAATCCGGATCAATAGTGTTTCCCAATGAGGTTACGCCCCTGATATTTCATGCATAATGACTCATTCTAGAGCTAATCCCTCCTATGACCCTCCAGGTTACGCCCCTGATCTTTCATGTGTAATGTCTCAGTTTGGAGCCACACCATCCTATGTTCCTCCCACACAAGCCCCTCATGTTCACAGACCAACATGTTTGGCACACTTGTGTACTAGCCAAACATCTAGCTTTGCAGCCCCACCAAGTGATCTTGCTTATTATCCAGCACCAGTGCAACCCACTCCGGATCCGACCCCAACTCCTCTTTCTCCTCCAATACAAGTATACACATAGTAGAACCTCCCTAACCAACTTGCCCCTAATAACCAACAAAGGCAGGGAAGGAACAAGAGAAGTAGGAATCAGGGTAACAACCAACGTTAAGGAGGTGACAAGAAATCCAACCCTCCAAACAATAATGGAGCCCAACCCCTTGCACACAATCCACAATGTCCCAAAAGACTTAGGAAGAACCCACAATTGCGAACTAGCCATCTGTGCACCATCTGCAACACTTACAGGAATTATACCCATAATTATCCTCACTTGACTCACGTCTACCACTTACTCAAAAATTATAGTCAATGTGACCCCAACATAGTTGTTCCTGCTCATCCAAACCCAGCACCACTGGTTCCTCCACCTATGGTGCTCCCTCTAGCCCTATGGCTGGTGCACTTCCTGACCCCTTTCAAGGGGGAACAGTTGGTGGTGTACTTGTGTCCATTCTACCCATTATTATGGGTACCCTTCCGTTGGATCGACAATTCTGGTCCTAGTGGGCCATTTTCCATTGCACACACTGCTATTGGTATGCTACCCATTAGTGATGGCCCCACTCCAGCCACCATGGTGCCTACCATTCCACCATTTATACCTGGGGGAAGTGGCCCTTCCACATATGTTCTGGATATTCTTACCATACCAATGACTATTCCTACTATCGTAAGTCAACCTTACCCACCCCAATTACACATGGGAAGTACACTCCTGCGGTCGTCGACACCATTATTGGCCCTTCCTGATCCACTTTCGGTTCTAGTATACCTTTTATGGCTAGTCTCAACCTACCTGAATTGGCACAGTTGACTAATGACCCCATTTGTCATAACCCACAACAGGGATAATTTTAGGGGGGGCGAATTTTATCCCAGTGGGCTATTTTTCCATGTTTTTATCCCCAAAAAATTCACCATTTTGCATTTTTTGAAGCCCTATTTCGCCCAATTTTGATGGGGTAAAATTTTTTCACCCAAAAAATCGCTGAATTATTATATAAATGATATAAAATCCCTAGAAATTAAAATATTTTTTGAAAATTATAACCAATCATTTTATAGTTGGCATTTTAAGAATTAGTAATATTCACCAACATTTATATACTTTTAAAGAAGTATGGTTCCTTAAAATCATCCCTGACCCACAATGGCCTCCTATTCCTACCAAAATTCCCTTAGACATCCCGAAATTTGAGGGTAAGGCGAGAGAGGACCCAGAAAACCACATAATGTCGTTCCACTTATGGTGTTCATCTAACAACATAGTGTATGATTATATCTTATTGCGGTTGTTCCAGTGTGCACTCACTAGTGCTACTGCTAAGTGGTACATAGAAGTGTCGCATGCCACTTAGCCAGACTTCTCCTTGTTAGCTTCGATTTTTCTATAATACTTTTAGTTACATGTTCGGTATGATGAGGGTGTGGAAATTCTATTATCCTGTAGACAAAACACAACTACCCATATCATGTAACATATCCATGAATGGCGACATCGTCGTAGCTTGTGTAAGATCAATTTAGATGATAGAATATTTCTAGATTGGTTCCTCAACACCTTACTCCCCCCATCTCAAAGGATGTTGCATTTGACCACACACAAACCGAAGAGAAAGCCATCTTGAAGGCTCAACAGTTCGATCTTATATATACCCAATTGGGTTACTTATACACCATTATACCTGATGCTCCCATTCCGACACCTCACATCGAGATAAGTCAGGGGAATCTCATGTTGCTGATGGATTTAATTGGCTCTATTACCTAGCATCCTCATTTTTATTTTGCATCTCCTATGATGCCACCCCATCCTGGAAACACCCATAGTGTTTCCCAACAAGGTTACGCCCCTGATATTTCATGCGTAATGACTCAATATAGAGCTACTCCCTCCTATGACCCTCCAGGTTACACCCCTAATCTTTCATGTGTAATGTCTCAATCTAGAGCCACACTTTCCTATGTGCCTCCCACACAAGCCCCTCACGTTCATGGACCGACATGTTTGGCACACTCATGTACTAGGAAAACAACTGGCTTTGTAGCCCCACCAACTTCTCCTGCTTATTACCCACCACCAATGCAACCCACTTTGGATCTGACCCAACTCCTCTTGCTCCTCCAGGATAGGTATACACACAGCAGAACCTCCCTAACCAACCTGCCCCTAATAACCAGCAAGGACAAGGAAGGAACAAGAGAGGTAGGAATCAGGGAAACAACCAGCCTCAAGGAGGCGGTTGGAAATCCAACCCTCCAAACAATAAAATAGACCAACCCCTTACAAAAAATCCACAATGTCCCAATATACTTGGGAAGAACCCATATTTCTGAACTAGACATTTGTGTGCCATCTGCAACGCTTACAGGAATTATACCCATAAGTGTCCTCACTTGACTCATGTCTACCACTTACTCAAAAATGATAGTCAACTTGACCCCAACATAGTTTCTCCTACTCATCCAAACCCAACACCACCGGTTCCTCCACCTATAGTGCTCCAAAACCCCCTACCTCACCAAGGGATCGTTGCAACCCAACCCTTGGGCCCACAAAATCCCACAACCACTTATGCGGCTCAAACCACTGATCTTGGTGTCCATGACCTCATGATGTGATCATCTGATGTCAACCTCTAAACTCAATGAAACTAGTATGTTTCCACTATGAAAAATGTTGACCCATTTGTGCAATCTAGCTCCACCACTCCAGGTGTGTCTTTTCATTTTCCGAAACCCCCTATGTACAAGACTACAAAAATATCACGGCTCGCTTTGTGTCACGTCACAAACAATGCCACTTCAAGAGCTGCACTTAACTACAATATTGTTGATGACTTGGCCCAATCTTCCACAACCATATATTCTCTGGAAGTTCTCAAGATTTGTCCATCGCAGCGTAAAGTGTCCTTGTACATGCTTGGTGTTGTTAATCCCTCTGATTGTAGGTTGATCACCTTTGACTTTCATCAAGGAGAACCCCATATGCCATCATCCATCAGCTTCCAAGTTTCGGTCACAATTCAAATTTTGGTTATTCATGGATGCATCATTGATGAGGGGGAATCCACATATGTTATGTCAACCTTTGTTTGGCAGAAACTCATATCCCCAACCCTTCAACCTTCCACCACCGCTCTTTGCATATATGATGGTTTCTCTGCTCAACCCCTAGGCATTCTCATGAATTCCCATGTTGAGTTAGCAGGAAAAATAATGTTGATTAACATTGAGTTTTTCAACACCCAACTCGATTACAACCTCCTCCTAGGACATAGTTACATGTATGCAATGCGGGTCATTGCATCTACCGTATTTTGACTCTTGATGTTCCTTCATGATAGGAATATCGTGACCATTGACCAACTAACACACTATGTTCCAAAGGGGATGACCACACTAGAACATGTCCTTCCCATTATCGACACTACCATTGACAACATGTTCATACCATCCTTGTCTATTGTTGGACTGAGCTTATTTTACAATGATCCTATGACAAACACCTTTTTGTCCTTACCACCTCCTCCTTCATTGACTAATATATTGTATTTATTCACTATCACATATGGTAGCGTTCTGACCACCAAGAAACCTCATCCACAACCTCAACCGCAAACTGCGACGAATTATTGGGGTTCACTCCTCGTCCACATAATTCCCTTCCGTTTTCTTCCATCCGACATCGTGAGAAATATCGTCATGGTTACTCTCAACCTACCTAGTTTCACCTTGGGTATTCCTGTGTGGTACCTCGATCCACCTAACCCACCCCCAAATCCATAAGCCATTACGACTCCTGTACAACCTATTGAGACGATTTCACACCCACCTCTTGTAACACCAAATACTACTCTTGTCTCTACTCCTGCCCCTCCTCCTTTGAAAACGGCTAGGGTCAAGGTGACCAAAGTGATGAAAGAACCTCATCCTTCTCCTACATGTGCTTTATGTGATGTCCAAGGTCATGCAACACAAAATTGTCCTGAGTTACCTCTCCTTCACAATCATATGCGCACTGTAGATGAGACTGATGACATCCCAGTTTTCAATGTTACATCTTTACCCATAGTTAAGAACAAGTTGTTTTGAACCAACCACCCATTTTCAATTTGTGGCCTATGCGATCATTATTCACACCATTTCCAAAAATTTCCTGAGTATCGGTCGCTCCTTAGTGGCATTCGCACACATTCTCGTGAGTCTGAAATTATCGTCCTTGAGGAGATCCACCCTCTGGTTTCTTCCTCGGACACAACTAAGACCATCTACATGATCTCTAGTTCTATTACTCCTTTCATCTCCTCAGTCATGGAAGATCCATCTAATCTATATGCCCGCTTCTTTCACAATGACGAGGAGATCCTTGAATCTCTTTCGAATCTCGAGTATACTTGGGATGATATGCACGAGTGATGAACCTTCTTGATTGCTAGACCAATACTTTGTCAAAGCAAAAGACTTCATCCATGGAAAGGTAGATTGGTTTAAAAAACCCATTCCGGAACATGACTCCTTTGAAGAAGGTAACATGACCAACATTTCACCAACCATCAAGGTCAATATATCAACCACAATTAGAGTAGTTGAATATATTACACTTGAATCAACTTTCTCCCTTGAAGAGGTCACTTCATACAAAGAACTTTTTCAGGAGTTCCATGATATTTTCGCTTGGTCCTATACCGATATGTTTGGGATTGATCCATATATCATTGAACATCATATTGACACATGTCCTAAGGTTGTGCCCATTCAGAAAAAGAAATGACCCATTCACCCATCAAAGGCTCTCGTCATCAAAGTTGAGATCGAGAAACTGCGTAAAGCAGGTTTCATACACCCCATTGCATATACCACTTGGGTTTCCAATCTTGTTCCCATCAACACCAAATAGGGTAGCATTCACATATGTACTGACTTCCATGACTTGAAATTGGCATGTCCCAAAGACAACTTCCCTACTTCGTTCATTGACCAGATCATTGATGCATGTGTCAGCCATGAAGTTATTTCTTTCATGGATGGTTTTTCCGGTTATAACCAAAATTGAATCCAGAAAGATGATCAATACAAAACTGCTTTCACTACCCCTTGGGGCACATTTGCGTATCTTGTTATGCCTTTCAATATTAAAAATGTTGGAGCCAATTTTCAGTGGGCCATGACCTTTTTTTTCCACAACCTCATTCACATTATCTTTTTCTATCTATATGACCTCACGACTCAATCCCAGAAGCATTCTCAACACTTGGATGACTTATGGCAAGTCTTCCAGCAATGTCGCAAGTACAATGTCCACTTAAAACCCCTCAAGTGTGTGTTTTGTATCCCAACTGGCCGATTACTCAGGTTCATTGTGTACCACAAACGGATTTCTATGGATCCTCTGAAGGTTCAAGCCATACTAAATCTTCCCCCACTAGGTACCTTGTGCCAATTGAAGAGCCTCCAAGGCAATGACAATTTCCTTCATCATTTTATTCCAGACTATGTGATGAAATTCCATGGATTCTTATCCTTTCTCCGTACCAACATTCCTTTTTTGGGGATCAACATGCATAAAGCACTTTTGACACACTGAAACAAGCTCTAACTTCTAATCCATTGTTGTCTCCTCCTAACTTCACCAAGGATTTTATCCTCTACGTGTCAGCATATGAAAATTCTACCTTTGGATTCTCGGTCAAAGAAGATGATGCTTGTCAAGAGAACATGATTTATTAAGTAAGCCAGAATTTTACTGGACCCCCTTTACATTACACCCATGAAGAGAAGATGGCCCTCACAGTCGTATTTTTGGTATAGAAGCTACGCCAATACATCCTCTTGAGCCGCACTCGAATCGTGGTTGATTCCAACCCCTTGCGGTATCTCTTGATTCACCACCTTGTTCAAGTTCGTGCTTCAAATTATATTGTCATTATCCAAGAGTATGATATGGAACTCATTACCCCAAAAAGAACCAAATCTTTGGCATTATCTTCCTTGATAAAAAAATTCCCTTTGTCGTCTGCCTCACCACCTACCATAATCAATATTCCTAACGAGTTTTTATTTGTGATCTCTACAGAATGCCCATGGTATGGAGGAATTCTCTTGTACTTGCACACATAGAAATTCAGGCTCCATCTAAGTCACGAAGACCGTCATCGCATCCATAACCAAGCTGGTTGATACCTCCTCATTGGTGATGTCTTGTACCTCCACAATGTCGACACCATATTACATTGTTCCCTCACCCATGATGAAGCTGAAAAATTCCTGAATGACTATCATAGTGGAGCCTATGGAGTCCACCTCTTTGGTTTGGCTACCTCCCAAAAGATCGTCCACTCCAATTATTTATGGCCCACCATATTTTTTTATTGCATCAATGTAGTTAAACAGTGTCACAATTTCCATCTCTTTGCTCCAAAACCAAGGACGCCTCTCGCGCCGCTACATCCTGTTGTCACAATCAGTCCCTTTTGAAAATGGGTGATTGAATTCATGACATATGATCCTCATTTTTCCAACAGTCATAAAAACATCATTGTGGTCATCAATTATTTCACTAGATGGGCCAAGTTCATCCCTACGTTTAACAATAAGGATGATACAACGACATGGTTATTTTTTAACCACTTCATCACTCGTATTGGTTTCCCCTAGTAGTTAGTATCACACAACAGTTCTCATTTTAAGGATGTTATTTGGCCATATATTTCTGCCATGTTGATGTTTGAACACCAGTAGTCCTCCTCTTATTATCCTTAGGGAAATGGACAAGTTGAGGCTATCAACAAGATCCTCAAAACCATGATCCAACGAACAGTAGAAAAAATAAGTCCAATTGGAACCACTTTCTCTTTTCTTCCCTCTGGGCCTACCAGACATCAACAAAAAAATGCCATTGTTTTTACCCCATTTCATTTAGTCCATGGTGTGGAATCGGTTATTCCCATTGAATGCCAAATTTTGTCGCTCCACCTTGCCGTCAAACTTTTTCCTGATACTTCACCATTAGAGAAATGCCTACGTATGCTTGAACAGACCAATTAGGACTGTTTTTATTTTCTCCGGATGATTGAAGCAGCCAAGACTCAGTCAAAGTCATATTATGACTCCCCCATCCACACTTTTAGCAAGGGGGGCCTCGTCCTCATCTACGATGAATACAATGGTAATTTATGGAAAGGGAATTTTGATTCCATGTGGTATGTCCCATATGTCATTCATCTATATCTTGGAAAGGGGGCATACATCCTTACTAAATTTGATGGCCACCTCTTGAAGAATCCCCACAATGGGCTCTACCTCAAGAGGTTCTATGCCTGAAGTCGTTCACAATGCATACCCTTGTATCATATTTTTTATTTCTTGTTTTCCATCATTTTTACCATGAGTTGGTGACCTCCTCTAGTAGTGGCTCCACGTCTAGCTACAATGAGTCCATTGTAGCACTTTATCGCATCCTCTACACCTGAGCGGGTGGATATAACCCATCCACCCTTCCCCTGCATTGTTGGTACCCTACTAGAGGGTGTGATCCCATGTCTGCACATGCACACAGTATGTTGTCAGCATATGTCACACACATGATCTAGCTACCACTATACTTGTAAAATATTTAGGAATGATACCACAAAGCATCATGTATATGTAATGTCAGGTCCCTAGACTTGTCCTAGAGTTTGAGGCCTCTCTAGATATCCCTAGTATTCCATGCTCATGTATGGATAATCCTCTATGAGGATAGGAAGCGACCGCCACTATGAAAAAATCTCTTGGGTGAAGAAGCAACCTTCTATACTTCCTCCCTCGACACTTTCTTCAGGAAATTTCCTGGAGTCACCTCGATTTTTGTTCCATCATGCGAATCAAACCTTGTACATATTGGCATGTTCACGAGCGATCCAACCCCTCCATACTACATAGTTTTGATTATTTTTCCGCCATCCATCGTCCTATAAGGAGGCACCATCAGTGTTCCACTGTTATTCCTTTCAGCCATGTTCACAACATAACCTATTTCCATACATTGAACACTTCCTCTTCGCTTGACTGACCACTACGAATTTTTTGTTAATCTCTTTTCTGAGTCCTAAGAGAATGAAAATATTGTCGAGCATGCTTGCATCCTTTTTCGCTCGTTAAAGTATTTGAAAGGGTGTCTATGTGGCCTCATTTATCTCATTTTTTGGACTAAGTAGACTATCAAAAGAAAAGGACCACCCTAGCACCTTCACACTAGGAACGTTTCCCTATGTATCCGTTTATGCTTTGTTAGACATTGGGACCAAAACTTACAAAAAATATCCTTATGGGTTGTCTTTAAGCTCTTTTCTAGTCCTCTCATCAAGAAAATATTGCCGATAAAAATTGGTTTCATTTATGCTCATAAAATTATTTGAATGATTTTCCAGTCCATATAGGTTTAACCTTTTCCGACCTAGTTGGACTACCTATGGAAAAGAAGTCTCTCTACCCCTTCGGTTCGAAGAGTTTTCCTTTTCTTACTTTTATCCTTTTTTGGGCTTAGGGGACTATTCATGAAAAAGAGACCACACTGGAGTCTTCTTCCTATTTTTAGACTCTCTAAAACTGAAAAACACCATCGACCATTTACCTTCTCGGGCTCACTAAAAATCCACAAGATCATATCATATCGAGCTTACTTCCATCCCTTCTTCGTGCTCCTTGAACTATGAATAAGGCCCAAACATTCTCTCTAGGCACTGCCACACATGATCTCACATTATGGTACATTTCCCCCATTGGGCCTTTGTTCAAAGTACTCTGTGATCAGTCTCCCTTGGATCCCCTAGACATCACTATTCCGGTAACCTCCCCCAGTATGTCCCATCGCAAGTATATTCCTAGTTTTATAGCTATGATCAATTTCCCATGAGTCAGTTTCATTTGTTGTTAGGTCATCCTCGATGTCATACTTTGAACAAAGGAAGTTTGAGTCCCCCATACTCCCCTTCCCCTGTTCCCCATTTAGTGCGACAGTCCCCTGATTGTTCCACATCTTTGGTTATCCCACTCAGGATTCTAATAAAGGAAACATCATTTCCTTGTTAGTTGCAGGTCTCCCTCTATCAATGTCAACACATCTATTCCAGATAAACCCAAAGGTCCCTGTATCCTGGTTTCATCCACCTCATTGATGATTTCCTTGTACCACTTAAAAGGAGTCATTAGTGCCTTTCAGGCTGGTTTTGTCTCATGTGATTGAATTTAGTTGCATCATCACACCATTGAGATTCTTACAGGTTATTGGTCCATTCATTATTTGGTCGAAGACCTCAGTTGTCACTTGACTCTACCACATTGGTGATTCTGTAATGACAACCATACAGTTTCATGTCCCTTGTGATTTCCGGGCTTCATTGGCGACAATGTTCAGAAGCCCCCAACGTTATGATTTCATGTATCTTTAGCACTTTATGCTGCATATTTTACCACAGAGATTCTGACTCTCAGTCATTTAGTCCATCCAGTTATAGTTATGTATACCTCCATATCCAGCAGATCATCAGTTGTCATGATATTTCATTCCATGATAATTCCATTGTTCTTATGTATCAGTTCTTCATATCAGGATTTATATTCAACCTCCCATGGAAGACACCATTATGTATCACCATTCGTATATGTAGTGATCGACTCCCATATTTTGAGCCTTAATCCCCATTGTTACGGCTGATTTTACCACACATGGTTGATCACACTTTTATGGCTTTCCCTGTCCCTCTATAGACTCTTTGGACCCCATGGACTATTTTTGTACCTTTGATGTTTCCAAGATCATCCCTAAAAACACCTATTATTTGTTGTACATGACTTTTAATCCCTTTCTCATGTATATACGCGCATATTACACTTAAACCCACATACATCAGGATGTGTGCAAAAGGCAAAATATTTTTGGAGTTTTCCTTGATGTGGATCCAAGTCACTTGTCTCTTGGCCTTCCATATGCCTCGATATCGCTCATATTTGACCTTCCATTACCCCATTGAAGCACTATATAAGGAACCCTTTGGATACATTGAAGAAGAGGAATTGAAGAGTAAGAAAACTATAGTCCATTGTTGTCGTAGCTTGCTTATACTTGAGTCTGCATCCCTTTGTCCCTTGGAGCACTTTGTGTTCTTTCGAAGCTTTCATTTTCTTGTGAGCTTGCTATTGAGAGATGGAGGATTGAGGTGGTGGAGGCCCAGGTGGAGGACTCATTTTCTCCGTTTTACAGACGTGCCGACAGAGGTTGTCACTTATGTAATCTCTAATTTACTTAATCGAAATATCTTTTCCTATCCAATGATGTGCATTTAAATGAATATTGAATCCATGGATTCATTTAATTGCTTATGTATCATTGATTATATATGATAGAGTAGGACTAACACTATATCATATAACATGCTTTCCTTGTTTTAATATTGTTGAGAGTAAATTTCCAAAGAAAGCAGGATTGGGAAAAGCTCAACAGGGATCTACTACAACCATCCGGAATAAGGTATGTTTCAAGATACTTTAGTGTTAGATGTTGTATTTCTCTTGCATATTAGGAAGGGGTTGATTTATGTGATTTCTCTATCTATTGTGGTACACCCCAATCCATAGGAATTTTTCTTCGTAACACCCATTACTTATTTTTTGAGACATTGTTATGAGCATGGGTATTCCTACCTCGTCCATATACATGCCAGACACTATATATATCTCATTTAGTTTTTAGAAGTAATACAAACCAAAATCCATCGTAGTTCAAACGAGGAAACTCCACTCCTCCACGGTCCTCTCTAGTCTCTCCACGGTTGTCACCATTTCCCCATAATCCTATGATGTAGATCAACCATACAATGAGCTCCTCCTCTCACACATCAGGGGGAAATATGTTAACACTAAAAATTGTTCACCTAGCTCTCTATGGAATAAACCATAATCATTCATCATATTGCCACCATTATTTACTTCATTTTGACCTTCATAATTGTGTTTCCACTTAATATGGTCCAAAACATCATTACTCCCTCCCATAAATGAAGGGAAGATGATCATTTACTGTGATTTATCCCCACTCTCTCTCCAAAAAGGGTCAAAACCCCTAAAAATGAGAATGAGTAAAAAAACCATAGGTAAATACCATGGAAAATAAAATAGCATGGGTCATTACCATGGGTCAAAAAACCTTAGACCATCCTATAAATACATTGTGAAGGACTCCCCAAAACATTTTTTTCCATTTTCTCTCAATCACACAACATACTTTTCTGCCATAATTTTTCCATGCCATTTCCCACGGTGTATGTTGAGATTGCTCCATACCCATTTGGATCCACACTCCCCATCTGATAAAGACAAGTGGAGTATATTAGAGACCAAAACCGTGGAGCTGCAGAACCATTTTCTTGAACGACTACAGTGGCCCAATATTTCAGAAAAGGTATCTTTTGTCTTGTGTTGTTCTTCATTATATATTATGAGAATCTAAAAAATATTGTTATCGGCATTTTTATTTTCTATTGTTATTGTTAAACTCTACCTTATGCTCTAGACGAGCCAAGGTTGGTGCTTTTGCATGTAGTTGGGGAGAGATCCCCACTACTAAACATAATTTTTATAATGTATTGCATTAGAGAAAAGGGTTTCTATGACAAGGCCTTTGAATGGAATAGTATAATATTTTAATAGTGCTCATTATTTTGTTTCCCTAAATAGACTAGGAATTGCTAGATTTGTATGAAAATCATTAATATATCTAGAAATTTGTGTGAGCTTATTTCTAGCACTATAGCATATACAAGTGATTGACCGCTAGATTTGGCACATTTCATTTCATAGTTCATATGTATTCTATCCATAGTGGAATGAAGTAATATGACATTTTAACTCTTTATACAATATGTTTCTTGCTCCTAGATGCATATAGTTTGGTCAACATGTTTTTATAAGCCTTACATTTTGCAAATTTATATAATATTGGACATGGCCAAGTGCAGGGTGCAACATGAGTCATCTAATGGAGCAGAAAAAAATTGATTTATTGTCCATTATGTGTACTATGCATTTGATGGTTTTGGTGGACAACAACCTCCAATTTATCCAGGTCTTTCAACTTTTTGGGGAATCTTGTCTCGGAGCAATGTAATTCCATATATGTAAAGGGTTTGTCATGAATGCTTACTAATTGGAAACCATTTTTGTTTTCCATTTCATAGTTTAGGTTATGGATTTAGTTAATATGTAGATGGCTTTGGACTCTTGGTTCTTTCGGAGTATAGTATGATCATAGATAACTCTTGGTAACAATATCGAGAATAAGTATCATCTTGGATCTTGAGAGGAATTCCTTTAGATAAGAAGGGGAATCATCTAAATCGGGTTTTTTCAAGATCAACTTTATCACATACAAGGGTCACTTGGGTAGTTTCTTGGTAATGCGTGAGAGTAGAAAAAATGTTTGTGTGAGAAGACAAAGTTTCTTAGCTAATGTCTATTGATTACCAATGTTTATATAGTACATTGAACCATTTGATGCTTCCTTTAGTTTTTTTGGTACATGTGCACATTGTAGTCCTGAGATGGTTGATTGTGCATACTTAAGTCTAATTAATTGATGATATTATTATGCAAAAGAATTTTAAGTGTGATTTTATAGTGAATTGTAAATGTTTTTGTTGTTTGGGAATGATTTTCTTAGTTGGTATGATGGGATCACATTGTGCCCATGCAAAAGGAAGAAACCATTGCATGCTCTATTATTTATCAACTTTTTTCTACTGAGAAATAAATTCAGATTTGAATTCAGTGCATGCAGTTGTAGCCATCAGGTGTAAACATATTTTTTTTACATTTAATGGTTTCCAAGAAATAAAATTTATGATTATCAAATTGGTATTTGCACTTTTGAAAATAAAGGAACATGATAACTGAATACCAAACATAGTTGTGGACTGCCCAAAATGGTTTGTATTTCCATCTTATTCATCAAGTGAGAGATAATTCAGAACATAAGCTAGAGGGAAACTTGGTATATTGTCTATGCTTGACAGAACCATGATATTTGTGGACTATTTCAATAGAGTCGTGACCTGTGTGAGTTGTTCAGACAAGACCTTTTTTGGGTTGCTAATATGGGTTGTGACCTTTGCTGATTCTTCCATACTGAACCATGACTCTTCCTTGGGATGCCTTGACTTGATCTTTGGTATGCTGACCGTTTCGAGGTATTTTCTGTGAGTGTGTTGTTGTTGGTGCCTACCATGACCTTTACTAGGGATGATGCGGTTCTTGTTCAGCCTGATGTAGCATGTGGATCATGTTTATACTTTATAGAGGTTTTTTTGCTCCTTTTCAACCTCCTTAAGGATGCTACTATGTATGGAAGTGCATCGCAGTCTGATGGACGTGCTAGAGTGTGGGTTAAGGATTCCTCTGCACATTTGAAAGGAGCTTCTATTTTTTAGATGTATGACTGTCCTAAAAGACTGTCATTTACTACAGCAATGGGATTGAAATTTCTTCCTCATTTCTAGACTATTTTGATTAATACCTTGAGGGTTGTATTTGTATCACTCTTCCCTACAACTACCTATCTATCTCTCTCTCAAGTATGTCAATTGTTTCATTCGTGACTTGTCTCCTAAGAGACAAAATATGATCATAATATATATCTGAGTATATAAAGTAAGGTCTAAACCACATTGTTATATTCTTTTTGTCCATTTATAATTTTATTGCATGTGCTTGAATAATTATGTTCTGTAGCTATTGGATTTTTCATCCAATAGACAGGTGGAGTAAATTACTACTTTCATGTTTTCAATTTATTTTTGTATTATTTAAACAATGGCATTACAAGTGGGAATTTTAGACAAACTTAAACAATTGTGGGAGATTTGCTACTCCTCTTTTGAGGTATAAATGATAGTGGGGTTGGAATATTCTATATTGAACTTTTATTTTACTTTATTTTATTTATATATCAATCTGAACATGGTTTCTTGCCTTGATTGCAGGTTAGTGGTTGTTTAAGTCACCTCTAAGTAAAATGATCACACAAGTATTCATACTTCTTACCAGCAAGTGAACTTGAAGGTATTGTTTCTAATATTTCATCTCATTTCATTTCCATTTATCTAGTGGATAAGAGTACTTAGAGTCATTAGTTATTGAGAAAAATATGAAGATAATTGAACTTTAAAACTTTAATCCTTAATAACAATGCATATAGATCACATCCATAATTCAAAGATATAAATCAAACCATAGAACACAGGATATACCATGGGAAAACCCTCTACTGATTCAGAGGATAAAAAACGTAACAAACAATTCTAGAGTATGATTGATAAGTAGCAGAGAATGATTACTACACAATAGCATATTTATTTCCTCGAGAGCACCAGAGAGAGGATATCTAATGGAACACTGTATCAAACTTGCCAAGTGCATAGCACTTTAATAATAAGTCAAATTAGGTTTTACAACAAAAATAGAATGGTTGTATGTAGCAGCAATTTGTTAACACTTAGAACACTAATCCATCTTTAATCATGCACCCCATACTGATCTAGTGTCAAGTTGGAACTCCATAATTATCTCCCACAAGACTGGAGAATGACTCCTGATGTTGTAATCTTAACAAGAGTCAATGCCCATTTCTCTTGATGTGAAATGGAATTAGTAGTATATTTCCTTTTACTATTTTATATACATTTTTGGTGACGATTTGCTCCATTGGAGACTAAAGAAAATTACAAGGGATCCTATCTTGTTGATTCCAAAATTTCTATCTAATTTTTTAAAAATAATTTAGAGGTTACCTTTTCCTAAGATGGGCATATACATCCTAGGAATGAACATCCAAATCTTATAAAACTCTCCAAATGTTGTCTAACAATATGTCCATCCATTCTAATATCATGCAATAAATAAATGATGTATTGGTTTATTATATGTGGAGGCTTTTTGTACATATGTTTTAAATAATCCAAATTTACTAGTTCAAGTTTTGGTCCTTTGAAGTTAAGATGGACATCAAAATCTGATTGAAACTATCTAAAGGTTGTGTAAGTTGTTCATGGAACCTGAGAGAAACATACACCTGTGTTCATTTTATAGGGGATGGTGGCTTGGCCCACATTGGAGGAAGATGAGTTTGGATACCATTTTCTCATCCTTTTCTTCTATATAAACTGAAATTCTCCTTTACATGGAATAATCCACCATTATCTTCAAGTTCTTATGAATTTTCAGTCAAATTTAGATATCTTGGCATGACTCTAGATGACTCGGTAGATAGTTTAACAATGGATGCATGCTTGACATTCCTATAAATTTCTGGGATTTTTCCATTTTACATCATTCAAGCATACAAAATAATGATTACCAAGTGACTATAGATCCATAATGGTTTACCTTGTACTAGTCCTTCAATTCCTTCAACTGCATTTATTAAGTGCAAATATTTTTACACTTAATAAATGCAGTTGAAGGACTTGAAGGACTAGTACAAGGTAAACCATTATGGATCTATAGTAACTTGGTAATCATTATTTTGTATGCTTCAATGATGCAAAATTTGTTTGGATATCATCATCGTTAATCAATAACAAATTCTCAAAGGGTGTTAGCTCGATGGTAGAGCACCTACCTAATTATAGGCAATATTGTTAACACTAAAAAATGTTCACCTAGCTCTCCATGGTCTAAACCATAGTCATACATCATATTTACTCCATTATTTCCTCCATTTTTACCTTCACAACTATATTTCCACTAAATATGGTCCAAAACATTATTATTCCTTCCCCATAAATGAAGGGAAGTTGATCATTTATTGTGATTTATCCCCGCTATCTCCAAAAAAGGGCCAAAAAACCCTAAAAATGAGAATGATTCAAAAACCATAGATAAATACCATGGGTCAAAAACTCTTGGACCATCCTATAAATACATTGTGAAGGCCTCCCCCAAATCACTTTTAGCCACACTTTTTGTCACATTACAGAAACATACTTTTCTGCCATCATTCTCATATCTTTCCATACCATTCCCACGGTGTATGCTGAGTTCACTCCGTACCCATTTGGATCCATTCCCCTATTTGACAACCATTTGTGGAAGAGACTGGAGACCCAAACCATGGAGCTATGGGACCATTTCCTCAAATGGCTACGGTGACCCATATTACATAAAAATGTATGAATTCTTTTATATTTGTTATTTAGTAGAATATATTTGAAAAACCTAAAAATATTATTGTTGTTGTTGTTGTTTCCTGTTATTATTGTTGAACTCTACCCTATGATATGAACAATCTAGGGTAGGTTCTTTTGCACGTAGTAGGTGATTTTGTACCTCATCCATTTTTTAGAAGAAATCAAAATCAAAATCCACCGTAGTCCGAATGAAGAGACTACACTCCTACACATTCCTCTCTAGTCTCTCCACTGTTGTCACCATTTTCCCTTGATCCTATGATGTCTGTCGGCCATACAATGTGCTCCTTCCCTCACACATTAGGGGGTGATTTGTTAACACCAAATTTTTTTCACCTAGATCTCCATGGTCTAAACCATAGTCATACATCATATTCCCTCCATTATTTCCTCCATTTTGACCTTCACAACTATACTTCCACTAAATATTGTCAAAAAAATTATTATTCATTTCCCATAAATGAAGGGAAGTTGAGAATTTATTGTGATTTATCAAAAACTCTTGTACCATGGATGGCATCCCATTTGAAAACCATTCGTGGAAGAGACTGGAGACTCAAACTGTGGAGTTACGGGACCATTTTCTTGGATGGCTACAGTGGTCCATATTACAGAAAAATGTATGAATGATTTTATGTTTGTTAGTTAGTAGAATATATTTGAAAAAACTAAAAACTATTATTGTTGTTGTTCTTGTTTCTCGTTATTATTGTTGAACTCTACCCTATGATCTGGATGATCTATGGTAGGTTCTTTTGCATGTAGTAGGGTAGAAATCCCCACTACAAGGATGTTGGTGGTTTGAGTCCTTCGTTCCCTATCATAAATGTGTGACTAAGAAAATGACTAAATTCACATATATATGGCTATTAGTAGCTAATTTCCAGTATCTTATAGCACAACTAATGTTTAGTCGTATTTAGCTTAGTCATTAATATGTTATCATCTAGTAGTTTATTTAGTCGTATATTTGGTCATTAATTGTGACAATAAATAAATAAACAATGACTAAATCAATGACCAAATCAATGACTAATAAGTCAACCATTTAATGACTAAGTTAAATATGACTAAGTTAGTCAAGCTATAAGATAGTAGAAATTATCTACTATTAGTCTCTGACTCAAAAATAGTCATTTATATCTGAATTTTAGTCATTTTTTTAGTCATTGGTTCCTCATTTTCTACTAGTGTATCACTGACTAATGTACAACAAGAGAAAAATAAAGACAACTAAAAATGAGCTAGAATTTAAAAAATTTCATCATACAAAAAAAGGATTTTTCATTATTTTCCAATAAACACATATATACAATGATGTATACATGTCTAGCATGTTTTTAAGATGCTTGCAATCCCTCCTCTTGAGCGGAAGACAAATCTATATGGTCTCTCTTGCCTTTCGTAGAAGACTTTGATTCTCCAGAAGCCGTAGGAGGTACATTTTGTAATTTGTTTTCAAGCTCTTTAACTTTCTATATAGTTTTTTTTTTTAATTTGCAAGCAAGACAATGTTTTCCTCCATTAACCTCTTCAACTTTTCCACATTGTTCTTATACTTCTTTGATTCTACTTTTTCCTTACTTTCAAATTATTGTCTTTTATGCTTTAATTGATTGCTAACTTCAACCAATTGATATTTCAATTTCTTTATTTATTTATCCTTCTCTTCTTTCCTCAACTCTGTCTCATTGGGAATGACATGAATTACCATCGTCATAACAATTGGACCCTATAATTCCTACTTCAAATCAAGAATTGTGTATTTAGGTGTTTGAATTTCCATATCACATCCCAAATGTTTAAATTTTTGTCCCTCCAAGAGTTTTTATTCTATCTCTCTTATTTACATCTTTTTTATCCACCTTCTCTTTCATTTATTTATACAATGGCAATTAACCAAACACGTAACCTAGAGTAAAGTTCGTTGAGAAGAATTCCTATAGCATATTCTCTCACTTTACTAAGTACTTCTCACTCTTCTAGGACATTGTAACCGTCAAAGTTTTTTTATTTTTACCCTTACCCTTGTCTCCTTTGGTACCCTTAAATTTACCCTTATCCTTGTCTCCCTTGGTACCCTTACCTTCACTCACCACCTTTTCTAATATTGTTTGTTTTTCCTCTCCCTTGCTTTTTAAGTTCTAGTGTTTCAATGGTCCTTTCTAACTTTTTGCTTCTCATCTTATCAACTTTCTTAGAAATTATTTTTCCCAAACTGGAAATTAATGATTCTAATTATCTAACTTTTTTTCATGTATTTCCTCCCACTGTTTCATATTCAACTTATAATATTCTTGTATTAAGTCTTCATTTTCTTTCAATTTATTCTCCAATGCCTATAAAGAACCCATTTCTATCCTTATTGGTGGTATATTGAAAACAAGTGGTATTTTTTCAACTCTTCTATAAGTTCATTATATTCCACTTTTTCTTTTTCCAAAGCCTCTATAAACATAATCATCATTGAATCAATTTCCTTTCCAACTTCATCGGTGATTTTGTCAAATTATTTGGATAATTCTACAACCATTTGTTCTTTTTTCATATATAATAATGTTTGCTTTGAATTGATTATCCACAATTGTTTTTTGCAACCTTGTTATCTGTTTGAGGCATCATATAATATTATTATCTTTTATCATGAACTCTTCCTCCAAATTTCCTATAGAGGAAGCTTGTTCCTTGAAATAATTCATTTTATCATACAAGATGAACACAAATATACTATCAAAATTATATGATGGATTGTCTAAATGCATAGTGGAATCCCTTGAATCAAATTTGACAAAACAATCATACTCAATTGCCAATTGTTTTCGAGGAATTCTATCAAGAACCTCTTAAGGAATGGAAAAGCCAACATTCATGTGTTACATTTCACTGTCTGTCACCTCCTTCCAATGACATCCATATGCATGTGCAAGTAGCTCTTTTAAAGGTGTGGAAGCATGAACTACATCAATGGTGACAAAATTAGGAGACTGTATTAGTGATTCTTGATGGTGCTTAGGATAATATACTGCAATTCCTCATTCTACTCTGGATACCGTATTGGTAATTCCTCATGGTGCTCATTAGATTGTACCGGAGATTCCTCATCCTACTCAGGAGACTATACTAGAAATTAATCACTATTTTTTCTACTATTGTATCTCTAACAATATGTTTTATGAAAATGTGGTTTTGGTCAAGATATATTTTCATCTTGAGATTTTTATATGGAAACCTGTGTAATTTGTATGTACTCGACATATGTTTCGGGTTGCTGTAATTAACGTTATTGTTTTCATAGGTCGTATTCATATTGATATTTTTATATGGAAACCTGTTTAACTTTTATGTACTCGACATACATTTATTACTACTAAGAAGATTCCACCATCAGGAGGAATTGTGAGAAGATAGAAGGCACCATCCTTCATAAAGGAGTAATGACTATTGGATAACTGAGGAGCTCAAGAGTTAATTAACTAATTAGTTCCTCATTATTTCTTAATTTCTCAATGAGAGGCTTGTAAAGGTCACTAAGAACCAAGCCATCATCTCTATTAAAATTTTTAGGTTTCTTTTCAATCTCTACCGCCTTTCGGATTTATCCCTTACTGTAATGACGTTCTTCGGTGGCTATGACTTTGGCATGTTCAATGCAAATATAATGGTTACTCTTGATGCAGTGTTCAACCACTATTGAGATTTTTGTTATGTTATGTAGTATGTATGAACAATGTTCTTTCAATCTCACCTTTATGGAGCGATCGGTCTCACCAATGTGTAGTTTTCCACAAGAACATGGAATAGAGTAGACCCCATTTTTTAGATTTGAATCCGCCAGATATTTTGTTTTCTCAAGTAAATTATTCAATGAGTTTGGAGGAGAGAAGATGGTACTAATATGTTTTCTCCTCAGTACTCTATATATCATATCCGTAGTTCCTTGAATATATGGCAGGAATATCACCCCTCTGATTTCATCCTTATTAATCGATTTTTTAATTGATTTTTTAATCTTCTTTTCCAAAGATTTCTTGAAGGCTCTATTTATTTTTCTTATATTCTAGACATTATTTTAAAGAAAATTGTATAGATAATTCAATTCTTTATCAAGATGGTCATTATCAGCAATTCGCACAACTATAGTGGTCAGGGTTTCCAAGATATCGAGTTTTTTGGAAGGTACATGATGAGAGCTCGCATGGAGATATTTTTCAGTATGTTTCCTCTTTCGGTATATGTTATAGATAAAAATAACACATCTCTTCTTGTGACCACTTTCCCATGATTCTGTCGCATGTCAACACTTCCATGACGACACTTCATGAAAGTCATTGAATGTCACTGAAAAAACACCTATATTGAACACATTTGGATGAAACGAAGAAATAGAGACATTCTCAATATCATTAAGAATTCATTGGTTAAGGTCGACGTGGTCCAATGCCCACTTAATAGGGTCCGTTTAAGGCATAAAAGGAGGTCTCACCACAACGCAATGGAGCCGAGAATTGTGTATGTGCATGTATAAAGGTTGGTCATGAGCAACAGAGGAAAAATCACCACTATAAAACTAGCATAAATTATGTACCAGTCCACATATGAGGAGTCAGACACATACCCACTGGTGTAAGTGAAAACACCGACATTGTGATATTTTATTTTGTGCTCTTGAATAGCCATTTTAGATCTTGTATTCCTGGTCATAGCAGATACCTTCTTTGATTGAATTTTAGCAACCATGTCTAAAAATGATGAGATTTTAAATTTACCAGAAAAAAGGTCAGGGAGTGAAAACTTACAGGTCAAAACCACGAGTCTGCGCACCGGGACACAGAGGAAATGCATAGTAAAAAAACCCTAGGCAGAGTGAAAAATCCTAAGTTCGATTCTTTAAAAATCCAACTAAAACGGCCAAAATAATATTGACCATAAATTTCATATGGACCAACGAACAAGATCAAACAACACCATAAGATATAAAATTTGAAAACATTTACACTTCCGATTTGCGAAATTGATAACCCGAGATCGGGAAACAAACATTCAATTGAAAAATTAAGTTTGTTTCTTGTTTCCGAGATCTGCAATATCATAAATCACAAATTGGGAAAGAAGAGAAATTTATTAAGTAATATCATGAAGTAAATATTCGACAAACAAACTTGTGCGATACACAGAAATCGGAAGTTCCACTTAGCGAAAGTAGATACAGTCGCAATTCCACATTCTACTTCCTTGATTTCTTAATTTCCGATTTCCGATTCTTGGAAATTGAGAAATTATATACATTCAAAAATTAGATAACCCCAAGAAGTGGCGATGGAGTGACGTCAGGTCTTGTACAAAGGACAAGCATCTAAAGTCTATGCATGCTACACTTTACACTGCAATCGATGAAAGTGCAAGCATGAAGTGTGGTAATTGATCTCTAACCAGGGTGGTAGGCTGCAGATCGAATTTAGACAATAGTGGTATATCGTCTCCATTCACATCTCTTTGCCAATCAGGGATGCTTCAAATATGTCTGAGTAAACCCTTGAGCTCAGAGGGTATCATGTATGTATTATCTCATGCTCGCAGATATTCCCGTAGCAAAAGCATTAGGCAGTAAATGCTTGAATCTATTTTGGTCAAATTTGTGGGAAAAAGTTCCAACAAGCAACTCGAGGCAAGAGTCCATTTCTATGTGTGCTCTAATATTCCCATTGCTATATATGGTCGCTTGGTAAGTCCTCCTATTTCAATTATCATGTTTTTGTTGCTTACCAGACTATTCATAATTGTTTTTGTCAATAGATTTTTCTCAAGAAATTAGAACTAGAAAAACTCATTAACATGGAAAACAGATACACGCATCCCTCGGCGTGGATTCATGTGGAACAATTCTCAATTTTTCTTTTTCTTTTGTATCAACAATCGTAATAAATTGTTGGAGTTCAAGAGAAATTTATAATTCAAAGAAATTATATATAGCATGATAGGTATGGGTAGTGATATCATAATTTACTACCCCAATTCCAGTTCCTTCCTATCACCCTATGCAGTTGGACCTACAAATGAATCTTCCAGAAAACAGACAAATATAGAAGCAACAACAAAAGGAAGAACAAGGAACAACTTGTTTGATCTCTTTGATGACAATAGTGAAGAGATGATTGTAGTTGTGTGTGCACAGTGTCACATGTTTGTGATTTTCTATAAATCTTTTCCTGCATGCCCCAACTGCAAGTACATGCATCCAATCGACCTCAATTTGGCATTTAAAAAGAAGAATAATATGACATCGGGAAGATACTTAGTTTGCTTGAGCATGCCACTATACAAGACACAAAGTAACCATGAATAAATGTGTTTTGGAGCTTTGTATATTTTAATCTTATGTTCTTCTATGACAAAAAATTGTATAGAATTTTATCTTTAGTGTAACGGGCTTGAGCTCGGAAGAATAGGGGGCTGGTGCAATCAACTATGGTTATTTTATCGTTGCAGTTATCTATTGTATGATATGGTTTTATTCACAAATATAATGAATAAATAAATCTTGTTTGTCATTATTTCTATATATGTTGGAGTGATTTGTTTCTCAACGGCCGATTTATCCTTACTTTAATTGATGAAACCCAAGAATAAATTTGATTATTGATGCTCTTGTCTAATATTATTTCACCATCTTTCTTTAACGTCACTAGAAACACTCCATTTCTTAAGATAACCAGGTACTCATGTATATAGGAATTGGAGCATGAAATACATACTAACATGGGTTCACAACCTGCAAACTAAAACCTAATAACCAAATGGTAAATTAATTAATATCGTTAAATATTATTCAAACAAGATCACTTTGAAATGGTCAAATATTTGTTCTTGTTTAAACTTACCAATCTGAGATGAATGTTTTGAAATGCCTGCATGGAAGTATTTGATGAACTCAAACGGCTTGACCAAAATTTATGGTTTCACTATCCATTAAACCAGAACACTTTTCTCTTAGAAATTTTTTATTATGTAGGCTATGTTTCAGATGTTACAAAATAACAGTGCAAATTCTTAAGTTAAACCAAGCTATCCATCCCTAAAATCTGATTAGAATTGGTGTACGCATGTTTATTCTCATGTTTCTAAAACATAGAACATGTTAGAAAGGCTTCATTTTAGTGCCCTACCCCATGGAATTCCCCTACTTATACTTCATGGAGTAGCTCCCCGAGATCCCTTCAAATGGATACTTATAGGCAATGAATGATGATTTTATGCAAGATGAGGATTCCCTTTGTTCGTATGGGGTAATTTTACTATGTTTTTATATATAGATAAATTCTTGTTTTAGCACGATCAAGTTAGCTAGCAACCACCTGTTCCTTGGCCTTCTCCCACCCATCTTTCATCCACGTGTAAGCATCATTCACTTTCATCGTCATTTTATCTGCATATTTTGAGGTGATTGGGATTATGGATGATAAATAACCCTACTCGAGTCTATTAGGAAGACCAACCCTTTGATAACACTACTATTATTAATTATGTTATGTCCCATAAAGTATCCACTTAGTGATGAGCTTACCTCCATTTGTTTTGAACTTAGATCACTGCGACACTGTGAGAAATCAGTTAATTTTCTTATAAACGATGCATTCTTCGCACTTGGATCGTTCAATATATCATTTTGTTGGTCAGGCCACTCAGGAAATACGCACATTTATGTTATTATATGATGCACTATAGAACTGATGATATCGTTCAATTTATCACTCTATCCTATGAAAAAAAGAAAAATGAAAGCAAAAATAGAACTTCACCCCCACTAACTATTGTTTACTGCTACTAGTTGTGTGTCTATTCATAACACCCCCCCATAAGGTTCATTCGAATAATGTAAACTAGTGTTTTACAAGTTCAAACCAAATTAAAAGGCTAGGGAAATGTATCCCGTTATCTAACCAGTTCATCCTTGTTCGGTCCTCTCATTACATTTTTCCCTCCCTCTTATTACAAAATGAAAGAAAAAATAGAGCTTCGCCCCCACTAACTATTGTTTACCGCTACTAGTTGTGTGTCCATTCATAACCCCCCCCCCCCATAAGATTCATTCGAATAATGTAAACTAGTGTTTTACAGGTTCAAAAAAAATTAAAAGGCCAAGGAAATGTATCCCGATACTTAACCAGTTCATCATTGTTCGATCCTCTCATTACTTAAAATAGTCTCCTTGCTATCACTCATTAGGGCATATGAATCTACCAAATTTTTTCAAAGCAAGGTAGCTTCTTCATGAAGGAAAACGGTTCATTAGGAACCGGGTGCAATAGAAGTTTCTTCACTTGATCCAAAAGTTTACGCATTGGGAAAGTTTAACTAATAAATTTTAATAGTGTATACATATCCATTGATCTCCAACTTAGATTAGAATTGTTGTATGTATATTTATTTTCATGTTTGTAAAACATAGAACACATTAGTTATTCACCAGTTTTAATTATTATATACTATAAGTAAAACTCTACAAGGTGTAATAAAAGATGGCAAATCTAACCTATCAATAAAACCCTGATTGCAATTTATGGAGGTGTTGCTGCCTTTCACACACCAGGGTTACATGGCAGAAATCTTCAAGCCACTCGGTGTGTCCTTGGGGGCAAGTCTCAAGTCAAGGTTGTCACCTTCTTCTTGACTCCTCCGTTCAGGCTAACTCCTAACGAAGCCAAGGGGGGTAGACCCTATTAAATTAATAAGGCTAATTACTTAGTGTGATTATGTTATATTGATTAAGTTGTTTAGGAGTTGTTTGAAATTAACCAGTGGAAACAAAAGATAAAAAGATGCAAGATTTAAAGAAGATAAGCCCAGTAATGACACTCAATATATATATAATCGAAATAAATGATCAAATAAATCACCAATGCCTTAAATGGAGTCAATAGAGAAAATAATGTGCTTGCATACGCTTGAAAGAATGTTTTGTAAATGTCTCTTGGTAGATTTTAAATTAATCTGGAATGTGAATTAATTAAATTAGGCAAAAAGGGGACTCCATATACCCGAGGGGTACTTGTAGTATGTCCAAAAGTGAACTTTCACAGCTACCCGCAAGGTGTTTGTGGGCTGAAATGGAGTCTCAGAGACTATTGTTCGCAACGCACCCATCAAGGTGTGACAGAGATCGGTGCCTCGACGTCACTTTCCAGTTGTTCCCACTCCTTTGGGTATTTTGCCATTGTTTACAGTTCATTCGAGGCATTGGATTTTTGCCTGATGGTTTGTCAATTTGGGAGGTGAAGACTAATTAATCTAGTCGCTCAAGTGCTTTTGATGCAACTTGACTGATTGGACGAACCACAACCAAGTACAGAGCATACACACTGGAGTCTTTGTTATTTTTAGTAAGTTTTAAAAGAGGTGTTCCTATTAAAAAGAAAACCCTCCAAGAATCTCTTTCGGTCCAAGTCAACCTCAATTGGGGAATCAATGAGGGGTTGATTTTATTATGATTATTAAAACAATTAATGAAAATGGAATCAAATATACACAACATCGGTTTTCTAATTAGTGCTACCACGCATCTCTTTCCCCTTGCGGGTCAATCAGGAAGTCGTGGGGTAGGTAGTATGATTACTTTTGAATTGAAAATATGGAATAATGAAAAATGTTATCAAAGTATACAATCCTGCATGTCAAGACTAAACTAGAATAGAAAAAAGGTAAAAGTGCAAAAAAGTGAAACGGACGCAAATCCCCCCTCGTGGGATGGGGAGCGGGCTCGAAAGAGCCCACTCGAAATGATTTTTTTTTACTATTATTGGTTACAATATCAGAAAACTGAATATTCACTTTGTTCCTTCTTATCGGGGATCAAAAGGCTTACAAAAATCTTGTAACAAGCTGAAATAAAATCACAGTGGTGGGGGAAGCCTCTGGGAAGCTCCGGTTCGCCCAAGAGTCGGAAAACGAGCAGAGTCTCCTTCTCTTTTTTGTTAAACCTGCTAACAAATAGTGAGCAATTAAAATCAAATGTGCCCAAAAATACTTTGAAAGTGTTTTGGGTCACCACACAGATTATAAAAAAAAACTAAGTAAAACTTGTCAAAAAAGGGTTAATCTAGTTTTTCAAAAAGGAACCAAGGAAAGCAAGCTTTCCTTGGGATCTTGGCATGTTGTTTGGGAATCCAATGAGATATGCACTCTTCTTACAGAATATGAAACTTTAAATAACAGCAAGGGAAACTACCTTATTAGCAAGCTACAAATTTCCTTTATAATGCTTGCAAAAAAAAGGGTAATTTCAACTAGATCTCTTCAATTATAACTTTATATGCAAAAAGGAACTGAGATCTAAAATTAAGAAAGGATATTACTAACTAGATTTATATGTGATTTTCTTAATGAGGCAGATCTAAGCAATAATATTCTTTAGTAGTAACCAATTTGAAGAAAATTTAAGATTTTGAAGGAGGAAGGGGAAAAGAGAAGTGCTTGTTGCTGAAGCAGATCTACAAAAGAAACTTGTTAGTGAAGCATCGAGGGGCACAATATTCACAATATTTGTTGGAAAAACAATGGAATCAAAACTGAACCACAACTCTTAAAATTACGGCAAACTTGTAAGCTAAACAACAAATCCTACAGACAAAACCATTAAATCTGAAGATACATATGAGAAGTAGATGATATAGCATCAAAATAATCTTATTTAGCATGCAAATATTAGCTCATTCAAACATATGTAGCAAAATAGGAGTAAGTAAGATCACTTACAATGATCTATTCCTATGATTCCAATAACCATTCAGGAAAACAACAGTTTAATGCAAAATTTGAAAAAAATAGTAGTTCACCTCAAAAGCAGCATGATAATGATGATCCACACATGAAAAGTACTCCACAATTTAGCCTCCAAAGCTTCTCTTTATTTCAACAAATAATGATGAATAAAATATTACAATAGCAAGCCATTCAATCCAGCTCTAACTAGCTTGGAAGAGGAAATCTGTGCTTTATTTATAGCAAAAACCTGAAGACCCTAGCCTAGAGGGGTGCATGCATGACTGAAGGAGAGACTACAGTTAACGAAGAGATAAGACGAGCCTGATCTAATGATGAACTGTGTTTGAACTAATGATGAACTGATTCTGAACAGGATGAACTGAGTTTAACTGGACTAGAACTGCAAATCGGAGTGACACCTCACTCAATTAACTGAACCAACCAACAAATAACTCCCAGCTTTGATCCACGTGTGTGGAAGAGAGAGAAGGGAGGGCACAACCTTAGCTTTGCACGTGCTTGTTAGCTCCTCTTTAGTCGTAGTTCATTCCTTCAGTCAAGGAATGGTAATCTCTAGTCAATCTGAAGCCAATGAGACTGACTTCAGTCAAAATGGAGCAAAATCCACTGATTTAGGAATTTTGGATTTGCTCCATTATTTAATTAATTTTTAATTAAATTAATAAATATTTGACTTTTTTTGGATTTTCTTAACTGAGTGATGGAAAAAATCACTCAAAACTTAGGAAAAGTGGGTTTATGGGTTTACCGAGTGCTCTAAGTTAGAAAATGAGCACCCCCATGACTGAATATGAATTTTAACCCCCCTTTTATTACAAGACCAATTTTTCCAATTAGACTATTAAAAAATAGCCTAAGTTTTGTGGAATAATTAAAATTAAAAAAACTTTAAAAAATAAAAAAATAAAAAAAACCTAGGGGGACTTAGACATGTTCATATGACTCGACCATAATGCCTAGCATGTTTATACATTGACACATAGAATCTAATAACCTAAATAGGAATAAATTCTAAGCCGATCACCCCAACTTTGGAGGTATTGAGTGAAAAACTCAAAAATTATCAGTCGTTTATTCAACAACCAATAATAACCAAGGAAAAAAAACACCCTAGGATGATCGGATTGACAAATGAGGTCTAGGAGACTGAGTCTTTTACAAACATTATCATGCTAGAACATTTATTACAACTCCCCCAAGGGGGTATGAACATGTGATATAGTACAACAAAGTTTCCCAAAAGCAAGACTGAAGGTCTTTTGAAGTCTGAACAAGTTATCCTTGCCCGGTTCACCAGGCTCACTTGATTAAAAACCACTAAGTAAAACTTAGGTGGTAATATCTGGCTCCAATTGTGGGATGTGTGCTCTATCTGGTCTTTAATGCAAGGAGAGGATACAAGAACACTAGAATCTCTAGTTTATATACCCTGTTGTTAGACACCTGAATGGCACCTCTCCGTCCGAGTGCCGAAATCCCTCATGTTGGCACACAAAAGGACATTTATGGATAGAGGTTTGCCTAAAACACTATAGATTGGCTTATGGAATAATACATACTTCCTCCATCCAGTTGATTACTTTTCCATTTTACTATGTTGACTTGTATTTGCGACTCTCCTTTTATGCAACTCGCGAGTCATTCGTGAGTGCCCCTTATAGCAAGTCGTGAATGGATGTATTCATGGATTGCCCTTGTAGCAAGTCACGAATCATTCGTGGGTTTTCCTTCTACACACCCACGAGTATGTCCCTGAATAGTTAAACATCAAAACATGCGCTGATCTGATATTAGTTAAGCATTGTTATCTTAATTATATTAACTGTCTCAACCTCCTCAACCTTCGAAACCGCCTTATTTCCTCCATATAAATACAGGCCTTGGGGAGGGTGTTAATAGATACACTTGGACAGCAAAGTTATGCTGGTGGAGTTTATACAAAAGTCTTTGGAGAAGTGGAATTCAGAATCCTTTGGTTGCAGAGGAGTCCTTGTCTCAGGCGTTGGGTTGTAATCTGAACTTCTTCATTATTGATAATAAAGAGAATCCTTCTTCCATATGTGTTTCATGTGTCTTGGTTTGATAAATGTTTATGATTATGCATATTATATAGAATTTATCTAACCTGCTTACATATATATGAATCATCTTGTATCTGGAAGATTGGCTCTTGACAGGTGAAAGAAGAATAACCTTGAATACTTTGGAGGTGAAGTAGAATGGAAGAGGACTAGCAAGGATCAACCTTCGTTAATCGAGTAAGTTTTTGTCATCCTCCTATTTCCTTTACTGCACTCTGGAAGTCAATTGTCTACAAGTTAATTGAGTATGTTGGTAACCCCAAACCTTAGGTTATTAGGTGTGTAATCATGTACAACAGAACTGGCGACTCCGCTGGGGAGCCTAGACTGTTGTAGGTTGTTTCTGTCCCCCTGACCAGTCTTTGCTTGTAAGTCTGTGTGTGATCTTTTATCCTGGTTCTTATTTGCCTCAGAATTTGAAAGTCTTTGTTTTTTCTTGGTTTTTTTTAGAAAAATTTTATACCCATTCGCGATTTGTCCTTCTAGACAGTCGTGAATACAGGTTTGCATTCACGGGTTGTAATACTAGATAGTCACGAATCATTCGCGAGTTGCTCTTATAGACAGTCGCGAATACTCCTGGAAATAGGGATTTTTAAGATAAAGTTTGCTTGTTCTTTCTTTGTATAATCCCTGTTTTCTGAGTGGATTTTCCTTATAAATGTTGGGTAGCTTGTCTGAATACCTTAGGTGATTACACTTAGTGCTTTTCGAAATCCCTTGAGTCTCTTTTGCTTGGATTATTTACTGTTTACGTCCTCAAGTATTTTGGCCTATTTGGGTTGTAGGTTAAAGTGTCTTTGTCCAGATCAGTGATCAGGGTCTTGGGCTCTGTTTTTCCAGTCTGTCTTCTGACAGTGGCTGGTTTTCACTTGCCTTTGTAAGTCTGCAGTGATTCTTTGTCATTGTTAGCACCCAAGCTAGGGTTCCTAGCCTTCCTTTATTGGTTGTCTTTTGGTTCTGTCATCCTGTTTGCTTCAGTTGGTTGCTTTTATACAGTTTATAAGTTTCAAGTTTGCTCAAGCACAGTGCATTGTAGATGCATAGTAGAATTTTGAGTATTTTTAAAAGTGAAAAGAAAACATAGTTAAAGCTTTTGCATTGTGATTTTGCATAAGTAGTGTTTATTTCAGTTTTAAAATATTATATCAAAAAACTACAAAAAATATAGGCTTAGTTTCTCTTATCGTTGCTTTCAATTCATCAATACATATTTGCAAAAATTAAAAAGAAGTTTGCTTTTATAATGGTAATTTTGCTTTGAATACACCTTTATTTTCATTTATTTCTTGTTTGAGTCAAAACACCATACAGTATACCACTCCATTTCCTCTTGAGTAAAGAACAACCCTTTAAAATGAATGCATAAATTAAAATTTACTAGTAAGTTTTGTTTTTTAGGGGCCTTTCACCTACTAGCTTAGGCTAGACTTGTGGGCTAGGAAGTGTAAACTTCCCACAAGTTATAAAACTCAAACGTAGTGGACCTTTCTTTAGGTAAATCCTTGACTTTATTGACTGTATCAAGGAAGCTCCTCTCAAACGGGAGTTAAGCACTAGGCCGCGTGGAGGCTTGGATAGAGGAGATACCCTCTGAATCCTTGTCAAAGCCTAACTCAGGACTTTTACGCATCTGGGGATTTTTTCCTAGACAGAGTTTCAGGATCAGCTACCCTGCCCATGCGTACGAGTTCGGTTTGTGACTGTCCCCCCAGACTGTTGATATTGCCAAGGTAGCCTTTAGTCTCTTGTCTTTTTAGGGTTCATACCTAGGTAAACTAGAAGGTTATTTCCGGTTCACCTTGAACGGGCTTGGAAGGTAACCCTTGTTGAAAGTGTAGGAGGGTGGTGGGTGATTCCTCCGCTTGTGCCTAAGAACCACTTCAAGGATGCCAAGTAATCATTCATCAGCTTTCTTTGGGAAAGTATATCTTTTATCCTGGTTTGATTGCTTGAGACTGTAGGAATTTTTAGTGTATGCTCCGTGGTTTTTCCTATGTTTAGTTGGCCTTAGGGTGTGATTTGTCAAATTTTTAATTCTGGATGACCAACCTATTAGAAGGTCAAGAAGGTTGAGAAACCTTCCTCCTATCACAGCATTGGAGCCTCCACATTTACCTCAAAGGCGGAGATTAGACACAGACGGTTCATTTGAACCTGTAGGAATAAGTGAAGTTCTTGGTGAACCAGAACTCATTGCTAACCGTTTTGATCTTGACATAGTTGAGATAGAAGAATTGTAGACTGACGAGTTTGCAAGAAAATTTAACACCCCCTTGATTGATTTAAACGATCCTGTGATCATTCAGGTTAGACCTTTTGATTCACCAGTGTTAGGTGTCCCTGTGGGTAGATTCATGTCTTCTACGGAAGAAATTTCTTTTGTATTCACCTCAACCCTTCCGGTTGAAGGGGTACTACCTCCCCCGGTAAGTGCCCCTAGATCTAGTTTTCCTTCTACACCTTTGACTCCAGTGAGCTAGGTGGTTCAACCACCGGTTCACTCAAACTTAGGAGGTACTTCTGGTGACATGGTTACTGGGATCCCTAGTATACCTACCATTCCTTCTTCCTTCCCTTACACTACCCAGAGTGGTCCAGTAGGATCCTCAACATATGTCCAAGGATTTCCTTGGAATGGGGGGCACATCCCCCCATCCAGTCCATACGTAGGTCCATCTCCTTCATATGTAGGAGTGAATTTTGGGAGCAACACCTCTTATGGGCAAAGCTTCCAAACCCCTATTTTGGTCCCATACACAAGCTCTCCCTTTTCGCTATTTAGCGAAGGGATACCTGCTCCTGTCTTTCAGTCTCCTGTTTCTATGGGGACGGCCCGAACCTCTTACACTGCACTTCCCACACACAATCCTGTGGCTTACAGGTGGAATATGTTTCAAAGCAACCTTCCCACTTCACAACCAGTGGCTGGGGGCAACCCCACTTTTTCCCATGGGCATTGGGGGCAGGTCCCTCTAATCCCCAAGCTGGCACATCTAGTGCCCCGGTTAGGCCCAAACTTCCTTTCCTGGCAACTTTAAACTTTCCAAACTTGTCAAAATTGATGAATGACCCGGTGAGACATGACCCCTTGTGGCCACCTGTTCCCACCAAGTTACCATCGAACATCCCTAAGTTCGAAGGTGAAACTGGTGAAGATCCTGGGGCACATGCCACCACTTTTCACTTATGGTGTTCTTCCAATTCATTGAATGAGGATTCAATTCGATTGAGGCTATTCCAGAGGACCTTGACAGGTACGGCGGAAAAATGGTATATTGAATTTCCTTCTGCTTCCTTTAGTAGTTTCTAGGATTTTGTTAGTGCTTTCCTTAGCCACTTTCAGCTTTCGGTTCAATACAATTTCGGAATGGACTTGTTGTCTACTTTTAGACAAAACAAGGCTACCCACATCTCGGAGCATATCCAAGAGTGGAAGAGGCGAAAGAGCCTTATTAAAGCCACCATTCCTCCTGAGTTTCTGTTAGAGTGGTTCCTTAAATCACTGTTGCCATACATATCTAAGGATGTTTCCACATCAGGAGTAACGAATGAAGAAGAAGCCATACTCAGGGCCCAGCAGTTGGATTTGATTTATTCACAATCTAGGATCTTGTATGATATCATCCCTGAGGCACCGAGGCCTTCGCACGAGGCGGAGAACCCTAAGCCTAGACCCCATGCCGATGGTGTGGTTGGGTCTGTTAACTCTCCCACCGTAGAGTCTTTAACTAAGAAACTTCACCAGTTGTCTATCAAACAGTCTACGGCAGAGGCAGCAAAGGTTGCCCCCTCTCCCCAGAATGCAAATGTTTTTGTACAAACCTCTCAGAAGGGCAATCAATAGCCTGACGGGAAGAAAAAGAAAGGTAAAAAGGGAGAGGGAAATCAAAACAAGCCAAAGCCACGAACAATGCTGATGGGGGAAAAAAAGAAAAGAAGAAGGTCAAGTTCCCTTGTAAGTTGTGCCAAGAGGACCACCTTACTCACCTTTGTCCCCTTATGGATCAATACCAAGAGATGCTTAAAGCTCAACAACCGGCTGTCTTGAAGGATCCTTTTCCCCAAGGACAGAACTCTGCTTCAGCTTCTAATGTAGCGGGGGGCACTCAAACTGTCCCTGGCCCTAACTATATCAACATGGTTCGATCTTCAAATTTGTTGCAGACAAGGAACAAAAACTATGAGAAAGAGACTCTTGAGAAGGGTAAAGCTGTAGGTGAAACTTCCAACCCTCTCACAATAGAGAAACCTGCCGAAACTATGCCGAAGATACCGAAAGGTGTTTCAAGAAGACCTTGCATAACCCCAATGCTAGGGCTGCTTCAAACTACTCTGTGGTTGAATATTTAGCTCAAACTACGTGTGAAATGTCAGCTTTAGAGGTGTTACAGAGTTGTCCTGCCTAGCGGGATGCCCTCTTAGTAGCTTTAGGTAGCATGGATTCTTTGAGTCTCATGGAAAAATTTAACGTATCTGATGTCAAAATTCACCTGCCTTACCATGTAGCCCTATCAATAGATGTCGTCCATGGTGGTAAGACCATTGGAAGGGAAGTTGTTGATGAGGGAGCCTCTACATGTGTTATGTCCTTAACCTGCTGGAAAGCTCTTGGATCCCCAGAGCTGGTCCCATCAAACACTTTACTTACTACTTTTGATGGAAGATCCTTCCGTCCTCATGGTATCCTGCCATCTTTTGAGATTAAGTTGGCAGGAAAAGTAGTGTCTGTTGAAGTAGAAGTGATTGATGCTCCTTTGGACTACAATCTACTTCTGGGAAGGAGTTGGACTTATGCTATGTCCGCTATTGCATCGGCCGTTCTTTGTGTAGTGGTTTTTCCACATGAGGGCAAGTTTGTTACTATTGATCAACTTGATTTTACCCGAAAAGACCGTTTAAAGTCTAATGAGTCCGTTGTGCCATTGGTTGATCAGGTCAAACCTGCTGCACAAAGCTTGGGGGATGGAATGTACACATCACTAATGGGCACATTTGATCTTCTAGCTCCGGTTAATTACATTGGTTCTACTAGTGTGGGGAGGTCCATCACTACAGTTGTCGATAGGACTGATCCTTGGGTCCTCCCAACTCCCCATGAACTGAAAGTGCCCTTATCGACAGTGGAGGTAGCTTATCAAGCTATCACTCAAGCCACTGTTGATCCCATTCCAGATCCTCTAACAGTATCAGACGATCTGGAAGAAGTCTATTTGCCTGCATGGGTAGAAAAATCTTTGCATTCCATAGATTTCTTAGATACCATTTTACCTTTCGATGAAGCTATTCTGGAAGCCATGAGTGGACGTGATAAGATTTGTGAGGATCTTCATCATCAATCCTATTTTCTTCCAGATCTAAGCAGAATAGAAAACCAAGAGTTTCACGTGAGACTGTCAGATGATGTTGATATACCTATTAATCCCTTGCTTAGGGAAGGAGTGTTTGCTGAGGGGAATATGGAAAACATTTCCTCCACTATACCTATCAACATCTCTGTGAACCCAGATGTTGTGGAAAAAATCTATATAGGTGCAAACTGCTCTCCAGAGGAGATTGCTATCTACACTGCCCTTTTTAAGGAGTTCTGTGATATCTTTGCCTAGTCATATGAGGAGATGCCAGGCATTGATCCATCTATTGTTCAACATGAAATCCGAACCTATCCTGATGCCAAACCGGTTCGACAGAAATTAAGACCCGTGAACCTGCGTAAAGCGGCGGCTGTGAAGGAAAAAGTTAAAAAGCTGTTGAAAGCTGGTTTTATATATCCCATAGCTTTGACTGAATGGGTGTCTGACCCTGTTCCTGTTGATAAAAAGAAAGGGACTATTCGCGTCTGTATAGAATTTAGAGACCTCAATAAAGCCTGTCCTAAGGACAACTACCCCAAACCATTTATTGACCAGATCATAGATGCATGTGCGGGAAGTGAGGTGTTTTCATTTATGGATGGTTTCTCCGGCTACAATCAAATCCAAATCAAACCAGAAGACCAACATAAAACTACTTTCATTTTTCCTTGGGGTACATTTGCGTATAAGAAAATTCCCTTTGGATTGAAAAATGCTAGGGATACCTTTCAACAGGCTATGAACTTTGCTTTTCACGACATAAAAGCCATTATCAAACCATACCTCGATGATCTTCCTGCACATTCTCGCAAGAGGATCCAACATCCAAATCATTTACCGTTAATTTTTTAACGATGCAGATATTATAAAATTCGCTTGAATCCCCACAAGTGTGTATTCTGCGTCGAGTCAAGGAGATTACTTGGATTCATTGTCTCTAGTAGAGGCATCTAGGTGGATCCATTAAAAGTTGAGGGCATTGTAAATCTGCCTCCTCCTTGTTCTCTCAGGCAACTTCAAAGCCTGCAAGGAAAGTCTAACTTTCTTCGATGTTTTATCATTAATTATGCCAAGATCACTAAAGGTTTCATGCGCTTGCTTAAGCAGGACACCCCATTTGTATGGGATGAAACCGCACAACTTTCATTCGAGGCATTGAAAAAATATTTGCTATATGCACCTTTATTACGTCCACCAAATTATTCTAGGGATTTTATATTATATCTGGCCGCGTCGGAGTCGACCATTGGGGTAGTACTAGTCCAGGAGGATGATAAGATTATTGAGCATGTCGTTTATTATCTTAGTCGTGCTTTGGCCGGACCTGAGCTTAGATACTCCCACGTCGAGAAGTTGGCCTTAGCAGCTGTTTATGCTGTACAGAGGTTGCGTCACTACATTTTACTAAGGACCACCACAGTAGTGGCGGATGTGAATCCGTTACAATATGTTTTATCCCGACGAATTGTTGGGGGAAAATTTAACAAATGGATAGTCATTCTACAGGATTTTGACTTGGATTTCCAGTCCGCTAAGTCTAAGAAGTCCTTAGTTTTTGTTGAGCTTATAGCAGAATTTCCCACTGAAGAAAATGTAGCGGTTGAGGATGACTCATTCCCAGATGAGCACATCTTCTTGATATCCACCTCTGATCCTTGGTACGGGGATATTCTTATATATCTCTAGAATTTGAAGTATCCTGCCACTTACTCTAGGGAGGAACGACATAAGTTATGCCTTCATGCCAAAAACTACCTCATTATAGGAGATACATTATATCGACGAGGGGTAGATTCCGTCTTTCGTCGCTACCTTACTCATGAGCAAGCGGAGATTGTCCTAAATGATTCCCATAGTGGAGCATGTGGGGGTCATTTATTTGGGTTAGCAACGGCCCAGAAAATATTACGTGCTGGTTATTTCTGGCCCACGATCTTTAAAGATTGTGTGGAAGCTGTGAAGCATTGTCATCCGTGTCAACTTTACACCAGAAAGATGCGGTCGCATCCTGCTCCGTTATTTCCTGTCGTCTCGGTAGGCCCCTTCATGAAATGGGGGTCGATTACATGACGTGCAACCTAGTCTCGGCTGGGGGGCATAAATACATCATTGTCACTGTTGACTATTTTACGAAATGGGCAGAGGCAATGCCTACTTTCAAAGACAACGAGGAAACTGTAGCTTTCTTTGTTTTCAATCAAATTATTGCAAGGTTTGGTATTCCCAAAGTGATTTTCACTGACCACGGCATTCATTTTCAAAATAACATGATGAAAAAACTGACTACCATGCTCTGATTTAGACAAGAACATTCTTCTCCATACTATCCGCAAGCTAACGGTCAGGTTGAGCCTGTCAACAAGACTTTAAAAACTATCCTTAAACGGAAAATTGATGTAGCCCGCTCTAATTGGCACATCATGTTATATCCAGCTCTTTGGGCTTACAAAACTAATGTCAAGACTACCACCAGTTATTCCCCTTTCCAACTCGTTCATGGGGTGGAAGCAGTTACTCCGATTGAATCCAAAATCTTGTCCTTGAAGATAGACATTCATGTGTTACCTGATATGACTGAGCTTGAGGAACATCTGGTACATTTAGAACACCTTGATGAACAACGTAGAGATGCGTTGACTGCTAATCAGGCTCATAAAAATAGGGTTAAATCTCAATATGATAAAACGGTCAAACCTAGGGTATTCTCTGAAGGGGAACTTGTCTTGCTTTGGGACCAAGATAAAGAACCTCTGGGGGTAGGAAAATTCAAGGCTATGTGGTTAGGACCCTATGTCGTGTCGAACGTATTAAGTAAAGGCGCATATGAATTAGTTGATTATGATGGGAATAAGCTTCTTGAGCCTAGAGATGGGCTCTACCTGAAGAAGTACTACGCTTAGGCTTAGCACTTTTTCTTGTATTTTTAGTGTATGTATTTTTTATGTACATTAGGTTGTCATTTTTGTTTTTTATATTATCTGCTAGTTGTTGCAGATGTCTTCCGAGATGTATATAGGTTTCGCTGATGGCGCTAGCCGTCACACTTGTAACCTAGCTTCAGCAGCATGGGTTATCTATTCTCCCTCAGGACAGCTTGTTGCCGCGGTAGGTGCTTGTCTAGGTCCTGCTTCTAATAATGTTGCTGAGTATAGGGCTGTCATTGAGCTCCTATGGGATGCTTTGTCACGTGGCATCACCCAGTTTGAAGTCCGTTTGGATTCTCAGTTGGTAGTTTCCCAGCTCAATAGAGATTATCAGGTACGAAATCCTATCTTGTTACGTCAGTTCATGCAAATTCGTTTATTGGAAAGACATTTTGAAGTTATTACTTTCAATCATATTCCACGAAACCAAAATTCATTGACTGATGCATATGCTAATTATATTTTGGATTGGCATCTCACACACATTTCATAAAAATATACATATAAAAAACACTTGTAAATAAGCCGACAACCAAACATCATATATATATATATATATGTAAAATATATGTCTGTAGATAGGTCGAGTCTGATCCGTAGATCTCGTCATATACAAAAAGTACAAAAATGTGGATCATAATCCATCAAAATTCCCTAGGTCTAAGCTAGACCGCCCTAGCCACTAGGACCACCTTAGTCCCCATGATCTCTATGCACCCTGGCTTCCTCAGCCTCCTCAGCTTCGGCAGCCTCCACCACATCTCTGTATACAAGCACTGCTCTAGCTACTCATCTGAAAAGATGTAGCCAAACCGGTGGAACCCCAACTACAAACTCCTACATGATGTAGGGATATGCTCTATCCATATAGTTGGTACTCGTTGGGTTAACCTGGCCAGTTTCCCCTCAAGTACTCTGATCAATCCCTGATCCTCTCCCACGACAGGATGTACGAACATATGAGGGTGCCCTTCAGGGTGGACTGGTCCAACATCTACATTTTGACACATGAATAGGATCAAGACTTGTACATATGTATATATCGATCATTTGAAAATTTATAAAAATTTGATAATGATTTAAAAATTAAAAAATTACTTACCCATCTCTCCCCATTCTCCTCCTGGAGGGAGGACAAGTTCGGGGTCACCTCGGAAGTCCAACCCGGCGTATGGAAACTGCTCCAGCGCCGGCAGCTGTCGTTCCCACCAAGTATAAAAGTCAGCATCATATACGTTGTGTACTATGTCTCCTCCTCCGTGACGGAGGAAGATGTCTCCCCACTGGCTCAGCCTTGGCTGACGCGGAGATCTGACCTGTAGTGGTATAGCAGGGCTCATGGCTGGTACTCTCGAAGAAGAAGAATGCTACTAATATGCTTACATAGCCAAAAATTTTGCATCTTCCCCTCTTACAATCGGATGGTTGCCTCTTCATAATGGGGGCAACTCCCGAGCACTAATCATAGAGAGCACCTCTAAAGCAATCAACGGCCACCCTCATTTGATTTCTGGTGGCCATATGTAACCCTGATGATCCTGCAAGTCTCACAATGGTACTAGCCAATACCTGGAGAGTGAAATCCTGGATGTATGCAATTAGAACGCTTCTTCCCTTTTTCTGAGTACGCGATATATAGAATATGTCTACATATTTTTGGACATTTAAGGGGTCACCGCCCCTGCCAGTTCCCTCCAAATTCACCGGTGCTCCCCATCGTGACAACCCAGTAATGAAATAGATGTCTTCCATGGTAAGCTCTAAGGTTTCACCTTGAAGATTGAACATCCCCATGTCATGATCCCAAAAATTGACCATGAACTCAAGTATGAGTACATTGGCCCGCATGGGCGATGTACAAAAGAATTTCAACAGCCCACTAGTTCTCAATGCTTGCAATGTGGGCATGCTTTGGAGCGTCGCATTATCCATCGTTTTGTGCTCCCTTTCCCTCCACTCCAGAACCATTTTTACTTGGAAAATATAAGCAATTTAATTCAGTATGTCACAATCAAAATTTAAAAATATTGTATATTTTTAAAGCTTTGCACAGCATTCGCGACTGTCTACTTACGTAGGTTGCGGATCATTCGCGGCTGTCTAGTTAGACAAACCACGAATGAAACGCGTATTCGCGACTTTCATGCTTAGCAACCCACGTATGCGCACTGTCATATTTTTGGGTGCTATTAAATACTGAATTCACCATTAAAACTAATATTTGTTTGGATCAATTTGACGAACTTAGGGTGTAGAATTACCTGAAGCTAACGGATTCCGATTCCGACGGTCCAATTCTCCACAGTAATCGATCAAAGGTAGAGGGTAATGTTTCTCTTTATGGTTCAAAAAGTTCAAATGGTAAGAATTGTTTTAATTTTCATTCTATTTATAGAAATAATATTTCATAAAGTGGGTCTCTTTCCTATAGTTTGAAATGTCAATCAACTAATACCATACTTTTGTGCCTTGGAACAGGTTTATCAACTTTTACAGAGTGTTGTTGCTCCAATTGGGTGGTTTTGCTATTTCCAACACATGTTGGCATCTTATCATTCCATATTAACCTTAGTATTTAACACTTTTCCACGGACTATGGTATTCTAAACCATTAGTCCCTTGTCTCTACCATTGTTCCTTCGTGGCTAGGGCCCCTATTTCATGAGTATCATCTTTATATGCCTTTGTCATCCTTTGGTGCTCATGCTGCCATTGTTTCAGGTTCAGGGGTGTCCTCTTAGCTATTTTTCACGCCAAATAGAGCTTCTTCTGAATCTCTTTTTACAAGCTATCCATTTATAGGACTCCTCACCCTTATCAAGTTTCTTTAGGCCCAGGTCTGACTCCTTCAAAACAGACTTGACTGCTGAGTTATCTCGTCCATTCAAGCTCGTTAAGAATATGTCAACGGGCATCCGCATTGGTGGTAGGTTATCTCTTTCTCGGACCATGTGGAATAATATGAGAAAGGATCACTCTCTTTTCTTTTGAATTGAGAATAGTATTCTCAGGTATAGGTTTATCACTTTTCCAGACCTGAGGGACTAAATTTATGGAAAAGGAACACCCGGTTTGAGCTTAGTTTTCTCTTTTTCGTGCTCTGGACCCAAACATGAAAAATATTCCGAGTGTAATTTGTGTCTTTGTCATGCTTATTAAACACTAAAGAATAAAGCAACGAGTTTATTGTTGTAAGCCCCATTTCTCGTAACCAAATGGATCTTTCCGAGTGATCTTGCTTTCCTTCACACTCGTAAAACTCAAGCTATTTTATGTTGTTCTGGAAGGAGCATTGGGTAGGTGGTAATTTAACCTTTTTCGGACCTTCCTGACTAAGTATGAAAAAGGTTCACCTTTTCTTCTTCGGAAGTTAAGAGAGTTCTTCTGTGGTTTATTTTTTACTTTTTCGGCCTCAGGAGACTAAATTGGACGAAAAAGGACCCCCCTAGAGTCTTCTTTGGCATTTTCAGACTCTCTAAATGTGAAAACACCGGCTGAGCATGTAATAGTTCGAGTTCATTAAATCCACGAATCAGTGACACTATCAAGCATTATTTTCCCCATCTCTTCAAGCTTCTTAAAAAATGAAGAGGGAACCGAGTTTACTTTCCTGGACTCGTTAAAATTTAACAGGGAAGGTAAGGAAGAAGTTTTCTCTTGTTTTTAGTAATGGCAGCATGTCATCCTTGAACATAGCACTCTTTGTTTTTCGATATCCATGTTTCAGTGTCCACTTGTGTTCAGCTATCACTTTGAGTTTCTTACTCCTCCTCTTGTCCATTATACCTGGGTAATCTGATCATGTCTCCGACATGACAGATAATTCTAGTTGTTACATCTCTTAATTTTACGCTACCTTGGGTCATCTCTGTGTTGTGCTCACTGTTCAAGGACTCTACCCAATGTCTGATCTATAGCCTGATCCCATTATTGTTATATCTGTTATCTATTTGTGTATCCCTTCTTTTGCCCAGTTCCTAGTCACTCTTGTGATCCATTGGAGGATCTGTTGCCTTCCTTATCACAGCATGGTTCCGTTTTCAGTACTTCCTGATGGCGAAGACCTAGATTTTTGGCGATCGTACCTAAGGATTCACTTCCATCATTGGTGAATTCCTTTTCTTCAGTTGTCAATTATCCCTTATTGGTTGACAAACTGTTGAATCCTTTCCATGTTCGACTTCAGCTTACCCTTATTCACATGGCTTGGATTGTACTGGTTCTTTGGGATCCTTTATGAAGACCTTAGTTCACACTTATGGACTAAGTTGCGCAAGATTATGTTCTATCTATCTACATAGCTTCCAGATCTTTGAAGACTCATCATTATTGTATATTGTGGCTTCAATCCACCTTTGTAATATGCGTGGTTTTATACCCGTATTATATGATGTACTCAAATATTGTAAAGGAGCTAGTGTTCCAGTAAATTGAACATAGCATCCTCAGATGTAACTTTGTATATGACATTACTATGTATTTGTTTCAAGTACTCTCTCTGCTCCATTGGATTTCTGAGTTCTCCAAAAATGAATATTATAATGTATTTCGACCATTGTTTCCCTCTGACCTCACACATTAGGGGGCATCTGTTAAACACCTAAATGGCACCTCTCTACCCGAGTGCCGACATCCCTCATGTTGGCACACAAAAGGACATTTATCGATAGAGGTTTTCCCAAAACACTATAGATTGGCTTATGGCATAATACATACTTCCTCCATCCAGTTGATTACTTTTCCATTTTACTATGTTGACTTGTATTCGCGACTCTCCTTTTATGCAACTCGCGAGTCATTCGTGAGTGTCCCTTATAGCAAGTCGCGAATGGATGTATTCGCAGATTGCCCTTGTAGCAAGTCACAAATCATTCGGGTGTTGTCCTTCTACACACCTGTGAATATGTCCCTGAACAGTTAAACATCAAAACACGCGCTGATCTGAGATTAGTTAAGCATTGTTATCTTAATTATCTTAAATGTCTCAACCTCCTCAACCTTCAAAACCGCCTTATTTCCTCCATATAAATATAGTCCTTGGGGAGGGTGTTAATAGATACACTTGGAGAGCAAATTTATGCTAGTGGAGTTTATACAGAAGTCTTTGGAGAAGTGGAACTCAGAATCCTTTGGTTGCAGAGGAGTTCTTGTCTCAGGTATTGGGTTGTAATCTGAACTTCTTCATTATTGATAATAAAGAGAATCCTTCTTCCATATGTGTTTCATGTGTCTTGGTTTGATAAATGTTTATGATTATGCATCTTATATAGAATTTATCTAACCTGCTTACATATATATGAATCATCTTGTATCTGGAAGATTGGCTTTTGACAGGTGAAAGAAGAACAACCTTGAAGACTTTGGAGGTGAAGTAGAACGGAAGAGGACTAGCAAGGATCGACCTTCGTTAATTGAGTAAGTCTTTCTCATCCTCCTATTTCCTTTACTGCACTCTAGAAGTCAATTGTCTGCAAGTTAATTGAGTATGTTGGTAACCCTAGACCTTAGGTTATTAGGTGTGTAATCCTGTACAACACCTGTAAAAACATCTCAACTTGACAAGAAAACCTCAGTAGCACAAGTTTTATAAAAAACCAAATGAACCATTAAGCTGATTTATTTAAAATAAATAAATGTAACTAACTATTTTTATTATTATTATAGCTAAGTACAAAACATAAATGCAGAAAGTAAATGCTCTCTTTTAAGGAGCTTATTTTCCTACTCTAAGCATGATATAAAAAGGGTTAAGTGTAATCATAAATCCAATGTAACCACCTAAGCATTTTATTAACATAAAAAAATTTCCTTGTCTTTGGTTACCAGCCAAAGTAAGGATAATTTATTTAGAAAATGAAAACCTGCATGATGATTTGGAATGGGTGGGATGTATGGGAAATCATAGGCGTGAATAAAGTCATTAAAGTTCTTCCCAAACTGGTATGTGCTCACGCAGGCTGCTTCTATCCATGACTGGATAGGACTGATATACCAATCAGCATGATGAGGTAGACTCACTATATCATCACACTAATCATCAAGGCTTACTGAATGATGACTCATTGTATAAGCACCAAGCTGCTCCAAATCATAAGGAACCTCTACATGTGAATAAGATGGTTGAGACTGATATTCCACTAACTGCATCACATCTGACTTTTCACAACACTGCTTCTCAATGTGTTCATTACTGATACCCTTGTGCGGCTCTACATGATATGACTCTGAATGGTCACGTGAAAATTCTGGATGCTCCTCTTCCATACTAAGATTTTCCCAGGTATCTAGATCCATGCTCCCCTCTACGGATGTATCATAGATTGGACTTCCACAAATTTTTGAATAGACACTCCCCTTGCTGGACATATAATGGATGGGGTTCTCAATAATATTTTCACAAGTTGGATTTTCTATGAAATTCCAATAGTCATCACTCCCATCTATGTTGGATATGAGAGAGTCTTCCTTGCTGGTATCACATCCTGAGATATAACTACCCTCCTCCTGCTCATAATAATAATCCTTCAAAGTTTTGGTTTCAAAGATATTATGAGAATTTAAAATTTCCAAAACTTCATCCCTAAGGGATGAACATAGAGGAGTATCATCATACACATCATAAACTTCTTCATAAGTGTCTATCTCTGTAATGGTTTCCTCATGAGGGATTTCTGGACAAGCATTGCAACAATCTTGAGAAAATCTCAAATCTTCAATGTTTTCAGTTATGGTGACATGAGGAGAGTCTTTAACAATGTGTTCAATCATGGGTTCCTTGTGAAGCTCTCCAACATGATTTTCATGGATGTTCCCATCTTCAGAATCTTGCTATGTAATGAGAGATACCTTATATTATTTAAAAAGCTATTTAATTGCTTCCTTTCTTAATTAACTACTAGGATGCTCTTTGATGGTAGTATCATGGATCTCCTCTTCACTTAAATGTTCAAGAAGTGATTCCAAGTCTTCAATACTTTGTATCATGGAAAAAGGTCCATCATATGTTTCCATGTGATACTCTATCCTAGATAGGTAGAAGGTAAAGATCTTTTCAAGGAACTTTTTCAAACCATTCATACTACCCCTACCATCATGCCACTACTCTAAAAACATCCAAAGGAAGCTTGGAAATGAGGTTATACATTTATTAGGAAGGCCCTTATAGAACCAACAACGGGCCTCACCCTCAAAAGTACCAGCAAACATTTCCATCATATTGTCTTCATGAAGCACATTGGAGTCAGCCATCAACTAAAGGAAAGATTTGACATGCCAGATGGCCGAATCACCATAATTTCCATGAAATACTTGAAGCCATTTATATGCATCTCCCACACCATCACAATAGTTAGGAAAACCTGGGATGTTTGATAAATCAATAGGCTGAAAAAGTCCAATTATCTGGGCACCATACTACTCCCTTAATTCATCCATATCAAAAATTAATAGTATGCAATTGATATAACCGTTAAACCTTGTACTGAATAGGTGGAGCTGTCAAGTGATGAGATTTAAAGGTTTTAATATGTTGCATGGGCTTATCTACACACAACAAAACTTCATAAGTTTATGAGATAACAGGGTTTTTATCCCTTCAATGGAGTCGCCATGTGAGATTTAAAATATACATTTAAGAACTCTCACAAAAATTACTTTTTGCTTTTCTTTGTAAAAATAAAAACTGAAAAAATGTCAGTGGAGTTTCCAGATGAAAATTAAAGATCTAATCTAATCCATTCATCAAACAAAGCAAAAAAAAAGGAAGAAAACAAAAGTCGTACTTCGGGAATAAAAAGATTTATCCCCGGTAACGGCGCCAAAAATTGTTTCTGCCTTTCACACACCTGGGTTATGTGGCAGAAATCTTCAAGCCACTCAGTGTGTCCTTGGGGGAAAGTCTCGAGTCAAGGATGTCACCTTGTTCTTGACTCATCTGTTCAGGCTAATTCCTAACGAAGCCAAGGGGGATAAACCCTATTAAATTACTAAGGCTAATTACTTAGTGTGATGCTGTTATATTGATTAAGTTGTTTAGGAGTTGTTTGAAATTAACCAGTGGAAACAAAAGATAACAAGATGCAAGATTTAAAGCAGATAATCACAGTAATGACACTCAATATATATAAATCAAAAGAAATGATCAAATAAATCACCAGTGCCTTAAATGGAGTCAACAGAGAAAATAATGTGCTTGCATGCGCTTGAAAGAATGTTTTGCAAATGTCTCTTGTTAGATTTTAAATTAATGTAGAATGTGAATGAATTAAATTAGGTGAAAAGGGGACTCCAGATATACCCGAGGGGTACTTGGAGTATGTCCAAAAGTGAACTTTCATAACTACCCGCAAGGTGTTTGTGGGCTAGAACGGAGTCTCAGAGACTATTGTTCGTAACACACCCGTTAAGCTGTGACAAAGATCAGTGCCTCGAGGTCACTTTCTAGTTGTTCCCACTCCTTTGGGTATTTTTCCACCATTTTCAGTTCGTTTGAGGCATTGGATTTTTTCCTGATGGTTTGTCAATTTGGGAGGTGAAGACTAATTAATCTAGTCGCTCAAGTGCTTTTGATGCAGCTTGACTGATCGGACGAACCGCAGCCAAGTATAGAGCATACACATTGGAGTCTTTTTTATTTTTAGTAAGTTTTAAAACAGGTGTTCTTATTAAAAAGAAAACCCTCCAGGAACCTCTTTCGGTCCAGGTGGACCTCAATCGGGGAATCAAGGAGGGCTTGATTTTATTATGATTATGAAAACAATTAATGAAAATGGAATAAGAGATACACAACACTGGTTTTCTAATTAGTCCTACCACACATCTCTTTCCCCTTGAGGGTCAATCATGAAGTCGTGGGGTAAGTAGTATGATTACTTTTGAATTGAAAATATGGAATAATGCAAAATATTATCAATGTATACAATCCTGCATGTCAAGACTAAACTAGAACATAAAAAGGGGAAAAATGCAAAAAGGTGAAACGAACGCAGATCCCCCCTAGGGGGATGGGGAGCGGGCTCGAAAGAGCCTACTCGAAATGATTCCTTTTTCATTTTTATTGGTTACAATATCATAAAACTGAATTATGCACTTTGGGTCCTTGTTATCGGGGATCCAAAGGCTTACAAAAATCTTGTAACAAGCTGAAATAAAATCACAGTGGTGGGGAAGCCTCCAGGAAGCTCCAGTTCGCCCAAGAGTTAAAAAATGGGCTGAGTCTCCTTCTCTTTTTTGTTAAACCTGCTAAAAAAAAGAGAGAAATTAAAATCAAATGTGCCCAAAAACACTTTGAAAGTGTTTTGGGTCACCACCCAGATCATAAAAAAAAACCTAAGTAAAAATTGTCAAAAAAGGGCTAATCTAGTTTTTCAAAAAGGAACCAAGGAAAGAAAGATTTCCTTGGGATCTTGGCTTGTTGTTTGGCAGCCAATGAGATATGCACTTTTCTTGCAGAATATGAAACTTTAAAGAATAGCAAGGGAAACTACCCTATTATCAAGCGACAAATTTCCTTTATAATGCTTGCAAAAAAGAGGGTAATTTCAGCTAGATCTCTTCAAATATAACTTTATATGCAAAAAGGAACTAAGATATAAACTTAATAAAGGATATTACTAACTAGATCTATATGTGATTTTCTTAATGAGACGGATCTAAGCAATAAGATTCTTTAATAGTAACCAATTTGAAGAAAATTTAAGATTTTGAAGGAGGAAGAGGAAAAGAGAAGTGCTTGTTGCTGAAGCAAATCTGCAAAAGAAACTTGTTAGTGAAGCACCGAGGGGCACAATCTTCTCAATATTTGTAGGAAAACCAGTGGAATGAAACGTGAACCACAACTCTTCCAATCACGACAAACTTGTAAGCTAAACAACAAATCCTGCAAACAAAACCATTAAATCTGAAGATACATATGAGAAGTAGATGATATAGCATGAAAATAATATTATTTAGCATGCAAATATTAGCTCATTCAAACATATGTAGAAAAATAGGAGTAAGTAAGCTTACTTACAATGATTTATTCCTATGATTCCAATAATCATTTAGGCAGACAACAGTTTAATGCAAAAATTGAAAAAATAGCAGTTCACCTCAAAAGCAGCATGATAATGATGATCCACACATGAAAAGTAGTCCACAATTTAGCCTCCAAAGCTTCTCTTTATTTCAAAAACTGATGATCAATACAATATTTCAATAGCAAGCCATTCAATCTAGCTCATACTAGCTTGGAAGAGGAAATATGTGCTTTATTTATAACAAAAACCTGAAGACCCTAGCCCATATGAGCACATGCATGACTGAAGGAGAGACTGTAGTTGACAGAGAGATAAGCTGAGCCTGATCTGATGATGAACTATGTCTTAATTGATGATGAACTAAGTCTGAACCGGATGAACTGAGTTTAACTGGACTAGAACTGCAAGTCGGAGTGACACCTCACTTAGTTAACTGAACCAACCAACAAATAACTCCCAGCTTTGATCCACACATGTGGAGGAGAGAGAAGGGAGGGTGCAACACTAGATTTGCATGTGCTTGTTAGCTCCTCTTCAGTCTTAGTTCATGCCTTCAGTCAAAGAATGGTCATCTCCAGTCAATCTGAAGCCAATGAGACTAACTTCAGTCAAAACAGAGCAAAATCCACTGATTTAGGAATTTTGGATTTGCTCCATTATTTAATTAATTTTTAATTAAATTAATTAATATTTGACTTTTTTTGGATTTTCTCGACTATGTGATGGAAAAATCACTCAAAACTTAGGAAAAGTGGGTTTATGGGTTTACCGGCTGCTCTGAGTTAGAAAATGAGCACCCCCATGACCGAATATGACTTTTGTCCCCACTTTTATTACAAGACCAATTTTTCCAATTAGACTATTAAAAAATAGCCTAAGTTTTGTGGAAAAATTAAAATTAAAAAAACCTAAAAAAATAAAAAAAATAAAAACCTAGGGGACTTAGACATGTTCATATGACTCAACCATAATGCCTAAAAATTTTACACATTGACACATAGAATCTAATAACCTCAATATGCCTAAATGCCAAGCCTACCACCCCAACTTTTGAGGTATTGAGTGAAAAACTCAGAAATGATCAGTCGTTTATTCAACAACCAATAATAACCAAGGGAAAAAGGACCATGGGCTAATCAGATTGACAAATGAGTTCTAGGAGACTGAGTCTTTTACAGACATTATCATGCTAGAACACTTATTACAACTCCCCCAAGAGGGTATGAACATGTGATATAGTACAACAAAGTTTCCTAGAAGCAAGACTAAAGGTCTTCTGAAGTCGGAACAAGTTATCCTTGTCCAATTCACTAGGCTCACTTGATAAAAAACCACTAAGTACAACTTAGGTGGTAACAAGAGGAAAGATAAGAAAAACTCTCATACACACAACACATTATATCTTACGCTAGAAATCGAGTTAATGGATTAACTCAAAGGAGTTGGAATTTTATTGGGCATTGATAACAGACCCTGGGTATCCCATGCCATGAAGAAATAAGCATTTAAGGGAAGATTAAATGGTATATAAATGGAATTGAAAATTGTTGAAGGTGGGCATTGATTGAACTCCTTTAGGGCCAATAGTAAAAGAAAGAGGGGCTTCACAATCATTGCTTACCTATGATATCTCTTAAGATATTGCCATGTTCATCCCTCTTATATTCTCTCAATTCTTTCAATTAAGATTCTAACCAATGCAAATACGATACGTTTGTACTCCAACGAATTCTCATTTTGTTTCCACCACTTGGGAGCTATGGAACATTATGAAGTAACCATATAAACATTTCATCAGTTTTAATTATTAAATACTAATAGTGTATGTATATCCATTGATCTCTATGTTTCCGTAACATATTATTTTTCCTGGATATTTATTCATCACTAAGAAGCATGGAGAGGAAAATTAAAAATAAGAGCCTTGGTATAAAAATGAAGTGATTAGTTGAAAATCCTCACACCTAAAAAACTTGCTAGTTTACTGTGAAGTTAACTTGAAACAACATGTGGCACATTGCCGCCACATGGATCTTAATTAATATAGATTTATATAATGTTTAAAATTTATAATAAATTAATATAGATTTATATAATTTTAGATTATAAATTTGGAAAAAAGGTTAATCTAATTTTAAAATAGAAATATAGAATAAATTTTATATTTAAAGATTTCAATTTCTTTTAATATTGATAAATACAAAATTTAGATGGTTTTATAATGATATAATGTTAATTATAACATTCTTTATTAATATAAATCAAAACATCAAATACATTGTAAATATTATTATTCTCTACTATATTAACACTACTATATTAACAACATGATATGAAACTTTATAATTTTAATTATATTATTAAAAATAAATACCATTACAATTTTCATATTGTAGCTATATTATTCATACTCGTTATTATTTCAATATTTTTATGTAAATTATATTATTCATGCTCATTATGTTAATTTTGATGTAAACATGTAATCACATGCTTATATTATTTTTCATGAGATGAATTTTAACTTAATTCCATTCTTCAAATTTGCATTATATTAAAATTTAGTGGTCTTTATTTAAATGAATTTCAATATATAAACTATTTTAATAACATTACTCTATAATGGACACGTTTATCTACACTACTATATAGGTTTTGGTCCAATAAGAGTTGTCCAAAACGTCTCAATTATGGTGATATTCATTTTTAATAGTTAATTCTCTTGCAATAGCATGTGGCAATGTCAGGACATTGCAACCTATTGGCTCTTATTTTTTTATAATATTCATGTAATATAATATAATTTTAATTTCTTAAAATATAAATTAAGTCATATTTTAAAGCTGGTATATATGATAAATTTTAAAAAAAAAATTCTTATAAAAAGATTTATTTAGGTCAACTTAACTAATTAGTAATTTTGTCTTCAATGTTTATAGGGTATCATTAATTTTGTCTTTCAATATTTTTAGGGGCTTCTTTAATGGGTTAAAGTATTTACTTAAGGGCTTCATGTCTTCAACAAGGGGTTTTGAGACTTCTTTAAGTTTCACTTCATCATTGTCATGTGGACACATCATCATCACTTTAGGGAAAACTTAAATGGATTTAGGAGCTTGCTTCATTTGTCTACTAATCAAGGTGGGCATGTGGAAATAGCCACATGTATTTATCTCATCCCATGAGGGCCATGCTTAATAGGTACGCCATAAGGGGGCCACTTTGGAGTTATATACATTCATGCCAGAGCTAAATCTCTTCAAGGATTCAAACAATCTTCATTTATCACTACCATATCGTCATCATCATTACCATTGCCGCCATATCATCATCACCATTGCCACAACATCATTTTCATTTCCACATCATAAACATCACTATTGTATCATCATTGTCACTTTGACATCAATGACAACATCATTCAATAATCTCATATGTTCATGATGCAATATCATTGACGCATATCCCTTGACCTTATTGATATCAATGACAACTTTACCCAAAATAAAATCCATAAATAATACGTTCAAAAATAAAATTTAACTCTAAAAAGGGAAGGTTTCATTCTCTCTCCCAAGACTATAATTTATTGTTTTACCAATTACAACTCGGACCACGGTTTTAAGAGATGAAATAAATGCAAAGCAACTATTCTAGTATAAAAAATATATAATTATGTATAAAAAATGTATAACTAAATAGATAAACATAGCACCATTATTCTCATTGTTTTATCCTCAGTAATTTTTTATTGCATAAACAAGAACATAAATATAACCAAATTAATACATTAACAATCTTAAAATGAAAATTTAATTATTGTATTATGTTTGTCGTGGTAAAAAAAAGTTTGGAAAACAAAGAAGAGTAATATAGATTACTTTTTTTTCCACAGAAAAAAAATCATAATCTTTCATTTATATAGTAAAAGGTTACATTCTTCAGATGAAGCTATACCTGTTCTGCATTGTTCATTACCCAAATCTTTAAAAAAAAATTAGTAAATATCATTGAACAAACTTCAATTACGAAAATTCAATATCAAGCCAGAAAAATACATTTCCAATGTTCATGTCTACATAATATGCAAAAAGCACGTCTTTATCAAAGCCTATATCAAAACTTGTAAGCATCAATAAATCTGTATGATTATCTATAATATACTTTTAAACCAAAACAACATCAACAAAATAATATTTTTAAAATAAAATATCCAAATATACCAAAATAACAAATAACAGAAACTATATCATCACCCAAATAAAACTGTCTAACAAAGCCAGACCATATATCGCTTATGCATATGACTTATACCTGAAAAATATCTATTTTATAAAAGAACTTCTTTACAAGAGTCTTGATGCTCAATAAAGTAATCTTGATACTCTATAAAGTAGTAAAATAAATTATACACATCAATATTTTAGAATTGAAATTGGTCTTAACTTGACCCGTAATAATTTCTTTTCATTAGAATTTAGTAAGTAGCTTGCAAGATTTTACAAGTAAAAAGCACCTATTTCTCAAGAGCGCCACAGAATTATTTATTAATTAAAAACCCCCCTCATGACTTTTAGCCTTTAAACTAAATCAATTGTTGGATACCCCTCGTTGACTTTTGAATTCCTTCATACATTCTTTTTCTTGAGTTTACTTTATTTAAATTTAAATATAGGATTATCTCATTATTATTACAATTTGTATACATATGTGATATTTGATGTTAAAACAATGGCTTGTCCCCTTTCGGATCGATGACGAGCACCAATCATTTTTGTTATTAATTTAATAGATAAAGTTTTGTACAGATAATTCATTCAATTTACCATTCATTATTAGAATATCTTGATGTGAATATTTAGAACCTTTTGCTGCCGTCGTCAAAGAATTATTAGCTGTGATCTTGTTATACTTTGTACGTCATGAATCCTTAAAAGATGCTTAGAGATAGAAAATAAAAGTCACATCTTTCAAAATCTCTACAATTGATTTACCTTATGAAAACAAATTGAGAATTAAATATGATAATAAAATAAAGGAAATTGTTAAACTAACATGTACAAAGTAGTGGCCTTAAGGATTGCTTAGCTAAATTAATATTCAATGTAAATAATGCATCATGATAGTAAAGAAGATATGTTGTAGTGGCCTTGAGGATTGCTTAGCTAAATCAATATTCAATGTAAATAATGCATCATGATAGTAAAGAAGATATGTTGATTTTATTTCTATCTTAGCTTTTTTTTCCCGAAGAAAAAAACCTGTCTTTGATAGTCATATTGAATCAAAGGGTATCTTAAGTATCTTCCACAGGGGAATTTACAAAAAGCTCTGCATAGATGCAGGGCTAGGACTCAAGCATCCAGAGATACCACTCAGAAACAAACATGAAAATGTTGTAATGGCCAAACTGATCTAACAAATCCATGAGTTCAACTGATGAACATAATGATCCTCTATATCTCGTAGCACAAGGAGAGCCTGGATTGCTGATCCAAAGATGTCACCCGTCTCAACAAGAAAGTCATATAAGGCAGAAGAAATGCCCATCATAAATCAGTGCCCAGAAAAAGGGAGACTAAAGCTCCGGCACAAGCTCTCAAAAGAGCTGAGTTGAACCACTCGAACACAGAGTGTCATCAAAATATTCAAAAAAAACACAGTGATCAGGTTCTAAAAGCAAGGCATATTTGGATAAGCAATCCGCTCTCTAGTTGTGCTCCCTGTAGACATGACTGATGTCCACACCAGCTGAACAATGGATCAGATTTCTTACTTTAACGCACCAATGAGCAAGATCAATAGAGGAAAGATTTGATTTGCCAATGGCCTAGTTTATAATTACCAGAGAGTCACCATGGATTTTCTTTAATGGAAGACCCATCTTTTTGGCTACCACAAGGAGGGTCCAAAAGGCCAGAAGCTCTGCTCTAGTATTTGTGGAGAGTCCACAGCCCAACTTGAAAGAGATCACATGAGAATTATTGATGGCGATAAAGACTCCTGCCCCACCTTTTGAATTTGCAGCTGCACCATCGAAGAAACCACATGGGTAAATCATAACTGGGGCATGTCCATTAATTCTCAATCTTGACTTTAACCTAGGTACTAGATAGTAGTGCAGAAAGAAATCAATATGGTGCAAAGTATCCATGATCTTGGTTGGCTTATCATCAGAGAGACTCTTGTTCCTACCTAACCAGATACACTAGTACACAAAAAAAGGCAAATAGTTGTGTGCCATGTAAGAGGTATGAGAAGAGAACCAATGCTCCAAACTGTCCCTGAGGGCCAGCCCATGCACAGGTGGATCACAATTGAAAAGGTTACAAAATATGGAGAAAATTGAATCTGTGAAATTATAATCAACAAAAACATGTTGAATCGTATCTTCACCCGACCTACAGAGCCCATAGATGCTCGGACCTGACCAACCTCTTTTCGATAGGTTGTCCCAAGTTAAAATTTTACAATTAATTAACAACCAGATAAAGCACTTAACCTTCCACTGGAAATTGCATTGCCAAAGAAGAATAGGAAATTTATCCTTAATTGGAGTTAACATCGAACTTACCATAAGCTCATAAGCCAGAGCAGCAGTCACTTTCCCCTCCTTTTTATTGTAAGTCCAAAGAAGCTTATCAACAGAAGTGAAGAACTTGATACCCCCATAATCCATTCCTATCACATAGTCATTCCAGATATGAGCCCATACACCCCCCAAATCCAGGTCTTCAGATGATAACCAGTAATTTGATGAGACAGGAGAAGGATTGCATGCATGCTGAAGCATCGTGATTCCAAAATCCTACAGATAGTCAATCAAATCTTGCAGAAGATATGGAGAAGAGCTTGTGCCAATGATAGGATCAGAGCCCACGAGAATGTCTTTGCCATTTCCAACTTTCCAGCCCATAAACCTTCCCAGCCATGAGAGAGTATGAAGGAACCCAATCCATATGACCGAGGGATCTCTGACAACGAAAAGTTTGGACCTGAGCCACCTGTCCAGAGATAGATTTTTCAAGTATTTAGCGATGGTAACCTGGGACCATAAGCCCTTTCCATTAAGCACCATCCATAATGATTTTAGTCTTAGGGAAGCACTAAACCAATCCAGATTTTTGATCCCCCATCCACCAAGTTCAAGAGGTTTTGATAGAGATTTCCAGTCCATGAGGTGAAACTGGTTTCTATCCCCCCTAGATCCCCAGAGAAATGAAAAAATTAACTTTCTAATCTTGTTTAGAATTGACTTTGGGAGAGAGACGAGTGCAAACCAGTAAACAAGCAGACTTGTTAGTACAACACGTATGAGCACCAACCTACCTCCAAGATAGAGGAATTTGTTGGACCAAAGGTGGATCCTTTTTTCAAACTTTTCAACCATCCAGTGCCAATCCTCAACCTTATATCCAAGAGGTTTAATATAAAATCCCAAGTACTTAAACCCATGTTGAATGGGGTCTGCTTTGAAGGGCATAAAGTGTTGTATGTTTTGTAAAATCCTGAGATCCAATTCATTGAACAAAAAACCCAATTTATTCAAACTTATACTCATGCCAGAAGCTGAACAGAAAGTCTCCAAAAGTACATCAAAAGCCATCCATTCCATCACAATACCCATGCCAAAAAGAACGACATCATCTACAAAAAGTAGATGAGTCAAATATAATGAGTCTGAAATCTTGATGCCCTGGATCTTTCCTTTGGCCTTTGCATCTTTGATCAGAATACTGAGCCCTTCGATGACCAAAATGAACAGTAGAGGGGATAATGGGCAACCCTACCTAATACCTCTCGAGGCAGTGAAAAAATGAGAAGGGGTTCCATTTACCAAGATGGAAAAGTTTGTTGATGTTACACATCCCATTAACCAATTTACACCTCCCAGAGGTACACCAATCTGAAGGAGAATGAGTGTCAAATAGGTCCAATTGACCCTATCAAAGGATTTTTCAAGGTCCAGCTTCAAGACTAGGGCACAATTTTTTTTTGTCTTGAGGGTATGGAGGGCTTCTTGAGTGATTCCAAGAGGCTCCACAATCTGCCTCTGTCTCAAAAAACCAAATTGTTCAGGAGAAATGGCCTTATCAAGGAACAACTTGAGTCTAAGAGCTGCAATTTTTGAGATCAACTTGTAGATAAGGTTGCACAGCGAGATAGGTTTGAAGTCCATAAAGGATAGAGGCTTGTATTTCTTTGGAATCAGGGAAATAAAAGTAGATTTTTTGGGCACTGTCCACCCTAACCTCAACCCTAGAAGATTCAGTAGTAGCAAGAAGATCTCCTCCCACAATATAAAAAAACCAAAGGAAAAATTCTACTGGCCAACCATCCGGGCCTGGGATTTTATTCTTTTTAAAGGACTTTAGATCCAATTCCACTTCACCAAGGGAAATCATGGACAAGAAGCAACCAGAGTCTTCTTTTGACAGAAAAGCAAAGAAGAGTTTAATCACCTGCAATTGATCAACAATATTGGTTTTGAGGTCATCCTTGAAGATCTCTAAGAAGTGTCTAACCCCCAACTCCTTTAGCTTAGATTGATCTTCCACCTAAACATTCTCCTCATATTTTAGGGCCCAAATGGATTTATGATTCCTTGGAGCTGATGCAATCGAATGAAAATACTTGGTATTCGCATCCCCCATCTCAGCCCACTTAGACCTGCTCTTAAGCATCCATGTCATGATTTCATGGGCCAGAAGCTTTGACTTTCTACCTCTTAGAGCTTTTAGAGTTTCCATTTCCTCCACAAAGAGTAACCCAGAAGAATTTGAAGCAATAAGGGATTGGATTTCACTATCCACTTCATGAAGTTCACAATTCATTTCAGCTAAACAAATCCAGGCCCAATCCTTAACACGTACTTTAAGGGCTTTGATTTTTAGGGTTAGAGATTTCATAGCATCAAGAAGAGGATCCATATCCCATGAGGTCCAAAAATATTTCACCATGAGACAGAAATCATCCTCCATTAGCCAGGCATGATTAAATTTAAAAGGATAATTATGAGAAGAGGCTAGGCACCCCCAATCCAGACATATAGGGTAGTGGTTCAAAACCTCTGTCTAGACAGTCCACACTTGATGATGGAGCAGAGCTGGAACCAAAGAAGAGGAGATAAAAAACCTGTCCAATATTTTACTAATTCCATCAACACCTCCCCTACCATTTCTCCACGTTGGTCCTGCACAAGGAGGGGCCAAATCAACTAGCTTATTATCTGCAATAAGTTGAGAAAAGTAGAGCGCAAGGGGATCAAGGAGGGATTTTCCCCCCAAATTTTGGATGCACCAATAGTAAAATTTAAGTCCCCTTCCAGAACAAGATTAGGAAAATGTAGTAAACCCCCATAGGTCACCTTCTTCCAGAAAGGTTCTCTGAAGGGATAATTTTAGGGGCGAATTTTAGCCCAGTGGGCTATTTTTCCATGTTTTTCTCCCAAAAAAGATTCGCTATTTTGCATTTTTTGAAGTCCCGTTTCACCCAATTTTGATGGGGTAAAATTTTTTCACCCTAAAAATCGCCAAATTATTATATAAACAATATAAAATCCTTGGAAATTAAAATATTTTTTGAAAAATATTGCCAATCATTTTATAGTTGGCGTTTTAAGAATTGGTAATATTCGCCAACATCTATACACTTTTAAATTAGTATGGTTCCTTAAAATCATCCCTGGTTCTCTGTTTCTATACGGACCATAACACACGGGGACTTCACTTAGTGAACCTCTTACATAGCACGTGTGATCGTGGGATATTAAAGAATACCCTTAATTTTGAGAGATATTGACCCAAACTCTTTTTGTTGAAACCCCCTCCCAATACTTAAAACCTCCTCCCCATCCCTTTTTATAACTCAATCCGTATAAACCACCCTACCCACCCCCACCTTAAACCCCTCATCCCCCCAATTCCTGAAATATATTGGTTTGATTTTTTATAATTTTAAAACCCACAATATGAAATAACGTGATTGGATATTGGTCAACAAGTGAAGCCCCCGTGCCAGAACAGTTCAAAATCGAGAGGGAGGAGGAAGAGTCTCTAAAGCAAGCATGAACTAGAATACTAGCCACTGTTTTGAAGGCCTTACACCTAACTAAAAGAGGGTTCCAGCCCATTAAAATACCACCAGAGAGACCAAGAGCACTAATGGCACAAAATTCCCAACCCGACATAAGCTTGGAGAAGGCCCAAAGGGCTGGGTAAGAGCTACACGTGGTTTCTTGAATTAGTATCATATCCAGAGCCAGAGAGTGAAAAAGAGAGCGAAGGGTTCTTTGCTTGGATAACCCTCCAAAGCCACGAACATTCAAAGAAACAATGTGCATTAAGCAACATCATTAGTGGGGGGAAATGCTCTAAGTCCCTGGGTAAGGGAGACAGAATGGTTCCTGGTAGCATCTTTGATTCTGACAGACAAAGGAGTGAAAGGTAAGGGATCCTGGCTCGGAACCGACTTCCCTAGAGGTTTCTTCCTTTGCTTCCTGATCATGACATTTTCAAAACGAATGGATTTGAGAGGTAATTTACACTTTTCAACACTCCCACTTAATGATGATTGGCAGAAAAACATATATATGGAGGAAGATGACATTACACTAGCATTTCTCCTTGATGAAATCTTTCGTCATTCCCAAAAGACAACGAAGATATGTGAACTTTTCTTCCATAATGGGATTTGGTGAAGATATCAACTGCTTGTTTTTTGTTGGGACAATATTCCAAACAAATAACACCATCCCGCAACAATATCTCAAATGTAATGAGTATCCAAGTCAACATTTCGACTCATGGAATCACATACACTGAATTGTATGCAAGTTCAATTACACTGTGATTGGCACATCTTATTTTTATATGAGATTTTTGTACTAGTCCAAGCTCTATCAGAGCATGTTGGATACACATTGCTTATTTAGCTTCTCCTTTTGCTTCCCTATACACTGCTTCACAAGAAGAAATAGAAAGAGTTCTCAACTTCTTACTAGACCATGAAATTAAACTTGAACCAAGATGAAATATGTACCCTACAATAGACCTTGTATCTAAAGAATCCCTTGCCTAATTAGAATTTGTATAACCAAGAAGTGAAATTATAGACCTACTAGAATAGAACACACCATAATGCATAGTCCCCTGTAAATATCTAAGAACCCTCTTTGATGCTTTCCAATGACTTTCATGAGGCTTTTGCATAAACTTAAAAACCATACTTACTGCAAAAGAGAGATTTGGCATTTGGTGTGTCAAATATATCAAACTCCCCACAAGATGATGATACATTGTGGCATCTACAAGAGGTAGTCACAATCAACAGTTAACATTACATCGAACTGAAATGGCATAGGTGAAGGCTTAGAATCACTCAAATGAAAATGAGCAAATACATAGGTTGCATACATAGGTTGAGACAACAATACACTATTATCCATATTCGAAACCTATAGACCAAAAATAATGTAGTAGGCCTAAATCATCCATTTCAAATTTATGCTTTAGGTTTATCTTCATTTCATATATAAGAGTAAGCTAGTGACCAAAAATAAGAATATCATCCACATAAAGTACTATTATGAGAATATCATCATCAAATTTCTTCACATACATATTTGGATTAGATACACATTGTTTGAAACCATTCTTCAAGAAATAAGCATCAATTTTGTCATACCAAGCTCTAGTTGCTTGTTTAAGACCATATAAAGACTTGTTTAATTTGCATATAGTAAACTTGAAGTGCCAGTAGTAATAAAACTAGGTGATTGTGGCATATAAATGTCTTCATGAAGATCACCATTCACCATTCAAAAATGAAATATTGACATCCATTTGGTGAATTTCCCATTGGTAAGATGCATCAAGAGAAATAATAGTTCTTATTGTGTTCATTTTAACAATTGGAGCAAAAGTTTCCATATAGTCAATACATTCTTGTTGAGAAAATCATTTTCTACTAACCAAACTTTATGTTTTTCAATATGTCTATAGTAAACTATGTTTTATATATCCACTTACATACAACTAAATTATTTCCCGAATGAAGAGGCACAAGAGTCCATGTCTTGTTTTTCATTAAAGAGTCATATTCAATTGTCATTGCATTCTCTCATTTAGATTTATCTTTAGCTTGAGAAGAGGCATTGGGATCATCTATGGCCAATAATTTAGTCATAATAGAAAAGTTGGATCTAGTTCAATGACTATCAGAAGGAATACCGATCTTAGATCTTGTGGATTCAAGAGTTTTGCAGGCCCAAACAAGAAGAGTAGTGGTTGGAAACACTCTAGCATCTTCAGTACATTCAGGTGGAACACTTGAAGAAGAAGGTAAACTAGGATCAAGGGTAGGCATAGAGGGATCAGGAGGAATAAACAATATAAAAGTAATACAAGGTGAAGGGAAATTCAAGGTAACATGAGGGTCAACTTACTTAATAGGAGGAGATACTTCATTGAATTGAATATCTTTCCTGATGATAACACCATGAGTAAATGGATCAAACAACCTGTACATGTTGGATTCCTTGCAATAACCAATGAAAATACATTTATGAGACTTGGGTTCTAAACTTTTTTTATTTTCGTCCGCAATAACCAATGAAAATACATTTATGAGACTTGGGTTCTAACTTTTCCTTATTTTCATCCGCAATAACAAATGCTTTACCTTTATGAGAATTAGGTTCTAACTTTTTCTGAAATGAGCCCAACATTCAATGCCAAAAAACTTCAAGTTACTAATATCAAGTTTCTTTCCATTCCATTTTTCTTCGGGAGTAACCTACAAAATTTATTTAGTAGGGACTCTATTCATGATATAGTTAGCACATGAAATGGCCTCAACCCAAAAAACTTTACATACTCCTTTAGAAGAAAGCATACATCTAGCCATTTCAACCAAAGTTCTATTCTTTCTTTTAGCTACCCCGTTTTGTTGAGGTGTATAAGGAACACACTTTTGACGTTGAATACCATGCTTAGCTAAATATGCATTAAAATCCTTTTTAGTGGATTCCACCCCATTGTCAGTTTTTAAAGTCTTAATACTTTTACCATATTATTTTTTTAACCATGGTTTTAAAATCTTGAAATATACCAAAGTTTTCACTTTTATGCATAAAAAAATAAACCCAAGATTTATGACTAAAGTCATCAATAAAAGTAAGAAAATAGATTGCATGACACAAAGAGGGAGTTTCAAGAGAACGACACATATCACTATGAATTAGTTGCAATTGTTCTTTAGCACACCAAGCTTTACCTTTATCAAGCATTTATGTATGATGTTTACCAAGAACACAACCTTCAGAAACACCTTTAGTGGAAGAAATTGAAGGTAAGCCAAGTACCATATTATACATTATTTTCATTTTACCATACTTCAAGTGACCTAATATTTCATGTCATAATTTACTTTCTTCATCATCATGAGAAACAAAACAATAAAAAGGTTAATTTTTGCTTTAATTAAAACCAATAAAGTTATATAATCTAGCATTATGATCAACAAAATTGGAAGAAACATTTTTGAAGTTTTGTTTGATATATTTTGACACATACATATCAGTCCAAGTTTCAAATTTATAACCTTTTAATTGACATGCACAATAAATAGAAAGCAAGTTGATGGGAATTCATTGAACATAAAACACATCTTCCTAAGTAGTATTAGGAACATTAACACTACTAGATCCTAAAACTGAAAGATGATTGCCATCACTTATATACACTTTTTGTTATGTGTGTTTTTTAGTGTCATAAGTATTAAATAAAGAAGTTGTACTAGACATATGGTTAAATGCACTATAATCCATTTTTCATTCCACAATAGAAGCCAACTTACTAGCTTGAACATAATAAGAACATAGGGACATCGCCTGTTCTTCGAAAGACTTCTTCTTTTCTTTTGCAAGTTCATGTCTCTGTTTAAAACAAATAATTTTAGGGTGGTTGGTTTTTCTACAATGTTTACAAGGATTATACACTTTTTTTTATTAGACACCATGTTAGAAGCATCATCATTAGAATAAGTAGATCCCTCGTTATGCGATTTAGAATTTTTAAAATTTCAATTATGGTTCTTTTTACTATGTTCCATTAGAGCTTTGTTATTATATAATTGGCCACTAAAAATGAATCTATCTTGCTTATTTATCAAACCTTTACAAAAATCTTCAAAAGTTAGCTTCATAGTTCCTTTAGAAATTTCAATAGTTCTATTTCTAGTTTGGATGAGCATATCAAAACATGGTGGTAACTTTTGTTGAAATATAACTGTAAGAGAATTGTCGCTTTTCTTTTAATCAAAACCACAATTATTTAACTTTCCATTAAATATTTTAACTTTGAAAACCCAAAAATTTCCTTTGTCAAAATCGGGTCTCATCCCAACAAAATTTTCGATGTTTCGGTGGCTAGAACGTCTAATTTTCTCCGCTGTATTGACGGGTCACTTGTCTATTCCCTTCCGCCATATCAGGCCCGTAGTGGTCTATTATTCCACAACGGCAGCCAACAACCTTTAAAATCTCCGCGGATCACAGTTCTATCGGCGGTCGGAATGACAACCCATTGTGGCATCAGACACCTAGTCCTCTAGACATTCTCAACGGCGGCAGTGTTTCCATTGTGGTGTCCATGGTTCACTAACCTATCGGTGGATCGGAGCAATTATCCACTAACTTCCAACAATCCAAGACTGAACAGGTCTGCTATACTGTGCTATACTGTGGCACTAAACTTTCCGACATTGCGTGATCAAACAGTATATTTTCCTCAGATGGGTCGGTGATTGGAACGTTACCTATCGCGGCATCGGTGGTTGGAGCAACTAACCACTCGCTCATTGGATGGTTAGTTCCATAGTCACTCGCAACGGTGGTAATCCAATCAACTAAATCCTTCCAATGCTCCTCGGCATATCGATCTCCTATCATTTTCCGACGTTTTCGTCACTTAGGAAAATTTTTGCAAATTTTTCCTCAACCATTTATTAGCGACGTAAAAAACTATCCATCGGCAATGTCAACCACTATCCATCGGGAGGATAGTTGCCTAGCCATCCGCAACGGCAGTGCACCATCAGCTAACTTCCTCCGATGTAGTCGCCACCATTGGCAGTTTGATCATTTAAAACATCGAAGGTTCTTTCCTCTAACTTTTGTCGACGTACCGACATCTGCTTCTTCTTTATCTCACCGATTGCCGACAACCTCAGAACTTCGCCGAATTCCAACAAATTTTCAATACTTAGAAGATTTTCTTTCTCCTTTTTCTCTTCGTCAACTGCTTCATCGCCTAATCCTCTTCTGTTTGTCACCATCGTAGTTCACTGAACACCATGGCATTGACAACTGGAAGGACTAGCATCGACGGAATAGCTCATTTTGCAGCCGTAACGGCGGCTCATCATCTTCTATCCTTTTTCGATCGAAGGCTAAAACACATCAGCATCGGGAACCTGTATGCATCAAAGGATGAGTGCACTGTTCATCGGTGACCCGATCTCCTAACATTTCTCGATGGCTGATGATCTGGCTCCTTAGAAAAATTTTGAATTTTCGCATTAAGTTCCTTCTTTCCGCCACCGCTGTCAGCTGTCGGAGCAACTATTCATCAGGAAGATAGTCCATTACCTAGTCACAACGACGGACACATCATCTGCTATGTCTTGCCGACGTTCATCAGCGATCAATACCACTAATGTCCATCGATCGTCGATGATTTTCTTTCCTTAGAAATTTTTTCGAAAACTTTCACTCTGCCGTCATCGTCAGCGGTTCAACCAACTAGTTTTCGGTGACCTTTCATCCTTTCCCATTGTCGTATCGGCTCGACCATCTCTTATCCAACGAAGATCAAATCAACTATTTGTTTCCGATTGGCGAGCTAAAGTACATCGGTCATCGGCAGTTGGAGCCTTTCATCATTAGAAGACTAGTGCTTTAGGCTTCCGCAACAATGGGTGCACGAACCACTATTTGCTTCCGATGGCCGATGATTTTGGGCCTTAGAGAATTTTTCAAAAATATTTTCCTATTGTGTCGGCTGCTGGAATGTCTACCTTTAGTGGCATTGATGGTCGAAGGCTCTATCCATCGGAGGGATAGTCCTCTAGCCGTACGCAAAGATGACGCTCGATCAGCTAAGCATTGATGATCCGTTTGTCTAAGCTCTCTGATGTGTCGATGGCCAAACACTTAGGAATTTTCTGAAATTCCTCCTCCGTAGCCTTTCGCCGCATCGGCTATTGGATCAACTATCCGTTGGGTGGCCTTCCCACTAAGTGCTCCGATGGGCCGATAGTTCTGGCACTTAGAAATTTTTTGTGAATTTTCTTGTCTTCACCCATCTTTTCCTGGTTTCTTTTGGATAGTAGGCAACCGTCCCTTGTTATCTGATCTGTCATGGCCCATTCAGTCCCATGCTGCAACTAGGGCTTTGATACCACACTGTAACGTCCCCAACCCTCTGACCGACGAAGAGGATGCTACTAACACCAAACATATGGGAAAACAGCCCCATGAACATGAACATGCATATAATGCTGAAATAAAAAGCTTAAACATAATACATACTAAGATGCATAACCCTTCATATACATAGTGGAAGCAACAAACATTCATTTAAGCATGCCACATGTTCATCATATTCATTAATCAGTAAATATAATTGCAGAGGTAAAATAGACATGAATACTCATCTGATAAGAACTCGTTCTGTAACCAACTACGTCACTGCAACGTTCCATCCAACCATAGGCCAGCATGCTCATCAATCTCTCAGCAACACTGCCACCCTCGAGCTGGGCATGATTCCTCAAGGGATAAGGGTCAAGCAGGCTTACACATAGCCAAGGTACAGACTTCCATCCAAGGCCACACAGTAGGGTTTATTAGGCCTTCAGGGAGCTAGAAAAGGCCAAATGCTAAGCTGGTGACCTCAAACACCAGTTTTCTCAAGAATACCCAGCCTCTAATCCTATTCTCAATAGTCTGAAGACTAACCACTGCATACCGCAGCAAAACAAACAGTTCATAACTCTGTGAGAAAGAGAAAGACCACAGGGTGACAACCCCCAAACAAAAGGTAAAACACAGTTCAGGTTAAACAACACTTCAGAGTTGTTCTTGGCCCTAGCGTGGCCAAAACAACTCAGCAACAATTCTGATAACCTCCGCAACCAAGAAGCAACCCAAAACCAAGGGAAGACAACATCCCCAAAACCACAAGAAACAATGGAAACCACTACACAATATGCAGTTGGAAGAAGCCACACCCCCAACATGGACAGGGGAAAACTCAGCCAACGAATGTGAAGATCAACAGCCCACCAACATCCCTAGGCTCACAGCAGACACCATTCCCAATTTGATTGCTAGAGAACTTACGCAGGTAGAGAAAGGGGAAGAATAGACTCTCAACCTGTATGCAAGGAAAGAGACAACCAAAGCGAAAAGGGAAAGAAACCACCATCCCCATAGCGTAGGGATCCACAACACTCAAATGAATAGCGGAGCATAACCACCACGGTTTAGCGATGAGCCACAGGGTAAAACCACAACAATCTTCGGCAAAATGCTGCATTATAAAGGAAGACACATTTAACAATGCGTGGGGGAGACTGTAACCAGCAATCAGTGGCTAAAACAACTCAGCTCATGATCCACTCTATATGGGAAAGACAAAACGCAACTCCTCGAACTATCCTAGAAATCCCAGCCTCCACACAACGATGGACATACCCAAACAATACGCAGTCTAAAAAAAAATGGTGGGGAAAAGACACTCAAAACGCTACACGATCAAGAGGATGAACACCACTGACTAGCAATCGGCGAGAAAGGAGGAAGGGGAGAACCCCCAAACAAAGGAATGTGTAACCTTTAACTCCATCCGCGTGAGAGGAGATGAACAGACTCACGATCTGGTTAGTGGGCAGACCATCCACATGTCGTGGTCTTTCTGTCAGCAAATCACTGCCCCAACTAACAATAGAACATCAGGGGTGGTGGTGACACATGGCTAACTCCCAATGGCCCCGACGGTTTAGACAACCCGCCCTTATCCTTTGGAATCATGGCCTTTTCATTTAACGTTGCACCGTCGTAGCTGGCTATAGGTTTAATTAAATTGATGTGCGTATTTACATGATGCCAAAGCTATAATGTGTCGGATAGCACGATATACCATCGCCAACGATCCCTATTGCCGAAACATAACACAGCCGAATCGATGGTGGGGCTTTTTCCTTTAGCTCCTCACCATGATTAATTACAAAATATACGTCATGTACCCTTCAACGCAAATGGGGTCAAAATCGGGGTATTACAGATGAGCATATCAAAACATGGTGGTAACTTTTGTTGAAATATAATTGTAAGAGAATTATCGCTTTTCTTTTAATCAAAACCACGATTATTTAACTTTCCATTAAATATTTTAACTTCAGCAAGAAATGACTCTATTCTATCAAAATAGTTAGGGTCTAACTCATGGATTTTCTTTTGAATATAGTAAGAAGAAACATAGTTGCTTTTATCAAGTTAAGAAGCTAGGGTTTTTCATACTTCAATGGGATTGTCCGTAGTCTCAATGTGTATGTGTAGTCTGTCCAAAACGATTTATCCAATGACTCCTCTTGCTTGATTGCTTCGACCTTTCCATATTGCCAAATATTTTGCATCGGTTGGTTTAGTTTGGTCACCTTTAACTAATATTCAAATATTCTTACCCGTGAGCACATCAATCATCTTTCTCTTCCAAGATAGATAGTTAGATCCAACTAATGCAGGAGTGGAAACAACTTCTAATGTCATAGTGTGATAATAAATTAAACCCTTAAATGAAAATTTTGAATTGATGGAAAAATAAGAAAAGTGATATTGAAATAAGAAAACTCTCACCAATGTTGAAACCTCCTTGTAACTAAACAACTGATATGTAACTCTACTACACAAAATAAAAAAAAGAAATCACTGAGCAATAAATATTTTGTTAAAAAAGGGGCATATGTTCCTTTTCCCATTGTAGGGTGCATATGAACCTAGGTTATACACACCTTTGCAGTGTGTAGGGCATGCATCTATTTTGTCAAGGCCTAGAAACTGCAAAAAAATCATTGAAGTTGAAGTTGAAGCCATCTGGATGGAAACCTGCAAAAAGTTGAACAAAAAATAGACAAACCACCATATGTGCAAACCAATATATTAATCCTTAATGCTATTAATCCTTAATGCTAAATTAGTATACAATAGATTTCAATTCAGATCTACAAAGAGATAAAAAAAACCTTGAAACTTTTATGAAAATTTCTAAAAATTAATGATGAGGGTTAGGATTTGAAAAAAAGTTATATTGCAGCAAATGTCCATATGTAAGACAATACCACTTGGGTTTAATAGATTACGTGTCAAATCTAATAAATATGGAGGACCCAACTCTCAAAATATGAAGAATCATTTCTTCTAAAAAAAATTCAAAGAATTATCGAAGAAGGTAAAGCATATAAACTAACTTTGATACCACGTTAGAATATTGAGAATATGCATAAAGATACAACAATATTTTTACACTAATATGAAATCAATAGAAAAGATCTACTAGTCTAGCCTTATGTCAAAACAAGGAACAATAATAATGTAAGAAATAAGAGACGAGAACAATACACCAGATATACGTGGTAAAACCCCAAATGGGGAAACATCGACCGGAAGGCTTGGTCTTCTTTATTCTTTAGAAATATCCAGTCTTACAAAAGAGATCAATCCCAACATGCTTCACAACTTTACAATATTATCAAAATGCATGAGATCACGATATGCCCAAAGGCTCGCCTTCACATCTATTATATACCAAGAGGTAAGAAATAATAACATCCCAAAATACAGGCAAGATAAATGATTTTCCACCTCTTTATATAATGAAGGTAATAGGAGTATATTACTTTATGACGCATGTAAGATAAATCTTTTTATTTAACATTAAAGTTTTTTATGCCTTTCAATACTAGAGAAGACATCTTATAATTTACACATATAATATTAAAATTACACATTCCAACATGATCTGGCCAGAAAAAGTTGTGGCATGACTTTATTGTGGCATGACTTTAGGCGTTATGACATGACTTTAGTGAGTAAGACGCCATGGATGTGGAAACATGATCAATTATGTAGCGTAATTGGAAATCTAAGCGATTCATCAATTCTGCCACTTGGAAAGAGCTCTGTATGGCGTGCGCAGGCAAGCCAATCTCTAACATTTTGTTTTCAAACAATTATTTCTAGCGAGAGCCTTTCATAATCAATATTTGAGGCTCGCTTGGAGAGCTGAACGAATCAATTAGCTCAGTTCACGCGTAATAATTTGACCGCATTGCTTGTCAAACTTCTAATCAAAGCATCAATACAAATTATCATTATCTCACATTGTGGGGAAAAGAATTATCCACTACGGCGCTTTTGTTTGTCTATACTCTGAAAAAATAATTATTCATGTTGCCCATTCCGGGATACCATCACATGCTTTTACATTATTCGTTCCATTTAATTCGACGTTGATATGGATATGGATAAAGTGGATTCATATCCATAGCATTACTTATGAAACTGCTCATAATCATTGAAGTCTAAGTAATAGTTACAATATATTCTTGATGATAAGGAGGCCTGGGTGTTATCAGAGACCTTTATTTCCATCCAATAAATGAAAATGGAGTTCACTTTGTCTATGGTTTTTTTAAATCTAAATAGTTATCTAAAATACTGTACATAGATATCATATTAAAACCCTTGAAAATTACTATGCTTTGCATTTATATCTTGGATGTAGACTGCTTTCATATCATTTGCAACTTTCATAATCATTTGCAACCTTCCAATTGCACACATCCATATGGAAGCAGTCACACACAGTGGGAAATAATAGAAAACTACTACTTTTATTGATTGCTCTCCTCATGATCATGTTTCCTTGTAAACTTCACTGCCATTTCATTATTCAAGAACTTATGCTTTCCTGGTTACACTTTCTCTCATTTGAAACACCACCAGTTTATGTCCATTAATCGTCCCTTTAAGGTTTCTATCAAACATCATTGTAAAGTATTTGGACCCAAAATTGGTCCAGCATTCTGAAAATGGTAGGTGTAAAGGGTAGGTTTTTAGCAAGTGCTTGTGAATACAATCCTCTTTGACATCAATTTCATACCATTCATAATTAGTGAACTCCAACAACTTGATATGACGGGGAATCATAAATGGTTGTAAACACATTTTTTCAACTTGATATAATTATGTTTCCTCTGCAATTCCTCGTAACCTATAAACCATCGTTTTAGGAAGTCCAAACATTTATAATCCAAACATCAGCTTAACTTGTGACCAAAATTATTGTTAAAATATTTTTTAAATAAAAGTTTAGGCCAAGTTTAGCAGGATGCTTCGGTCAAATTTAGTTATTTTAGACTCATGTTAAGAAAAATTATGAATAGCTAACATATTTTAATTCGGGTTTTTGGATTTTAGTATACTTCATATGCAACACTTGAAAAAGGTGTTGACTATGTTCCTAGGTTCTACAAAATAGATAGAAACCCATAGCAAGAGCCATATTGAGTAAGACAATAACAAAGATGAACATATGCAAATGAAACTTGTAAGAAAAAGTAGTAAAACTACAAAAGTTTATGTAATTGTGCAATATAGCAAAAGGATTGAAAAGACATTTCAAGAGTGCAATTTAACTATTAATCAAATTAAAAAGGTATGGCTATAGGGGAGTAACATTTACATAATAAGCCTTCTTCAAAATTTAAAAACTTTAACTTAGAATGTTGTTGAGTTTTCAACACATGGCAACATACTTAGAATAGTTACACTATCTACTACATCATGTCATTTTGTTATGTGATGCACTTTAGTTTAGAATGTTGTTGAGTTTTCAACACATGGTGACATACTTAGAAGAGTTACACTATCTACTACATTGTGTCATTTTGTTATGTTATCATCTTGAAGTATAGAAAAACATTTTTTTTATTAGTTCAAGCTTTTAAGCATAATTATATATTTTTTGTGAGTCCATATGAAATTTTCCTTATGAAGAAGTAAAGTATTATACCTATGCATCGTCTTAGATAGAAAAATATAATGAAGTTCATTTCCATAAAGAGTGAATGGATGATCCAGGTTGAAATTTCAATCATAGGACATGATAAATTTGGGATTAAAACAATTTTCACTAGGAGTGAATATATCATCTCTTAAGTGTTTCTTCATGATGCAATAGCATCCGAGTCAATTTAAAGATGTGCGTTGGTAGTTGCAGCAAGACCTTGATTTTGTTGATTACCTTGGTGTGTAGTTGCAGTTGTTGCACAAACATAGCTACATTTGTTGTGAATGCACAAGGTAGAGTTGTGAATGGATTTGTAGCCATGTAAAGTGGTTCCATCTTGTAGATTGGAAGTGACGAAGGAGTTGCAACATCTCTCTTGCTTCTACCCATGTAATAATAATTCTTGGTTTCCACGACTAGCATTAATAGTGCATAGTATTGGAAGTGACAAAGGAGTTGGAGCATCTCTTCCTACTACTCATGTAATAGTGACGAAGAAATTGCAACATCTCTTGTTGTTACTAAGTTAATAATAAATCCTTGTTGTTGTTAGTACTCGTGTAATTATTCCTTGTTGTTGCGATTGGTGTTGATAGTGCGTAGTGAAGCCAGAGGGATGCGACTAGTGTGGGCACATTAAATTGTAGAACCCTAAATGGATAATTAGGGAAACATGGAAGTGATGCCGTGAATATGTGGATAACCTAAAATATATGTGCGTAGATGAAGAACAAAATATTAGGGCAATGTGGATTATGCATTCATGCAGGATGGACAATGTTAGGTTAAAATTGTTGATGTATTTGTAACTTCGGAATGTATTCATCTATGTATCTTATGTATTGTAACCCAATGCTTATTTTGGGATGTATCTATCATGTAATTAAGTCATGCTGTCATGCCCCGATGTTCCGATCGGGAGAATTAATAATGTAAACAAGTCATGTCAAGTCATAGTGGGTAACCCTCCGATTGTCTAAGGGTTAAAGTCCCCGCAGTTCCAGGGCACTAGGGTTATTAGACTCTCCTAGTAGAGGTCGGACCTGGTAGGGTTTTAGTCATGTCTGGATTAGTATAAACAGAGAGATGGACTCTCTATTTAGCACACAACTCACACACACTCAAGTGTAGCGCATAGTTGAGGAAGAGAAAGACACTGGGGCTAGAGGAAAGGGCTTGCTGCTATCGGGAGATTGTTTTACTGTTTTTGGGTTTCACTTTGGTGTTGATTCTATCTCAGAGGAAGTTGCAGGGTTTTCTCCATTTATGGTTTCCCCAAGGAAAAACACTATGTTCATTATCTCTTGTGTTTAATTGCTGTGCTTGTTGTTCTCTTAGTTAAAAGATCCTAATGATATGCTAGCTAAATGTTGAAAAACTAACATGGTATTAGAGCTAACCTGAGAAGAAGACACTATGTAGCTACAGGAACTAGGGATTCCTATTTTGTGGATCTTCCTCCATAGAATTTCAGCAAAAGTAAGGTGGAATAACTCTCCTCCTTAGGGCACATCTTTCTATCGAAGCAGAATCCAATTCTAGGGTTTTTCAGTTTTGGACCTGTCACTACTACCGAAAATTAGGGCTTTTCACGGGAGAGGAATTTTTCAGTGAGCTGAGGCCTGGATTGATCTCCTCCCCAAAATCGAAGTTAGGGACAAATTTCAAGGCATTTGGGCAGACAAAACTCTGAAAAATCAAAACCCTAATTTGCTCTTGAACCAGCTCTACAGGATTTCAGCTCAAGTTTCAAATCCGACATCTTGAACCTAGTAAGATCTAAAATCTTTTGTATTTCTATTTGAGGTTCTCAGTTAAGATGTCTCATCATACCAAGCTTGATGAAAAGATTGAGGGAGCTGATAACTTCCGAGCTTGGAAGTATAGGATCTCCCTGGTCCTGGAAGAAAATGAGTTAGACTCCTACATCCATGAGGAGGTTCTAGTTCCAGAGAGAGATGAGGAAAAAGCCTTACATAAGAAGAATATGGTTATGGCAAAGAGGATCATTGCTAATTCTATCAAGGATCACCTTATCCCACAGGTGTCCTCTCTCAAGACACCTAAAGCTATGTTTGATGCCCTAACCAAACTGTTTGAAGGGAAGAACATCAATCGGAAGATGATTCTAAGGAACCAGTTGAAGAATGTCAAGATCCAGAATGAGGAGACCATCCATTCATACTTTACAAGGGTCTCCCAGATCAAAGAACAATTAGAAGTTGTATATGAAGAAGTGGAGAATGCAGAGATTTTGATGACAACATTGAATGGCCTTCCTAGGTCATGGGATTCTTTCATCCAAGGAATTTGTGCTAGGAAGAAGTTGGTCAAGTTCAACAGACTGTGGGAAAAATGTTCTCAAGAATAAGCTCGGTTAGCAGCTCGAGAAGAGAAGATGGGAAGTGAAGATCAATATCTCATAGTACACTCAAAGAAAGGAAGAAGGGAAAAGCATTATCACCAAGGTAAGCATTCTCACCAGAAAGGTTCATCTAAACTCAGATGTTATACATGTGATGAAATAGGGCACTTTGCTAGACACTGTCCTATGAATAATAATGGGTCTAAGAAGAATAAGAACTCCAAAAGAAAACATCATGCTCACACTACTGAGGATGATGATCCTCCAAAGAAGAGATCAAAGCAAGAAAGTGAAGATTCTTCAAGTGAAGATGAATATGTTCTGATTTCCGCTCTCACGGGAACTGTCACACATGGGAGCAAAGATTGGCTTATTGGCAGTGGGGCTTCCAAGCACATGACAGGCTTCAAGGAATCCTTTGGAAATTTATTTGAACATAACTCACCCCATAAGGTGAAGCTAGGAGATGACTACCAATATCCAATAAAAGGTAGTGGCGAATCCTCCTTCAAGCTAGATTCTGGAAAGTCTATAAAAATGAAGGATGTTCTATTTGTAACAGGATTAAAGAAGAATATTCTATCCATATCGGGACTAGATGCAAAAGGCATGAGAGTTGCATTCATAGATGGTCAAGTCATTATGTGGCCAAGAGGAAATACTGTTGACGATGCAATAGTGATTGGAGAACAAGAAGGAGGTTTATACAAACTAAAGGGCCATTCAGAACAAGCTATGGTCCATGACACAGTAGAGCCAAATGAACTATGGCATAGAAGGCTTGCACATGTGCATTACAGAGCACTACCACTTGCAAGAAAAGCTGTTGAAGGTCTTCCAGAAATATAAGCAAAACATGAAGGGGTCTGCAAAGGATGTGCGAAAGGGAAGAATACAAAGAAGAAATTTCCAAGTAGCAAAAGCAAAGCAAAAGGAATCTTGGAAATAATCCACTCCGATGTATGCGGTCCAATGTCATCAAGTTCATTAAGCGGGTATGTATACTATGTTTCTTTTATTGATGAATTTTCTAGGAAGACATGGATTTACTTCATGAAGAACAAAGATGAAGTGTTCAGCAAGTTCAAGGAATTCAAAGCCCTGATCGAGGACCACACAGAAAAGAAGATCAAGACCTTTCAATCAAATAATGGCGGAGAATTCACATCAAATGAATTCAAAGAGCTATGCAAAGAATCAGGAATTAAGAGGGAGTTGTCCACTCCTTACAATCCACAATAGAATGGGATTACAGAGAGGAAGAATAGAACCATCATGGAAGCTGCATGAGCCATGCTTCATGATCAAGATCTTCCTATGCATCTTTGGGTAGAAGCTGCCAGAATAGCCGTGTATGTACAGAACCGTACTCCACACAGAGTACTCGAAAATAAGACTCCTGAAGAAGTCTTCTCCGGCAAGAGACCAAAAGTCATCCATCTCAGAATATTCGGCTGTCCAGTGTACATACACATTCCAAGAGAAAAGAGGACAAAAATAGATCCTTCAAGAAAGAAGGGTATATTTGTGGGATACTCTAAAAGCTCGAAGGCTTACAAAATATACTTCCCAGGATACAAGAAGATCAACATTAGCAGGGATGTAACATTTGATGAAGACACAACTTACAACAAATGCATAAAGAGACTTGCTGAAGAACCTGAAGAATCTGAAGCTCCCAAAATTCATGATACAACCATGAATGAAGAAATTCAAGAAGAAGATCGAGAATTTGAAAAACCACAAAGACCTATAGATCCACCTCAGGAGAAGAATCCTCACAAGAGGAAACCTGCTTGGGTTCGAGAAATTATCCAAGGTGTGGAAAGATATGGTGCTCCAGAAGAAAATCATAGAGAAAGAAAGAGAACCAGATCTTGCTCTGGATATGTAGCTTTACTATGTGACTTCATCAAAGAAGAACCTTCCAATTATGAAGAGGCATCAGAGTGGAAAGAATGGAAGGATGTGATGATCGAAGAATATCAATCAATCATGAAGAACGATGTTTGGGATGTTGTCCCAAGACCAAAAGGGAAGTCAGTTGTAAATTCCAAGTGGATCTACAAGATCAAGCATGTTGCGGACACTAGCATAGAGAAATATAAGGCAAGGTTTGGGGCTCGTGGCTTCTCACAGAAGGAAGGAATAGATTATGAAGAAACCTTTGCTCCTGTAGCCAGATACACTTCCATCAGGTCAGTACTTGCTTTGGCTGCAGTAATGAAATGGAAGATACACCAAATGGATGTCAAGACTACTTTCTTGAATGGTGTAGTAGAAGAAGAAGTGTATGTCGAACATCCACTTGATTTTGAGACACATGATAGAGAGTCTCATGTATGTAGATTGAAGAAATCCCTATATGGTTTGAAATAGGCACCTAGGACCTGGTACGACAGAATTGACGGCTTTCTATCTAGTATGGGCTTTACCAAGAGTAAACCAGATTCCAACCTTTACTACAAGGTTGAAGATGGCAACCCAGTGATGCTTCTACTGTATGTAGATGATCTATTTGTAACAGGTATGGATGGGTTGATTGCTGATACGAAGAGAAATCTTACTGCCGAGTTTGAAATGAAGGACTTGGGTATGATGCATTACTTTCTAGGCATGGAGGTGTGGCAGAGTACAGACGGAATCTTCCTTGGACAAGGGAAGTATGTAGTAGAGATCCTAAAGAGGTTCGTAATGATGGACTGCAAGGCTATGGCCACACCTATGGCATCAAACCTGAAGCTATTGAGTGATGCTTCATCAGAGTCGGTTGATGCTATGATGTATCATTAGATGATTGGGTCATTGATGTACCTAACGAACACGAGACCAGACATTTGCTTTGCTTTGAACACCTTGAGCCAGTTCTTGATAGATCCAAGAAATGTTCACTTGATTGCTGCAAAGCATATTCGGAGGTACCTGAGGGGTACAATTGATTATGGGCTCAAGTACGATGCGAATTAGAAGATTAACCTAGAGGGTTATGTTGATTCAGATTGGGCAAGCAGTGCCATCGATAGGAAGAGCACTTCAGGGTGTTGCTTCAATATGGGATCATGAGTGATATCTTGGTTTAGCAGGAAGCAATCCTGTGTGGCACTAAGTACAGCTGAAGCAGAGTATGTCGCAACTTGTTCAGCTAGTTGTAAGGCAGTATGGCTACGGAAGCTACTATCTGATTTATTTGATCTCCAGATGGATGCTACTTGTATACATTGTGACAACCAGAGTTGAGTGAAGTTGTCAAAGAATCCAGTGTTCCATGACAATTCGAAGCATATCGAGATCAAGTATCACTATATCAAGGATATGGTGTAGTGGGGAGCAGTGAAGCTCCAATATGTTGTGCCGGAGGAACATATAGCTGATGTATTGACAAAGCCATTGGCTAGGGTGAAGTTCGAGTACTTCAGGGAGAAGCTTGGTGTTCTCCAGATTGAGGTTTCCTCCAAGGGAAAGTGATGAGTCCCATATCCATTCTGACATGGTGAGAGGATTGGTTCCTTCCATGGTCAGATGTAAGGGCTCAGCCATTCTGTCATGGTGAGAGGGTTGGTTCCTTCCATGTCAGATATGAGTGCTGATTGCCATTCTGGGAATGGAGGCACCTGGTCAGTTAACAGGAACACTCAGTCCAGAACTGAGAGAGCCATTCTAATGAGTAGATCAGATGTAAGGGCTGAACCATTCTGTCATGGCTAAAGGATTAGGTTCCTCCCATGTCAGATGTGAGTGTTGGCCATTCTTTCGAGTAGGACCAATGTAAGGGCAATTGCCATTCTAGGAATGGAGGCACCTGGTCAGTTACCAGGTAGCTCAGTCTGGGACTGGGGGCCATTCTGATGAGGGTGTAGGATTTGGTTCCTACCAGGTTAGATGTGAGTGCACGCCCTTCTAAACATGCATGTTGGATTGGTTCCTCGCATGTGTTAGATGTAAGTGTAGGGCCCTTCTGGATGTGCATGTTGGATTGGTTCCTCACATGTGCTAGATATAAGTGTAGATCCTTTCTGGACATACATGTTGGATTGGTTCCTCATATGTGCTAGATATAAGTGCAGAGCCTTTTTGGACATACATGTTGGATTGGTTCCTTGTATGTGCCAAATGTGAGTGCTAGGCCTTTCTGACAGGGTTGTGGGATTGGTTCCCACATGGTTAGATGTGAGTGCTAGGCGTTCCTTTCTGATATGATTATAGGTTAGTTCTTACATGATCAGATGTAAGTGCTGGGTGAAGACCTACATGATGGCTAGGCCTACATCCAACATGAAAAAGGGCTGGCTCTGTAGAACTTCCTATGACAAGAAGAATCATGAGATAACACCCGTGAAGATTCAGTATTGATGAGCTAGCAGAGATGATCCAGTTCAAGGGATGATCCAGATCCAGTGATGATCTAGATCGAGGGATGATCTAGATCCAATGATGATGTCCAGTGATAATCCAGATCCGAAGATGAAGATGACTAGAAGACGAAGATGACTAGAATACTAAGAAGACTTGAATATGCAGATGATCCAGAGAAGAAGACCAGTGCTGAAAATTGTGTCGAAAGAATACCTTCCTAGTTAAGAGGGAGTGTTGATGTATTTGTAACTTTGGAATGTATTCATCTATGTCTCTTATGTATTGTAACCCGATGCTTATTCCAGGATGTATCTATCATGTAATTGAGTCATGTTGTCATGCCCCGATGTTCCGATCGGGAGAATTAATAATGTAAACAAGTCATGTCAAGTCATAGTGGGTAACCCTCCGATTGTCTAAGGGTTAAAGTCCCCGCAGTTCCAGGGCACTAGGGTTATTAGAATATCCTAGTAGAGTTCGTCCCTAGTAGGGTTTTAGTCATGTATGGATTAGTATAAATAGAGAGCTGGACTCTCTATTTAGCACACAACTCACACACACTCAAGTGTAGCACATAGTTGAGGAAGAGAAAGACACTAGGGCTAGAGGAAAGGGCTTGCTGCTGTTGGGATATTGTTTTACTGTTTTTGGGTTTCACTTTGGTGTTGATTCTAGCTCAGAGGAAGTTGCGGGGTTTTCTCCATTTATGGTTTCCCTGAGGAAAAACACTGTGTTCATTGTCTCTTGTGTTTAATTGTTGTGCTTGTTGTTCTCTCAGTTAAAGATCCTAATGATATGCTAGCTAAATGTTGAAAAACTAACAAAAACCTAATGGTTATGAGTAATGAAAAACTTGGACAGTTGTAGAAATGTTTGCTAGAAAGTATGCATAGAGAAGAAACACAACAAATGTGTGACATAAGATACAAGGATTTTTAACGTCGAGGAAGTTGGACCACTTGTGTTGGGATTGATTGACGAAAAGGCATAGAATAGGTGGAAGCTGGAAGATGATAGAGATAGAAACTGAATAGTCGTGAAGAGAATAAAGATCATGTCAAAGAAAGATAAGAGGGGTTTTTGGAGAGAACAAAGGGAAATATTGGGGCAGAAGAAGGGATCACGTGTCCAGGTTTCCATGTCCTACATCATGTCAGAGAGAGAGAGAGAGAGAGAGAGAGAGAGAGAGAGAGAGAGAGAGAGAGACTATGAAAATGAAGGAATTTATGGTAATGGAAACATTGTATTCTATGTAATATATTCATCTTCAGTAGTAATATAAGTAGTGGATATTATGTAATTCCTTGCATAATTGATACATGCACCTGAATGCATGAATGGGTAACTGTGTATTGATGTAGAGGGTAGTGTCCTCAATTGGATAATTAGAATGATGTTGTAGAGAAACTGTGGGTTGCGATAGAGTATTATGATGGTATTCATAATAATTTGAGTATGGTGATAATCGTTGTTAGATATATATATTCCCTCTGTATTGAAGTAACAACCTTCTTGTGTTGATTTAATAAACTGCTTATGTTAGAGTAACAACATGTATGGAGCAGAGTGACATTGTGCTTTTGTTGATTAAGTAAAACACCTATGTTAGAGTAACAACATGCATAGAGTAGAGTGATAACATGCTTGGAGATTGTGGTTAAGTATCTATGTATTTGAGCCAATCATCAGTGAGTGGTTTTGAGTTTGAAACCTGTACAAAGAAAATGAGAGTGTTTGAAGAGTATGCACTAATTTGTATCCTAGGAAAATGGATGAGGATATTGTAATATGAAGTTACCTTGGTTAGGTTGCATTTAAAGAATTGATGACACATAGTTTTGTGATTATTGTTTTGACATACATGTTATTGTCCTAAAGTAGATACTCCTTGTTTGGCCTTTGTGCCGAGTCTTGTCTTCAGACAAGCATTTCATTGCAAAATTACTATGATGGTGGTGCCTACAATTTTGGCACTGTATCACTTCACTACCCACAAGTATTTATAACCCTAGTATAGTCATTCCATGGTATCATATACCTTTCCCTAATGTCAGTGAGCAACCATAAACCCAATAGAGCCTAATTGAATATCCATTTCATAAACTCAACTTCATTTCTTAATATTTTTAAATTATTTTGGAATATGTTTTAGCAAAAAAATCACTCTTACTAGGATCACTATCTTGTTATTCAGATTACAGTTAATGATTTGTTGCACCTGGTTATTGAAGTAAATGACTTTTAATTTTTTTATCTCCAATCAACTCGTTTAATGTGTGTAAGTGGAATCTTCAACACATTAAACTCATTTTCCAAATTGGGACGCAATGATGAACACAACCTATCATTTAAAATTTTAATGGTCCTACCACTTACACTACATCGCATTGCACTTTTGATAAGAGAAGGTAGATTTGTTGGAGTATCGGTTGAATAACCTCCCAACTTTGGAATATAATGTGGATAATTACCACACTGGGATCATGGGACTATGTGTTTGGTTTCAAATGTTTACCAATGTCTGTAGGTTTTGGTGTAGTGACAAACCTTACAATATTTCCAACAAAATGCTCAAATAAAAGTGTATTCAATATTGTGCCTAACCTACAAAATGAAACTCAACATGTAAAAGTCATGTGTAAATTCAACAATGTAAATAATTATGTATGTAAATAGATCATTGTTTTAAGAATCACGTGAGCAAGTATCTTTGAGGAATTAAAAAGTGTTCTAAAAGACAATCACTTACATGGATCATAACTTGGAAACATAAATTTCTTGTTCACCTTTCCATCAAAATTTTTGAACCATGACCTTTCACTCTTTTTTCAAAGTAAATAATCTTAGCATTAAAAACTATGCATATTCCCTAGGTTTGATGATAATTCAATTATGTTCATGAAGGTCCTAAATCATCTACACTAGTTCTATCCAATTTTGGTGATTATTTTTTATTGATCTCTTATACTTCTTCTAATATTTTCTTGATATTTTATTTAACATGTATGTAGATACTTATTATAAAAATAAATATGATGTGTATATGCTCTAGGATGATAACTAGAAGACAATCAAATGATAATTTCCCTTCACATTGATTCTAAAGAGCTTCCTTCATTCTTTGGAACTACTCCCATGTGAGAGTGTAATTTATGATGCAAATGATACAACTTTAGTTTGGAAATATCTAATCATACTTTAGTTGAATGTAGCTTCGAATCATATGAACTCTTTTTGTATTTTGGTTGGAATCACTAAGACACGTTTGTTTTAACCTACATTGAAGAGTTGCATTAATTCATATGAAATAAGAAGTCATGTTGATAGTTCGATATGCTTGGGTAACATTTTATCTATAATTTCCCCAAACATGTGCTAGCTTGAACTATAATTAGCATGTTTAGGTAATCTAAAATTGAGATGTTTTGGATTTCTTCATATTTTTTCTAGAAAATGATTACGTAGAATAACCATACAATATAAAAATATTGCTCTCTCTTACCACGGGTCATGGTGAAAAATAAACCTAATACTTGATATTGGATAAAGAACCATTGTATGATATTAAACACCTTATTAGTACTAATGGAAAGATGCAAAAGGAGTAATACATAGTCATTTTCATGTTAGACCACAAGCAAGAAAGAAAGCAGCCATATTTTGAATATGGATGAGTTATAATCCATGTACCAAAATATGTTACGAGCCAAAATAAAAGACACATTTCAAAATATCTACAAGTGATCTACCTTATATAAAAAATTGAGAACTTCCTATGCTAATAGAAATGAAGAAAAATGAAAAAACTAACCTATACAAACTAGAAAAACTAACCTATACAATCTAGTGGTCTTAAGGTCCACTTGACTAAATCATTCTTTCAGTTAAGTAAGAAAATTACTCTACTAAATAAAGCATGAATATATAGTAAATAAAATGTATTGATTTCATGTCTACTCTAACCTTTTCTTTCCCAACTAAAAATAAATATTTTATATTGAAATATATGTCAATATGGACAAATGTCTACTCTAACCTACATTAGGACATTCATTCATTATGTGAAATAATAAATCATGTCTAGCCATGAAGGCATGGAAATACCTATCAAGGTATGAGGATGGAGAATAAGTATTGGAGGTTGGATTGTAGAATGATGTATAATCAAGAGAATTATTGAAGTATGAATCTCAGTCAAGGTGAAGCACACAACATGATTACCATGCTTTTGAAACTTCGAAGACAACAATGTCATGAAAGTGATTATCATAATGCTTGGAATCAGAAATACAATTTAATGACACCGAACCTACTCATCCACTTCATTATTGTTCAAGCTAGGAAGCGTTTCTTTCCTAGGTCTTGATCATTATATAATTAGATTGTAATTATTAAACGTTAACAAGGGTTGCATGCTTTTTAAAATTAACTTAAGATCGTTTTGCTGCTCTTAGATATCAGGATTGGTATAGTCATTCTTAATTGTATGCATACTAGATTCCTTTCTCATTTTAATATTGGTTGATGGTTGATGTTAGTGAAGTACTAGATGTTCCTATCCCAAAATTGTTTTCAAGAAAATATATTATTTCATATTCCTGTATCTTTGAAAAATTCTTTTAGTTTGATTTTCAACTTCCTCCAACTCCTCTTCTAAAGACCTAGCTTCATAATGTGTTGTATTATCAATGACAACAAGAAATACAAGATAAGTATTGATCATGTAAATCTTTTCTTAGATTGTTATCTTCAAAATAATATTACAATAGGTCATGAAATCATATGGAATTGAAGGATTTATTGTTTTGCTGGACAAGAGTAGTATTAGTATATTATATAAGTATACCATCCAACTATCAGTATATTAATAGGTTGTTACTAGGATTAGGTTTATTTTCCTTGATTTCAAAAATATTTTAGGTACTATTTGAAATATTTAAATTACAAGTACATGTACATGTAGCCCTTACTTTCAACTTGATTCCCCATTTATTAGGTCTTGAATAAATTCATTTGCCTTTAACATTATTTATGTCAGTGGAATAAAAAGGAAATGATAGTCATATGATGTTGCTTTAAATTTCTTGAAAGAAATTGAGTCTCTTCATAGGCTTCATTAAACTCAATTATCATATTTTTAAAAAATGAACATGGTCGTTATGAACATGGTCATTATATTAGGAAGAAGACACACATACCATTCACACACAATTGTAGGAAAATGTTTGTGGTTGTCATGAAGACTATAGTAGGATTGTTGAAATCTCGTGTTGAAGTCTCAAAAAGTTTCTCCATCCTCTACGGTAGTTTCATAAATTCTAGGTTCATTTCATGCATACAATAATATTCACCATAAGCATTTTCAAATACATTTTTAAATTGTGATTGGATTGAAAGCATGCAAAAGGATAATATGTCATACTAGCCTAACAGTTTTATTTTGAATGTAAATGGAAACAACCTACAAACTATATCCTCATGTACAATATTGAGTATATGTAAAGCACATTTGTATTTCCTAATATGCTTAAACATTGTTGTATGATATTCAACATCAAAATTTGGCGAGAGTTTGGTTTCCTTCCTTGGAAGTTCATGTAGAGGTATTTGTAGATTCAACGTAGTATTTACCTCCCATGTAGGGATTGAGGAAAAAGACATAAATGACACATACAAAAACAAAATGCATATATATACATGACAACTTTCCTTCATCCTCGTTCTAGTACCAAAACTTTTGACATGGTACTATTTCCCTACTCAATTAAAGGTGTTTCTCTATAATTAAAAATCCAATTATCCTCTTCATTTTTTGTTATAGGAAACCCATCTATACTTTGGCTGAGTGGTGATTGTAGATTTAAATATTTAAAGGTCGCATCTTGATCCATTGTTTAGGACTAAATTTTTAGATCTAATAAATGCAATGCAACTATTATAATATGAAAAGTGCAAAATTATGCATGGGATAACCTATCAAAACCAAAGAGATAGAAATAGTAGAAAATTTATTGTTTTTTATCCTTGATAAAAAAATACTTCATAAACAAGAAGAGAAATTATGCATACCTTTCTTTTAAAATAAACAAGTGGTTATAGTAATATGCTTACGACTATTTAACCATTTTTTGAGAAGAAAAAAAGACCAAGGTACATTAGTTATAAAGGACAATAATCTAGATAGTAAAAGGGAATCCATACAATGATCTCAAAACTTATTAAAGTAGTTATACACATCAAATTCTCATAAGTGAAATTTGTCTCCAAATAGTTTGGCTAGCAGTGCTAGAATATTTAGACATTGAGGAATTAGATAAGATCAACTTGGTATAATTTTTCTTTAGGTAAAGTGTGTTTATTTAGTATGCATTTGTACTTATGTAATCCAACAATTACAATAATAATTTTCTTGACATAGAATGAACCAATAGTTTATCTTCACCTTGACCTTAACGACTATTGATTTCTAGCTTAACATTTAGTTGGTTCATGAGCTCTACATAAATAGAATGGAGGGTCATTTGCTTGATGATTGATTGTGAGAAACTCATATGTAAAATATTTTTTCTTTGCATTAATACATTTCCTCAAGAAGCTATTTGGTTGGGGGTCATGGATTGTTTCCCTCTCTAATGGTTTTAACCATTTAAAACATTATTGTGTTGATATGTTAAATGTTTGTGTGAGATATTCCTTAAGATGTTTGATCTTCTGGAAACACCATTTTTTAGTCAAACATGGTATGAAATTGCTTATGAATACCCACTTACATTGTTGATCAAGATATTGAATTTGTTAGAGCATAATAACGCTCTCCTTAGCTTCATTTTCCCACCTAGAGACTTATACTATGCTTTCATGATTCTAGTGGGCCAAATCTCATTCAATCTGGCCACCTAAGTCACCATATATTACTTTTAAACTCTAAGGGTTCTAAACTACCTTATCTAACTTTTTTTAGAAGGCTTGAAGTCTATTTTGGAATATGAGGGAAAATTTCTTCAATTAGGGTGTGTTTTCCTTGATTTTAGGGTTCCATATTGCAAGTTTGAGTTATGGAATGAATTTGGGGAGTTTATCCCATTATTCAGGGACTTCATACACCTAGTTTTTGCTATTATGAGATAGTTTTTACCTTGAGTGTTTTTAGGGATGTGCACCTCATGCATGTTCCTTCTATTAGTTGCACTCATTTGCTCCTAGCATGTAGGGAGCAAAGGCCACTTAGGGAATTCATGAGTCAACTAAACTCATCTTGGAGAGTGTGCATGGATAACTTAGGGTCTATAGCTTGAAGCTTAATGTAATACACCATTCTCTTTCTCTCATGTTATTGACTTGTCTCTTTTATGTGATGATTATTTTTTAGCACATTTTTTGCATGAACTTGTAGATTTAATGCATGTAGATTTATATGCTCAAATTCTACATGGTATTAGAGCTGCATGGGTGCTAAATAGTTGGTATACTATTTTTACATGGATCTAGTCTTATTGAAGGATGAAGGAGGATCAAGAATATTCACAACATATTCCCCACAAGGACACATTCACATCCATTGAGAGGTAGAAGGAGGCCCCATAAGCTTCACAACATATATAATACGAGGACATATACACATCCATGATCCACCACTCAGCTAAGGAAGACCCTTTTGTAGGAACAAAAGAAGAGGAAATCCAGACATTTTTGCTATCCATTGGAGAAATAATCCCAAATTATTTCTCATTGAAGAAGCCCTCCAAAATGTCTCTTCTTCATACTCTAGATCTACAACTTTTTCTCCTACAATAGACCAAGTTTCACAAAAAATATTTAAGAGGTTTCCTCAATTTGAAGCAAGGAGTGGTCAAGAATCACCATTCGAGCACTTCAAATTATTTTGATCTCATGAATCATCTCAAATACACTTGAATAGAATGAGGATTTCACAAAATTTTGAATGGATCTTCGCAAATCCCTTCATCAAGAAGCAATTAATTCACCAAGCTACAAATTGGCTTGAAATTTAAGTCTCTTTCCAAATAGGATATTTAGCCTTCTCATTTACATTCTCTTTTATCATAGGAGTCCCTCATGTGGTTTTATTCTCTGAATCAATTTTAGAGAATCTTTTGTACATGGGTACCTACCATGGATGAAAATTGTTGGGACCCATTTTTTTCATTTTTATCAACTAGTTCAGTTTGTCAGAGGATGTTAGAGTAGAATAACCCCCTCCCTAGCTTCATTTTCCTACCTAGTGACTTAGACTATGATTTTCATATTCTAGTGGGCCAAATCTCATTCAATTTGACCACTCGAGTCACCCTAGATCTTCTAAACTCTAAGGGTACTAAAATACCTTAACTTCCCTTTTTATATCTCATGAAGTTTATTTTTGCATATGAGGGTGAATTTCTTCAATTAGGTCTTATTTTCCTTGATTTTAGGGTCCCACATTGGAAGTTTGAGTTATGGAGTGAATTGCGAGAGTTTTCTCCATTATTCATGGAATCCATGTACCTTTTTTTAGATATTATGAGACAATTCCACTGTCTTGAGTTTTTTTCGGGATGTTCACCTCATGCATGTTCCTTCAGTCAATTGCATGTGCCTTCTATCAGTTGTAATCAATTGCTTCTAGAATGTAGGGAGCTAAGCCCACTTAGAAATGTCATGAGTTAGTCAAACTAATCTTTGAGAGAATGCATGGCTAACTAAGGGTCTCTGCCTCTAGTTAATTGTAACTAGCTTCGCATGCACCACATGATCAATTTGAATTTCCTCCTAACATAATTTGAATTCCCTTGATATTTATTTCCTTTCACTTCATTCATTGAAACTTAATGTAATACAACATTCTCTTTATCTTGTGTTTTTTACTTATCTATTTTGTGTGATGATTAATGTTTATCATATTTATGAATGGATTTCTATATTGTTGATCTCTTTTATAATATTTCTATGTTGTTTAGTATCTGGATTTATATCCTCAAATTCTACAGAATTGGTGCAGTCATATGCATCAAAGGGTTTCTAAATTCTACTATTTATGTATATTTATGGGAAGAGAGAGGTGTTTCATTTAATCCAAAGCCTTTATTTTAGTTGGAAATGTTTTGTTTTGCTAAAAAATATTTCAATTTTCCTTAGATAAAACCATTTTATTAGATCAAGTGGTATATTGTTTACATTTACATTTAAAAAAAAAAATTCTCATCTTCTTAAATAGTTTAACTTAGTTTTTTGTTTTATTAATGTTTCGTTACACTTTTGGTCTATGTATTCTCTTTATTGTTCATTCTGTGTGAACTCAGGAAATAAAAAATAGAAAAGAAAGGGTTTCTTGACTGCATATGCTCTTTGTGTGAATTTGCTAAACCAGAAATAGTGAGAAAACTTACCATTTTTGGTAAGCTAACTAATGACTAACAACAAATTTGAGAAACATCAATTTTAGGATTTTTATTTTTTGTTTTTGTGTGGTTGTTTAAAGTATATTATAGGCCAGAAAGTAAGTTTTTTTGGATAGGAATGCTTAACAAAAACAACAACAACAACAACCCCATTCTTCTCCATAATATCCCATTTTTTTTTGTTTAACTCACTTCCTTGAAAGTTACCTTAATAAGTAAGAGGTATTGTGTTCAATTCATTTTTGTGAAAATATGACTCACAACAAGATCTGGGGGCTAATGGAATCCTCACAACTCAATAATTTCACAATCTATGTAGAAAAAACAACGAAAAGAGAAAAATTAACACATAGGAATAGTGCTAATATCTGAAGTTTCTATTACTGCCAACATGTAAATATGTATGTAACATCATTATAATAAAATAAGAGAAAATTATTATCCTTTGGAGGAAAATTGGAAGTATACATGTGGCAGGATTAGATTAGACCTCAAACCCACTTAGGTGGATCAATGAGACCCCAAACCACCTCAAACAGTCACGAATGGCCATGTGAATGTGGGTGAAGAATGATATGACATGAATGAGGGTAGTATAGGTGTGCTGGAGTGCATGGGCGAGTGGGAGTGGATATAGGAAGCAATAAATGGTCCCAAAGAGCCAAAAACACTCAAATATCATGCATGGACACCTCTACTCAACCAACTTGCATGTTTCAAGGAGTGGGAGTACACCAAGGACTGAAAAATCATAAAGGAGGGTGCATGTGTCTCCAAAATGGTCAAATGAGGGAGCTTGGGTGCATTAATGATTCCAAAACACAAAATACCTTGCTAGAGCAACATAGTGAAGGTTTGGGCCATATGACATGAGTGCAAAACAAATGAAAGCGTGTCCTAGGTGTATGTGACCATGGTACTAGGTGGTATGATGCTATAACACTGCCCTCTTAAGCCTGAATTAGTGTAACCACATAAAAAATTGAGGCCTTGGAAACTAAGGCTCAAGTCACCTCTTACAAAAATTTATTTGTCCATATAACCAAGGTAAGGAGGAAAACATCATGGGAACAAAACCTCCCCTCTAAAATGGACATAGCTCTAAAATGGACATAGAGAAAAATATGAAAGTGAATATCAACCGTCACCATGTGTCACCCACTCCAAGAAGTGATCTCGTATAGGTGAATGTATTTTCTGTGAATCTCTTAGTGAAAAGGTTAGCAATTTGCTCTGTAGATGGGAAACAGTGCAACAATATCACCTGCTCATGCACCAAGCTCCAGATGTAGTGCATGTGTATCTCAATTTTCTTGGTCCTCTGTCTCTATACTGGATAAGTGTAAATATTGATTACACTTTGATTTTCACACCAAATGACATTGGGTAAATCAAGTGAAACACCAAGTTCTCCAAGAATGCCTTGCAAACACACACATTGTGTAGTTGCATTCAGTGCTCCTTTGTACTCGGCCTAAGTTGTTGAAAGGAATATAATGTGTTTTTTCTTACTTGACCGACATATGATACCATGTGCAAGTATGAAGACATAACCTGAAGTGGAATTTATGTCAATGGAATATCCAACGCAATCAGAATTAGTAAATTCAACTAATTCTAGTGGAGAAGTAGTAGCACAGTGTATCCTGAAGTGTTTGGTTCCTTGCACATAATGCACGATCCTTTTAGAAGTATTCCAATGGATCTCATGAGTCTCCTGTATATACCTTGTAACAACACCTACTACATAATCCAAATGAGGTTGAGAGTGTGTGAGATACAATAAGCTCCCAAGTAGTTGCCTATACAACAAGTTGTCCACCAATGGAGGTGAACCAAAATTGCCTAGTTTCAATCCTGAACTAAAGGGACACTTGGATTCCTTACATTCAGCCATTTTAACTTCAATAACAGGTCTGCAGCATACGTTTATTGGTTTGCCTTGATCCCTGCATCATATTTCTCAATCTCCAAGCCAAGAAATTGTTTCAACAATCCAAGGCTAGTCATTGAAAACTCACTATGAAAATAAGACTTAATTGAACCTATATCATCAATGAAAATTCCAGTGATCAAAATATCATAAACATACAGTAATATGAACTACAATGAATCACCTAAATTCTACAAATATAAATTAGGATCATATTTGCATCTCTCAAATCCCAATGAAAGAAGAAAGTTGTCCAACTTGGCATACCAAGCCTTGGGGACTTGCTTGAGGCCATATAGAGACTTCTTCAACCTTCAAACAAGTGAAGGATCATGAATGAAACCTTTGGTATGATTCATATAAATATCCTCATGAAGTTCACAGTGAATAAAAGCACTCTCCACATCCATGTGGTGAACCTCCCATCGCTTAGATGCAGCAATGGCCAAAACTAGCATGATAGAGTCCATCTTTGCAACCGGTGCAAATGTCTCTATATAGTCCACTCGTTGGACTTACGAGAAGCTTTTGGAAAAAAAATGGCATTATTATTGATATCAGAACCATCAGCATCCATTTTGGTCCTATAGACCAACTTACATTGTACTAGTTTCCACTTGGAAGGTAGGGGAACCAACTCCCAAGTTTCATTGTCTTGGAAAGATTTGAAATATTCTTGCATGGATGTTTTCCATATTGGGTAAAGTGATAATTCCTGATATGTTTGGGTATCATATCCAAACATAATGAATCACCTCTATGAAATATTCAATTCACAAGTGTATCGATAGCACATTGTGAAATTGAGATCTAGTCTTCCTATAGTCTAGTGGATCTCCAACAATATCACCGGCTCCTTGTATGGTTTTCTCAGCCCACTTTGGCCTTATGGTGAGCCACGATATTTAGCATGTAATATATGTCATATTAAATTTTATAACCATAAAAATCAGAGAAACAATCATCACTTACATCATCATTGAGTGGAGGGTGTGAGCATTCCCCCTTGACTAGTTCGATCTCCTGCATGGGCTCTTCTTCGAACTATACACTTCTTTCAATGAATGTTTTCTGAGATGAGGGATAAAATAGCTTGTATCCCTTTGAATATTCAGCATATCCAACCATAATTTAATCCTTTCTTTGAGGTTGCAAGGCCTTTCTCTTCTCGAGAGGAATTCTAGCTCAAGCCTTTGAGACAAAAACCCTGAAATGAGAAACATTAGGCTTGTGACCACTCCAAGCCTCAAATGGAGTTTTATATTCTAATTATTTGTGTGGAGATATGTTTTGTACATATATATCAAAATTTATGGTTTCATCCCATAGCTTAGGATAAAAATCCTTAGCCTCCAGCATGCATGTTTTGATCTCTTTCAAAACTCTATTCTTGCGCTCTGTAAACACCATTTTGCTATGTTGTGTAGGGAACAAAATGATGCACTTGAATTCCAATTTCATGACATATATGTTGTAATTTATTGTTAAAATACTCCTTCCATTTTCATTCCTAAGAACCTTTTTTCTATTCCTACTCATTTTCTCAACTAAATATTTGAACACTTTGAAAGTCTCAAAAACTTTATATGTTTGCTAGAAAAATACACCCAACAGTACCTTGAGAAATCATCTATGAAAGTCAACACATACCTTGAATTCCCATAGGAAGGTGTGGGAAGAGGCCCTATATGATATGAATGGATAATAAAAAGCACTTGGATAGCTCTCCTTTCCTTTCCCTTGTCATATTTTTGCTCAACATGTTTCCCCACTATGCAACCCTTGCATGTGCCTTTTGAAAACTTGATACTTGGAATCCCTTCAACCATGTTTTCTTTACTTAGTTCTTGAATATACTTGTAGTTGAGGTGTCCAAAACTATCATTCCATAGTTTTCTGTTTTTCATGTGACAGGAGTGCATTCCCTTGGGAGTAAGGAAGTAAGTGAGAGAATTTATACATGCTCGAATCATGGTCAGCAAAACCCACTGCAACAACTTGACCTGTAGAAAATTTTGAAATATCGACATCATTTTGAGTAACTTTTACTCTCTTGGATGTACCTATGTGTGTCATTTGATATATGGAGAGAAGGCTCACTACAATATCGGGCACATACAACACATTATTGAGGCACCCATTGTCGAGGTCGATCCTGCCAATCCCTTTGCCTGGGATCAGATTCATTGCCCATGGGGATGGATGGAATACTGTAAGGATGTAGGTACAAGAAGGAGTATTTTATGGAAGCCATGTTCCTTGAGGCACCTGAATCTATGATGAAGGAAGAATATCCTGAATATCCAACAACCAAAGCATGTCATCTTTCCTTATTCTCTGATTTTGAACTTCCCTCTTTCTTCCTGGTGCCTTCTGGCAGGGGGAGTTGTTCTTCTCAAGGAGTTGCACCATCAAGTCAATGATTTTCTTCATGAATGCACTCTCCGGATTCCAACCTTTGTGACAGTACGTTCATTTTTTCTTCTGTTGCTTCTTCTTCTCTTTGTCCTTGCTATGATTTGAACCCCCATTGGAATATTTGGTCTTTTCAGGCTTCTTCTTCTCTTGCTGCTTCAAATATTTGTATTTATTCTTTCCTTTGGATTTATTGAAAACACATGCAAAAAGAAATTTATCCTTGGTGTATTTGGTGGTACCTATTTTCACCAATTTGTAATGACCACTCAAAGACTCCATGAAGTCTACTAGTAAAGGCATTCTCCAATTTCAAACTGTCAGCTTTCCTGAGTGGAATGTGGAGAAAAACATTGAATACTTAGGGCCTAGCTTCAAAATAATGGAAAATATTAGATACTCCTTTTTATTCTCAATTCCACACTATTTTATCTAAAGTACCAAGGATTTGAACTTTGTGAAGAAATCCTGGATCATCTCAAAGTGAGTTGGGATCAATGAGATCAACTCATTTTCGAGTTGGTGTCTTCTCATCTCATCAATGTTCCCAAATAGTGACTCAATATTGAGATATAATTCATTGGGCATGGTAATATTTTCTACATGGAAGAGAAGGTCCCTCAAAATACTAATATAAAGCATCCCAAATACTTCATCCAACATGTTGAAGCACTTCGATTTTTCCATAGCAGAGTTGGGCTCGGACTCTGTCCCCATGGTTACTTTGTAGAGGCCTTTCGACCTCAGTTGGATCACCATTTCAACCTTCCATTAAAAATAATTGAATGGGGAAATCAAGACATGAATATTCTGCATTTATGTTTGCACTCTGAGTGACAAAGACACTGGAACTACCTACAATGCAAACACTTGAATTTTTCTAGAGGAGGATTTAGATTGCAAATAAAACTCCTTGAGTTTGATTTGAATATCCACAGAGATCTATTAACATGTCAAAATATGATTCTCATCAATATATATGGGCTAAGAGAATCCTCACAACTCAATAATTTCACAAACTATGCAGAAAAAACAGTGAAAAGAGAAACATTAACACATAGGAATAGTGCCAATATATGAAGTTTCTATTACTCTCCAACATGTGAATATGTTTGGAATATAATTATAATACAATAAGAGAAAATCATTAGCTTTTGGAGGAAAATTGGAGGCATACATGTGCCAGTATTAGATTGGACCTCAAACCCCCCTAGGTGGGCCAATGAGCTCCCAAACCACCTCAAATGGTCACAAATGTCCATGTGAACATGGGTAAAGCATGCTAGGACATAAATGAGGGAAGGATAGAAGTGATGGAGTGCATGGGTGAGTGGGACTGGCTCTAGGCAACAGTAAATGGTACAAAAGAGCCAAAAACACCCAAATACAATGCATGGGCACCTATAGTCAACCCGTTTCCCATTTTTAAGGAGTGGGAGAGCACCAAAGACTGAAAAATCATAAATGAGGCAGATGTGTCTCTAGAATGGTCAAATAATGGAGTTTGGGTGCATTAATGAGTCCAAAACACCAAATACCTTTCTAGACCAACATAGCAAAGGTTTGGACCATATGACATGAGTGTAAAACAAATGAAACAAAATTTTAGTGTGCGGATCAAAAGTAGAGTGAAGGAGAGGACACTCCAGAGATAAAAGAATAGATAGTATGAGAGGAGATAAATCTGTATAGATTATAGAGAAGATCTAGGAAAGAGTCTGCAAGCTGAGTGCATAGATGAAAGGTGCCATATATTTCTTGGCCATATGCATAGCGCCTTTGTGGTTTTTCCTAGATGGGTTTCCACGTTAAATGTTGTCACTATGTGTATTTAATGAGTATGATTATGTTGAATGAATGCATGTTGTGAATAAGTAGCTCTTAATAGATTGACTAGCATTTGTTTATGAATGAGTTCTTATATGCATGTGTTGCACTTTTGATAGATAGAATATGTGCTAAACTTTTATATTACTGTTGTAATCTCTGTCGATGGACAAATAGAGTAGTATACTGAAATAACACAATAATAATAGGAAACACAACCACTAGCTTTGGTCGAGCGAGTTGGTAAGGTTTCTTGAGAGAATAAATCCCCACCCAAATGCAGAAACCTGGTTATGGCATATATCCATAGAGATATCTCAAGTGAGACTGCATATGCGTTGTAGGTGCTACCGACTAAGCCCTTCTCTGTCGGGCCAATATCTTGGGCTTTGTTAATGAGAAAATGAGGGTTTGAAACTGGGTCAAAGGGAAAGAAAATGCCAACAACCACCATGGAAAATAAAGTAAATGGGTTTGTTGTATTGCATCATCTTTATGTGACAGATAACGATTTTTAGGATATTGTGGAAAAGTTGAAGAATCTAGTTGCTGGGAAGATGGTTCTTATTCAGAGTGAATATTTTATGCAAGATTACTACCTCTTCAAAGGAAAAAAACTAGGCATTTTGATTGGTTCTATGAGATAAAATATTATCAGAGAAATTCATAGTAGTGACTTGGAAGGACATTTTGGGAAGGATGAGACACTAGCCTTAATCGAAGATAAGTATTACTAGCCGAAGATGAGAAAAAATATAACCAAGTATGTGGCATGATTTGAGATTTTTCAACTGGATAAAGGACACTCACAATATACAGGGTTGTACATGCCATTATGAGTTCTCACAGATTCATGGATAGATCTTAGCATGGAAGTTGTGTTGGGGATACCACACACACAACGAGGTAAAGACTCCGTTTTTGTATTTGTTGATAGGTTATCTAAAATGGTTCATTTCTTTACTTGTAATAAAACTAATGATGCATCAAAAGTGACATAATTGTTTTTTTTTTCCAGAAATTGTTAGATTGCATGGTGTCCCAAAAACTATTACATCTGATAGAGATACTCGCTTTTAGGGTCATTTTTGGAAGACTTTATGGAAGAAAATAGGGACTAAATTACAGTTCAGTAGTTCCTATAACCCCCAAATAGATGGGAAAACTGATGTAGTAAATCAAAGTTTGGGAAACCTGTTACATAGCATTGTCGGAGAGAAGACCAAGCAATTGGATTTGTATTTACCTCAAGCAGAATTTTCCTACAATAGTTCAGTAAATATATCTACAGGTAAATCTCCATTTCAGTTTGTTTATGGTAAAAATCCTATAAGTGTACTATATTTGGTGTAGACACTGCTTGGGGATAGAATCAATGATGATGGGGAAGAATTTGCAGAACAAATTCAACAGTTGGAACAACAAGTGAGACAGAAGCTACAAGCTAGTAATGAGCAAAACAAAATTATAAATTATGCTCACCGACGACACCAGATATTAAATGAAGGTGATTTGGTGATGATTTATTTATAGAAATACCGGTTTCCTAGAGGAACCTACCACAAATTGAAGTATAAGAAAATAGTTCCACGTGATCTTGATGTTTCCCATGTTTTTAATGTTTCTAACTTATATATCTTCCATGGGGACAGTGTGGGCGATGAAAGTGAGGAAAGGGTGGATTGGAAATAGGCTATTCTGAGAAAGAAAAAGGAAAACATTGCTCATATCTTAAATAAGGAGACCATTCATACTCAGTAAGGTCAATACAACCGATATCTAGTCCCTGTATGGGGACCCAAGGAACCTTACATGGTGTTTTGGGGAATAATGATTTCATGTGCTAGAGGTGGCCAATTTGGTCATGTGTTCACCATAAACCACCTAGATTTGTGGAGGAAGAGGAGAGGCTTAGAAGAGCATTACCCCTAGCAAGGGGTAGGTGGGGAATTATGGGTGATACACACACACACATACACGTGTGTGTGTGTGTGTGTGTGTTACTAATTGCGTGATGTCATTTGTTGATTGCAAATATGGAAACTTAACCTCCTCCAACTTGAGCCACATTGTGTGTGTGTGTGTGTGTGTTACTAATTGTGTGATGTCATTTGTTGATTGAAAATATGGAAACTTAACCTCCTCCAACTCGAGCCACATCAATTGTCATAGTAGTTGATCCTAGTTAAGCTTAGAATCAATGCCACCATTGACAACAATCCCCCCCCTCCAGGGAGGTGGAAGGACATAGAGGTGAAAATGGGGGATCCCTAGTAGGGTGTCACCCTAATGTTGGGTATGTCAAGATTAAGCGACATTTTTCAGTATCCTTGGAGAGTGTATATGAGAAGCTATGGGATGAATTATATAACTTAAAAGTGGTTAGATGCCTCCATATGCTAGAGGGAATGAACTTTAGGTGGTGCATTCTCTTGCAGTTAGTATGTGTTTCTAGTGAGAGCCATCATATGATGGTTTCCTAAAGGGTATCAGTAGTAGCATGATCTATAAGAGTAAGAATGGTACCCTCAACCATAGTAGAAAACCCAGTTGTAGGGACACCACCATCACACTAATACAAGAGGCGATGGATTCTCTATAGGTGGCGGCTTCTCCTCCTCCTATGGAAAAATTATAAACTTTAATTCCTTCAATAAAAAATGTACTAATAAATATAATAAATGTTGTTCAAACATAATTTGTGATGTGATAAACAAATGTACTAAAATTTCTAGGGACATGAATGAATGTGAGGGATTCAAACTATAGAGCCAAAAGTTGTATTAGTAGGTATTTTTAGAAAAAGGCATGGATCATGAAAATGAAAGACATTGTTAAACTATGCGACAAGGTGTTGAAAATATAGGTGGATGTGAATATGGTGAATGAAAAAGTGATAACCATCAACCAAAAATCCAATGAAGGCATCTGGCTCTTCTTTGTTAATATTGTTTTAAACAAGACATGCATCATGAATGTGGAAAAGCGTATGAGTCAGAGTGTAAATAGCCCAAGCAATGGATGCAAGATTCCTTAACCAACAACTTATCCCCTCAATGAAGCCAACATAATAGCTTGTATTTGAAGTCCTATGAAAAGGAAATGATACTAGTGTTTGAGAAACAATGAGTTTATAAATGGTAAAAAGATAAAACAAATAAACAAAAATGGTGTATCTGCAATGTTTGTTTAAACATGACCGTCTGAGTTAGGGTTATAATTTATTCAAGTACAACCCATTGATAATGATATCGAGAAGACCCCCTTTTGGGAAATAAAGAACATATGTTCATTTGGGAAGGCATTGTGTGAAAATGTATGGTTCTTTCCAGAGGGGGATGAACTTACCTAGTCCTCATTTACTGTATTTTTTGGTGTCAATAAAAAGGATGAGATTGCCTCCACCGAATATGCAAGGGAGAACTTGAAAGTTGTAATGAGTATTGGAACATGCCTTCATGGACTCATTCTTTTGTAAAAAGATGTGGCATTGTTCATCAATATGTTCCAAAGTGATCAGGTGTCCCTTGAGCAAAAGGGTATCAGTGAGTGGTTCAATAATAGTTTGGAGTGGGGGAATTATTAGAATTGTTGTTCCATTAGATAATCAAGCAATGAGTGAAATAATATTCCTAATTATTATGCAGTGAAGGAGAATAAAAAATACACACTAAACAAATCAAATATCATGAGGAATAGACAAGTATTGATCAGTTAATTAGAATATCATATTCATTACATGATCCGGTGTTACAATAGTGTTACATAAGGAGGATTTCGAATAATTAGGGATGAATTTGAATCCACCAACTGAATATAACTGTATATGACTACATGGATAACTAAATATGTCTAAATCACTATCAGAGCTGACTATCTAAGCTCCAGTTGTCTAATTAAGTCTCTCAATCAGTAATAATTAGTTAAACTAGTCTAACTGAGGTGGTAGGTGAGAAGTAGGTGAGAATAGGTGCCTATCTACATGCATCCATGCAAGACTGGCACTAACTGAACTAGAGGACAACTAACTGAATGTAATTGAAGCATAACTAAGCTTAACTAGTTACCAACTACCAACAACTGAAGGAGGTTGGTTTCGACACTCCTAGTGGCTCCTAAAATGTAGGGATCAGTCTAGGAGGTGCCTAAACTGATGCATGCAAGTGCAAACAATATCAGTTAGCCTCTATCCGTGTTCCCCACAATCTAGTGACTGGTACATGTGGCCCCATTATGCCAAGTGGACCCAATGGTACTAGTGGAACCAATAATAAATAAAAGACTCCTAAGTTAGGCTAATATAATCTAATAAATAGTTTGATCAAGGGAGGATTGTAAATCCTAACACCCCCCCTAAATCCTAACTTGGAAAACTGTGGGCCTTGGAAACAAGGCCATAAGTCACCCATATATAATCTAAAAGATAAAAAATGTTGCTTAATAAATCAAGGAAATAGGGGAGAACCTAATGGGACCCCCCCCCTCAAAATAAGTAGGAAACAGGAAAATACAAGCTATGTTTAGAAGAAATAGGCTTCCTCAGAAAAATAACTCATCAAAAACTCTGCTACAAATTTGTAGCTCTATGCAGTAGTATGGTTCTTCTGTGCATCATCATCCTGAATCTGTGCATGTGAACCTTGCAATGTTCTTCTCAACTGATGAATCTATGTGTTTATTCTGGATGGAAGAGATGAAGAATGATCAATTTTCTGCTTCTATGGGCCAAGTGGTTGATCATTCGCTATCATCATGTAGCACTTTGTTGAGACTTTGTTACACCACTCCGTAGGGAGTGAATCTATGAGGGAAAGAGCCACTTGCTCATTCTGATATTGGGACCTAGTTCTCCTTCTGTCTTCTAGATTCCCAAAACCATCCCCAACTGCATCAATGAGCTTTTGAGCCCATCTAGGATTAGGAATTTGTTTTGGAATGGGTGCTAGATCTGGATCTAGAATATCATGAGATTTAGCCTCAATAACACGATCATTTTGGACTTGATCCTATTCATCTAAATATGAAACATATAACAAATAATCATCATCAAAAGGTAGTGGAAGATGGTTATACCTTCTTGTGCTTCATATACCTATGCACAGAAGAACTAGATTGATCCTGATTCTACCTGCTTAGTTTGGGGAGGGATTGTTTCCCATGTGGTTTTTTCATAGTTCCTTGTATTAAGCAGTTACTTTGCTTTAGCTGTAATGGGTGACATGTGGTCTTAGTTACCAGGTCCCACAAAATTGTCCTAGTTATCATTCAAGGGGGTGTTAGGATTATAATTCTCCCTTGTTCAAATTTGGTCAATTATGTCTAAATCGGGAGTCCTTTCAGTCTATATTTTTTCACTAGCACCATTGGGTTCACTTGGCATAATTGGGACACATGTACTAGTTACTAGAGTGTGGGGAACACTAATTGAGGCTAAATTCCACTAAATATACTTGCACACATCAGTTTAGGAGCCTCCTAGACCAATCCCTACAATTTAGGAGCCATTGGGAGTGCCGGAACCAACCTCCTTTAGTTGAGTTCAGTTAGTGACTAGTTAAGCCTAGTTAGGAGTCAGTTACATTCAGTTAGAGCTAGTCATTTATTGATTGCATGTGGGAAGGATAAATTCCTCACCAACCACATTTAGTTAGGCTAGCTAGCTGATTCTAACTGACTGGTGCACTGATTGAGGCAACTGGGGCTAACTAGTTTAGCTCTGATAAATGATTTAGACATGTCCAGTTATCCATGTAGTTAGGTAGAGTCAATCAATTCAAATTCATCTCTCATGCATTTGAATTGACTAGTTATTAATACTAGTGTATTACATTGTAATTAATTATCCAATTACCTTTTGATTAATGAAATCATTCACAACTACAAGACATTTTTTGCACTGTTTCATTCTTCAATTACTGAGTAAAATTGTTTGATCTATTCTGTGAGTTGTGTGTTGATCCATAGATCTATGTGCTCAATTTTATAGTGTCTTGGTACGACCGGAACATAAAATTGTGAAAAAAGGAACACAAGGAACTAAGAGACCCTACAATGATGAAGGGAATGATTAGGCCATGCTCAATCTAGAATAAGGATAATCCCAAAGCTATGACATACCTACGACTTTGTGCACTGTGCCAAAATTAGGAGGAATAAATGTGAGTTCTTCATAGGGTTGTCCTATGTGTCAGCATGGTAGCAATAGTAGCGGGCCAATGAACACTGGGAGAAGACCGAGAATGGTAGGTGACGATGTGAAACTATGCATGTTTCAGGGAAATGGGACTGAATATATTGAACAATATTGGTTCTTATGCAAAGCAATTTAGACAGTAAAACAAGTACAAGACGAAGATATAATAAAGGACAATTGGCAACGACCTTTCGAGGCCACGGGTTGGGTTGGTACATGAAATTTTTGTAAGTGTAGATGAGGCATCCCCAGAAGACTATGGCACAAATTAGGACTAGATTGATCGAAGAGTTAAAGAAGCCAAAATTAGAGTCACAATATATTACCAAGTTGAAATAAATAAAGCAATATCTAAATGAATCAGTGTGGGATTTTGATCAGCAATTCAAAACTCTCATGGATAAGGTCAATTTTGGAATGAGCGTTGTGAAACATAAGGAATTGTTTATCATAGCTTTGGTTATAGACATCCATATTTAGCTGATGCAATATAATATCACATTTCAGGAAGAAGCTCTAGAAATCGTGATGAAACTAGAAGCTTCACCAGTTGGCGAAACAGGGATTGCAATGAGCCCGATCTAGTTGCAATTGGTGAACCTCACTATTCAGTTGCAAGATATTAAGAAAGGGAAACAATTCCACAAAGAGGTATTTTGCATTCGATGCCGATCATAGTGACATCATAAGGATCTGTTAACACTTGTGCTAAATTTTAAATTTTTCTACATGAGGCATCTTCATTAATTCCCCTGCAAAGGTCCGGTCCAGTAAAAACAATGACGGTTAGGGTCAAAAACTTTTCATATCTTATGACCTAGAGGTATGCTGAAAAGGGTTGGAAGTGGCTTGTGAGGCTTATTCCTAATCCTGAATGTCAAAATAGTAAGAAATACTTTGGCATGACCTAGAAATGTTCCTAAATATGAGAAATACGATCATGGATAGGCCTTGGCAAGAACGAACGGTGGAGATCCAACCCTCAAAGAGATCAAAGGGCCAAAAATCATTTCCTCCCTAGGAAAATCAGGAGTGGAAGCACGAAATAGATAAAAAAGTGGTTATGGAAGATGGAATCCCGACTTCCACCTTGTGCATTCCAGGATTTGACAGCCCAGGATGCTTCCACCCAAGATCAACGGTATTGCAAATGGAGGCGATCAGAAATCGGAAAGGATAAATAATTTTAAGATTGAAAGGTTTAAATCACGATTTTTTCTTTCCGCTATCCGAGATCCAATGTTTCAGGGAGCTTCCGCCCAGATCAACGATGTGGAAAGACACAGAAGGGAGGAGATAGAAAGTCAGAAAATGTAATATTTTTCATGTGAAAAGTTGAATTTTCGCGTTCCGCTTTCCGCTAGATCGATGGCTCAGACCATTTTCTCCAATATTAACGATTTGAAAGAAATAAAATGGGCAGAAATCAGAATACGTAAATAGAAAGAAGAACTTTGTCATAAGAGTTGTAGTTTTGGTTACTGCTTTCTGCCAGATCGATGACTCACAGCATTTCCACCAAGATCAATGGTCTAGAAAAGAGCAGAGAGGCGAGAGTGGAGATCAGAAATAGGAAGAAGTAAAAGTTTGTTTTAAAAAGTTCAAATCCTGATTTCCACCTTCTCGGATTTGAGATTCGACAGTTCAGAAAGCTTCTTCCCATATCAATGGTGCAGAAACGCGGAACCGGAAAGCCAATTTCTCCTTTCATGAAAAGTTAAAGTTCTGATTTCTGCTTTCCAGGAAAGTGCAGGGGAAGAAAGGAAGAAGTGGGAAACTACGGAAGTGGAAAGATCAAAATCAAACTTCGCAGAAAGTTCAAATTCCAATTTCTGGGGTCTGCTTTCCACCAGATGGACGGCTCAGAGCGTTTCCGCTAGAAATCAATTACTTGGAAAGAAAGGGGCGAAAGAAGAAAAGTGGAAAGGTAAAGTTTTGTGTTATGAAAGTTGGAATTCCAATTTCCATCTTCCGTAGCTGCATCTTGATCCCATATCAATGGTGGAAAATGAATTATGCAGAGATCAATGATGCAAAACAAGGGAACGGGTGCACGATTTAACTACACTTCCCACTATGTGGAACTTGTTATACCCCACAACTTTCAATGCCTCAGATCAACAAAGGATGAAGATCTACGGTCTAGAACAAGATTCATAGGTGGAAGATGCAGGGCAATTTGGAACTATTGTAGATCCTCGAAGAGCCATCGTTTTTAGCCAGCAAGCATGGTATCCAGGCATTTTGTTCTCCACTTTTGTCCAACATGTGTGTCCCAGCATGATTTCCTATTTTGTTAACAAATCATGGCGAATCTTCCAGATCTGAGGTTGTTGGTATTTTATGATCATTCGGATTTGATCCCCATTTTTTGTAACTATTTTTGGGGATCTGTTTTGAGGTTGGTCTCGGGAGCCCAATATTCTATAAATATTCCCTCAAAAGAGGAATAAAGGGTTGAAATATTTCATTCAGAAGCACCATCATTTGGGTTTTGTAGCTTTGTCATTTTCTTGGAAGCTTTAATGGAAAGTGTGCTCTGAGTTTTCTGAGATTCATCATAGTGTCCACTGTTTAATCTGTTTTTCCTGTGTAAATTTCATTTCCATGTCTATGCATCTTATTCTAATGCATTTCTACATGTATGTGAGGAATTCTCTCTCCTTCAAGCACTCTTTGCATCATATTATGCATTTGTTATGTGTTTCTGGTAAATGTTTTGAAATTCATCTTTTATTCTCTACTGCCAATACTAGCCTTTGTTGTTTATTCTGCTAAAGGTGTGTTCAATAGATTCATCCCTAGATAGGTTCCTCCTGTTACATCGGGATTATTCTCTTTTCCCCTGCCATCTCTTCAAAGATATTTTGTTGAATATTGATTCATATTTTGCCTCAGATTATGAAGGTCATTGTTGGTTATTATTTGTTGTAAGTCCTTGAATGTTTCAGGCCTTAACTCCATTTCCCAATGGTTTTTCTCATCTGACTATTTCACCATTTTTAAATATGAAAATACCATGTTCCATCAGAAATCTAGCCATTCTATAAGCTGCTTAAATCCATATTATATGTGAATTTGTTTATGTGGCAAAGAGAGATCCCTCTCTGACTATAAATCTAGACTACATTCTAAATATTGGTTGAAATGGTTACCCCTGTGACTTCCTCCCACAACCATTGGAAAATTACATGGTGTTAACATCTTGGCGTCATTGTCAGGGAAAGAAAGAAAAAATCATCCATGGGAAAAACAACATCATCATAGGTCTATGATCTGGTTGAGAAGTCAATCTTAGACATGCAACTGGTTGTACATGATCTAGAGACTCCACACAAGTTTTGAAGGTGGTTCCACTGGGAAATACTGGCTATGAGAAGATCCCACACGAGGATAAATCTTGATGAAAAATCCTTCCAAGAAGTCTTTGATCAAGAAAGTCTGATCTGAAGTGCCAATAGGCTCCAAAGGTTAGTCATAAATATTTCCTTCCATGTTGAAGGTTCTATTTATGTTGATGACATATATGAACATTGTAATGAGAAGTTTAGGATAACCTTCCCTGGAACTAAATCTGAGTCCAGCCTCTCTGAATTGGCTTTTGATACCTCTGCATTTGAATTCCCCTTCATTTCCTGGTCATCCAAGACCTTAGAACCTCTAGGAAGGGATTCCCAACATTTGGATGACCCATAGTGCCCTACACTTACTCCTGATTCAACCCTGCTAAATTCCACTGTCATAAGGAAATCTTCTGCCACATTTTTCTCTCCCACTGCTTCAAAGCTGAACCATCCTTCATCTTCCGGTTTCACAACTCCCTACATTCCTCACAAATCACCAAGTTCTATTCTACCAATATTAATCCCTCCTGGAAACCTTTTTATACCTCTAAGGATGGAAAATAGATTTTCTCCTCTTCGTCTTCCTGCTACTAAACATGACCTCCCTCAGGGGTATTCCCAGAGGCTCAGGCAATTCAATGGGGAAAGGGGCTATTCAGCTGAAAAACACCTGGGGTGGTTTTTAGATTGGATAGAACTGGAAGAGGTGGATTGTGATGATGTCAAGGTCATATTATTTTCTCAAATCATGGCAGGAGAAGAAAGGTAATGGTAAAAAAACCTCGCAAGCAACTCCGTCATGTGCTATCTATCCTTTGAAGATGCTTTCAAGGACAAGTGGGAAGACCAGAAGAACCCTAAAAAATATCTCTCTCAATATCATTCCATGAGGAGGAGGGAGAGTGAATCTGTCCAAGAGTTTTCTGACAGGTTTTTGAAAGTATACAATTCCATCCCTCCTCAGTTCAAAACTCCCATTGGTTCTGTCCAACTCCAATATGTTGAATATTTTGACAGTGAGTTTACCTTCTGGCTAAGTGAAAGGAGATCACCTTCCCTAGTGGCTATGATGAAAGATTCCATAGAGGTGAAGGTAAACCTAACTCCTACAAGAAAAAATAAAAGGGACGAAGGAGAATGGAGAAGGGTGGAAGGAGAATGGAGAAGAGAAGAGGGAGAATGGAGAAGAGAAGAGGGAGAATGGAGAAGAGACCAAGGAGAATGGAGAAGAGACCAGGGAGAATGGAGAAGAGTCCAAGGAGAATGGAGAAGAGTCCAGGGAGAATGGAGAAGAGATGGGGTAGAATGGAGAAGAGAGGAAGGAAAGAGAGGAGAGAGGAGAGAGGATAAAATATAAAACTTGAACAACCCTCTACCTCTAGCTCACAAGAGGCCAAGATAGGCACGATGCTTATAGCCATAGAAAGGATGATGGAAAATTTCTCTGTGAATGGTTACCACCTCCCAAGGAAAATCAAGAGCAGTAGAACAAGAATCAGAATTCTAGAAGGCCTCCAATTCCCCAAAACATGCAGAGGGACCAGAGAAACCCTCCCAATCCACCTATTAGGCCTCCCTTTCAGGAAAATTATGTGGAGCTGGCTGGAGAAGATCAAGAAGAATATTAAATCCATCAGCTGGACACTAACCCACTCTCCACCTTTCTGACCAAAGAATAACATGATAAGTCTTCTCTTGAAAAGGGAGAGATGCCTGCTAGAGAAACAACTAACTTCAATAGGGGATACCAACTTGCTGTCATGGAGGCATAGAGACATATTGGTTTGAGGAACAGAGAGGTTCCTTTAGTAAAAAATAAAGAGGCAATAAACAAATCCTCTACGAGCAAATCAAAGAGAATCCCACCCCCTGTGGACATCTCCATGAATGTAGCAGATCCCAAAGGGAAGGATAAAAAGGAAGATCATCCAAGAGGGTCAGAGCAGGGGAAAACCTCATCCAGTCTAGAGGATGAAATTGCAAAGATAAAATTATCTGTCCCTCTCAAAGAGTTGTTGAAAATTTCTGAATATCATTCTAAAGTTGCCAAAACGTTGAATCCTCCAGGAAAAGTTTCTGAAATGTCAGACTCCCTAAATCTCCAAGATGATATCCCCACCTTTCTCTTTGGACCCCTTGTAGAAGAGTCTGCTGATGAAGATACCCCTGTTTCTATATCATTGTGAACATCCACAATGCCATCTTACACAATGCCATTTACGATTCAAGAGATTCCCACAATCGGATGCCCAAGGTAGTCATGGAGGAACTGGGATTGGAAGTGATTAGGCCATACAAAGACCTTTTCTCTTTTGATTCCAACAAATTCATGTTTCTACGGCTGATCAAAGATTTGGTAGTCTCTTTGGTCCAAATCCCTTCCAAGAACTTGGTCATGGATGTAGTTGTAGCAGACATCCTTTCAAAGTTTGGGATTTTGTTACCAATATTGGGCATCCAAACTTAAAGGTACTTTTCAAAGGGATATGCCCTATGCCACCCTCCCTATTTTTGGAGCGTAGAGAAGGATTTTTAGGGAGCACAGGTTAGCCTACATGGTGACTAGTGCTGAAAGGACAAAAAATCACCCCATATATGCATTGGAAATTGAGATGGGATCATCTATTTTCTTCACATAAGGAGACACAGACAGCTGCAGTTCACAAAACGTTTCCTTTGTACTCACTCAGGCAGAGCTATATGGAGTATGGGATGTAATTTTCGATGGGTCATCCTGCACAGAAGGGGCAGGAGCCAGAGTGTGGATGAGACCCCCAGAAGTGCAAGATTTTAATTATCCTTACAATTTTGCTTTTGAATGTATGAACAATGAAGCAGAATCCAGGGCTATGATATTAGCAATTCTAGTCTTGAAGGATCTCCAAGTCAAGAGGGTGGGGCTACATGGGATTCTAAGCTAATAATCAAATAAATGACTATTGAATATTAGGCCAAGCATACCCAGATGAGATTAGCTACCGAAATGCTTCTCAAGACCTCATTGAATGCTTTGAAGAATGTGGTTTTAATCTGATCCTCGCAATACAAAATTGTGTAGTTGATTCCCTGTCCACTTGTGCAGTGAATTTCAAAGTCCCTATGCACCATGTTGCGAAATACGAAATCAAAGTTAGGAACAGACCTTCTGTCTCAGACAATGTCAAGAGCTGGCAAGTATTTGAAGATGATAAGAAAATCCACAAGTCCCTAACTCTCACTAGGGAGTTTGAGGGGAGGGTCAATACGAATATGTGAACAACCTTTGTGGAAAAGATATTTTGCAGCTGAAAGGTTGTTATTAGGAATATTTCACCTTCTACAAACATAAGTTGTTCCTCTGGTCTGAATGGTTCAGATCCAGAACAAATGAGTGAATGAAAAAGGATGAAGACCTTCCCTGAATTTTGTAGACACCTGGAATACTGCTTCGATTATGAACCTATGTACTTGCAAACATTTCAAACATACAAGCACATCAAAGCTACTAGAAAATCATATGCTTATCCATGCTAGTGACTAAGGAATCTAGCAACGTATACATGTGAAATCAAAACAACAGTAATGTGGGAGGAAAATCAGCTTTGCATTAAGACTTTATGGAGAAGCTTACAATCGTTTCCTTAGTGTTGACAAGCCCCTCCATGAGACAAACACTTCATTCCCATAAGCTCCAACTTTGCTCTCTATGCTCCTCAATGATTTGGACTAGGTAGTCAATCCAACAGCATAACAATACCTCTATAGTTCTCCCCCTCAACTATGGATATGAGCTTGTATTTATAAGGCTCAATGGATAGGAATAGTTGAAATAATTATGGGTGAGGTGGCCCCAAGATCCTACCAAGGGGGATCTCGAGCTCAAACTAACCCATATTGATAGGGATAAGGGAGGACACGAGGCTCATGATCTAGAAGCCTCGAGAAACTTTTCTTTTTCCCATTTTACCGAGGGTACTGCTTTTGTTCCCTTATGATAGAGCGGTTTAGGTGAGAACCACTTTAAGAACAAAGCCTATAGGCGGTGGCACCGCTTCTCTATAACAAGACACAGGAAGTACTGAAGAAGGTACCACTCATCAGCCAAAGGGTAAGCATGGTGCTAGGTTTTTTCAAGTCAAATTAACATCCAGAGCAAGTTTCCACTCCAAGTGTTGGGATTAAGGGAAAAAATGGAAGTTAAGGGTCTCATCACATGATGGTGACAGGATTTAGGTATAACAAAGGTAATTCCATTCCTAGGGGTCTAGTCCCTCTAGAGAAACTTTTTGATCCTAATGATGTGGCTAAAGAACCTCAACTGGTCCCAAGCTGTGGAGATGTGGAGGATGTATATATTGGGACAGTAGAGTAGCCTAAGATCATCAAAATAGCAAGGACCCTTTCACCTGAAGCCAAGAAAAAGTACATCTCCCTTATGAAGGAATATTCAGATGTGTTTGCTTGGAGCTACATGGACTTTAAGGATTATGATATGAGCATCATATAGCATACCATACCAATCAATAAGGATGAGATGTCATTCAAATAGAAGCTGAGAAGGATGAATCCCAAGCTATGACCACTGGTAGAAAAAGAGATCAAGAAGTTATTTGAGGCCAAAATCATTTTGGCCCCCAGATTCTCACGATGGGTGGCGAATTTGGTTCATGTTAGGAGAAAGAATGGGGAAATAAGAATATGTATTGACTTCAGGAAATTGAACAGATTTTCTCTAAAGGATCATTATCCTCTCCCCAAGATGGACCGTATCTTGCAGAGAGTAGTGGGTTCATAGAGAATCTCCACTCTGGAAGTTTCTGAGGTTATAACCAAATCGTGGTGCACCTGAATTATCAGGAGAATACAACATTCACCGCGCCTTAGGGAACCTTCATGTATGCTAAAATTTCATTTGAGTAGATGAACATGAGAGAAAATTTCTAGCAGGATATGGACTTATCTTTCACTAATGAGAAAGACAAAATTTGGTTCATCTATCTGGATGATATCACAGTTTTTTTCCAAATTTGTTAAGAGCATGTCGCGAACCTGTTGAGAGTGTTCAAGAAATGAAGAAATCTTGGCATTTCCCTAAATCCAAAAATTCATTCTTTGTTATGAAAGAAGGGAATATTTCGGGTCATATAATCTCTCAGGAGGGCATTAGGATAGAGTCTAGGAGGGTTGAGGCGATAAATAAAATTGAGCTCCCTCGAAATAAAGTTGAGGTTCAGTCGTTATTGGAAAGGGTAAATTTTATGAGAAGATTTATTGTTGCATTTGATGAAATAGTGAAATATATAACCAATATGCTAGGGAAAGACCAAGAAATCAAGTGGACTCTTGAGGCCAAGAAATCCTTTGAATACACAAAGAAGGCCATAGTTGAAACACCTATGCTTGCAAGCCCTGATTCTCTAAGGAATTCCTCATATTTTCTTTTGCCTTAGAACACACAATAGTTGGGGTACTGCTATAGAAGAATACCGAAGGCCATGAGAAGCCCATTGCTTTTTACAGCAAGACCCTAAGAGATCCCCCTATGAAGTATAATATCCTGGATAAGCAGGCCTATGATTCGGTGCAAGATTTGAAGGATTTATGAGTGTGCATCCTACATTCTGACATCATTTCTCACATTCCCACCAACACTGTAAAGGATATTCTGACTCAATCGGACCCTCAGAGACGAAGGGGAAAGTGGATAGAAATCTTACTTGAGTATGACCTGGAAATCAAGCTTACAAATATCATTAATGGCCAAGGACTAGCCAAGCTCATAGCTTAGTGAAATGGTGATGCTCACAGCTTGCACATGATTGCTAAATTGTCAGCAGAAGAGAAAAATTCCCAGGGAAAACTAGCCCCCCAGTAGGTGAGTGTTTTATTCTATCCCCGTGGTACAATGATATCATTTTTTTCTTACAACATTTGTAGGATCCACGGGGCATGGATAAAACAAGGGTCAGATTCCTCAAACATAAGGCATCTATATTTTGCATCATGGAGGGAAAATTATATTGGAAGGAGCTAGGAGAAGTGCTACTGAACTGTGTAGATGAGAAGGTGGTGAAAAGTCTCATTGAGGAATTCCATGCAGGAGAATGTGGATAGAATCACTATTGGAAAACCACTGTAAACAAAATCATGAGGGTAGGGTTCTATTGGATCACCATATTATTTGATACACACAAGAAGGTTGCTTCCTATCACAAATGTCATATATTTGAGGGGAGAAGGAAGCTATTTCCCACCCATACAAGTTGAAGCCCCGTTCCAGCAATGGGGGTTAGATTTTATTGGAGAAACCAATCCTCATTCCTTAGGGCATCATAGGTGGATCCTCATTGCCACTGACTTCTTCACAAAATGGATCGAGGCCATCCCCACCAGACAAGATACTGAGATAGTGATCATGCAATTTCTAGAGGAGCCTATCCTGTTAATATTTGGAGCTCCTAGGAAGATAATCACTGATAATGCTCTTGCTTTCAAGTCAAAGAAGATGGTGGGGTTTTGTTCCAAATATCATATACAGTTGGGTCACTCTACCGTCTATTATACTCAAGCAAATGGATTGGAATAATAATCAAATAAGAGCCTCATGAGAATCATCAAGAACTTGCTGGAGGAAAACCAAAAGGCTTGGCACACAAAGCTGATTCATGCTTTATGGGATGACATGATCAACATAAATAAATACATTGGCACTTCAACTTTCCATCTAGTCTATGGTTTTGAGGTAATATTCCCTAGCTCCTTAAGTATGCCAGTGATGAAACTATTATAGGAAGAAGAAGTAGAGACACATCCAACCCAGAGGAGAATGTATTGGTTGATTGAACTATAGCAGTAGAGGGACCAATTATTTGATAGGACCCAGAAGTTTCAGGAAAAAATGAAAGAAATATTTGACAGAAAGACTAGTCTTGATGATTTCCATTTGGGAGATGTAGTTTTTTCTGTGGGATGCACCACATGAGGACAAGGGGAATCATGGTAAATTTGATCACTTGTGGAAAGGCCCATATAAAATCGTTTCCTTCAGAGGAAAGAATTCCTATGTTTTGTATGAAATGGAAGGCATTCTAGTATCTAGATATCCTATAAATGGGAGGCTCCTCAAACATTATTTTCTGTAAAAGTAGGTTTAGCTCCATTGTCATTGTATATCCCATTTTTATTTTTAACATTGCATGTGTGGATAGCCCTCCTATTAATACTTAAAACCCAAGGTGAGGGTGGTAAGGTCTCCAGCAGGGGATGTCATTTAGTTTTCTTTTGAGGAAAATTTGAAGGATAAAGCACATCGTCTACATGGTTCTTTGCTACCTCACAAGGAGGATAGCATCCCCGAGTTGGAGCCGTTGTGAGCACTTGTGCTAAATTTTGATTTTTCTACATGAGGCATCTTCACTAATGCCCCTACAAAGGCGTGGGCTAGTAAAAACAATGAGGGGTATGGTCAAAAAAATTTCATATATTATGAATTTCTAGAGGTATGCTAGAAAGGGTTGGAAGTGGCTTGGGAGGATTTTCCTAAGCCTAAATGTCAAAACAGTAATAAATCCTTTGGTGTGACCTAGAAATGTGCCTAAATATGAGAAATTCGATCAAGGATAGGCCTTGGAAAGAAGGGACAGTGGAGATCCAACCCTCAAAGAGACCAAAGAACCAAAAATCATTTCCACCCAAAGAAAATCGGGAGCAGAAGTGCGAAAGAGATAAAAAAATTGTTATGGAAGATGGAATCCCAACTTTCGCCTTTTTTGTTTTGGGATCCAACAGCCCAGGATGCTTCTGCCCAAGATCAATGTTCTAGAAAATGGTGGAGATTAGAAACAGAAAAGGATAAATAAGTTTAATCTTGAAAGGTTCAAATCCTGATTTCCCCTTTCTGCTATCTGAGATCCAATGGTTCAGGTCGTTTCCACCTAGATCAGTGGTGCAGAAAGACGCAGAAGGGCATAGATCGGAAGTTGGAAAACATAAGAATTTGCTCATGAAAAGTTGAATTTCTGGGATCTGCTTTTTTCCATATCGATGGATCAGATCATTTCTTCCAAGATCAATGGTCTAGAAGAAATAAAAGGGGAAAAAATCAGAATACATAAATACAAAGAAGAATTTGGCTGTAAAATTTGAAGTTCTGGGTTCCTCTTTCCACCAGATCAATGACCAAGATAATTTCCACCAAGATCAATGGCCTGGAAAAGAGTAGAGAGGCAAAGAGCAGACATCGAAAATCAGAAGAAGTAAAAAGTTGGTTATAAAAAGTTCAAATCCCGATTTTTTCCTTCCATGATCCAAGATCTGACGGTTTAGAAAGCTTCTGCCTAGATCAATGGTGCGTAAGGAGGAAGCGGAAAGTCAGATTCTCCTTTCCCGAAAAGTTAAAGTTCTGATTTCCACTATCAGGAAAAGTGTGAGGGAGGAAAGGCGGAAGTGAAAAGATCAAAATCAAACTTAGTAGCAAGTTCAAATCCTGATTTCTGGGTTCCTCTTTTCTCCAAATCAACGGTTTAGAGCTCTTTCACTAGAAATCAATGACTTGAAAAGAAAGGGGATGAAGAAGAAAAGAGGAAAGGTAAAGTTTTGTGTTTATGAAAGTCAGAATTCTGATTTCTATCTTCTAGAGCTGCATCTTGATCCCATATCAACGGTGAAAAATGAATCTTGTAGAGATCAATGATGCACAAGAAGGGACCATGTGCATGAGTTAACTTCACTTCCCGATATGTGTAACTTGGTATACCCAACAGCTTTCAATGGATCATATCAAGAAATGATGAAGATCTACGGTCCAGAAGAAGATTCGCAGGAAAAAGGTGCAGGGAAGTTCAGAACTGTTGCATATTGTCGAAGAGCCATCATTTTCATCCGACAGGCATGGTATTGAGGTGTTTTGTTCTCCATTTTTTTCTAGCATGTGGGTCCCAGCATGATTTCTTGTTTTGTTAACAAATCATGGTGAATATTCCAGATCATAGGTTGTTGGTATTTTATGATCATTCAGATTTGATCCTTATTTTTTGTAACTTGTTTTGGGGCTCTGTTTCGAGGTTGGTCTCAGGAGCCCACGAATCTATAATTATTCCCTCGAAAGAGGAAGAAAATGTTGAAATATTTCATTCATAATCCCCAACGTTTGGGTTTTGTAGATCTGTCATTTTCTTGGAAGCTTTAATGAAAAGTGGGCTCTGAGTTTTTTGAGATTCATCACAGCATCCATTGTTCAGTCTATTTTTCCAGTGTAAATTCATTTTCCATGTTTGTTTATCTTCTGCTAATGCATTTCTAGTTATATGTGAGGAATTCGCTCTCTGTCAAGTGCTCTTTGCATCAGATTATGGATTTGTTATGTGTTTCTAGTAAATGTTTTGGAATTCATCTTTTATGCTCCACTGCAATTACTAGCATTTGTTATTTATTCTACTAAAGGCATGTTCAAGATATTCATCCGTAGATAGGTGCCTCTTGTTACAAGTAACTTACAACAGGCTTATTCTCTTTTCCCCTGCCATATCTTCAAAGATATTTTGCTGAATATTGATGCCTATTTTGCCTTAGATTATGGAGGTCATTGATAGTTATTGTCTGTTGTAAGTCCTTGAATGTTTCAGGCCTTAACTCCATTTTCTAATGGTTTTTCTTGTCTTCCTATTTCACCATTTTTATAAACTGTAAATACCCTGTTCCCATTAGAAATCTATCCATTCTGCAAGCTGCTTAAAGCCATATGTATATGTGAATTTGTTTTTGTGACAAAGAGATAGCCCTCTATGACTGTAAGGATAAAATACAGTCTAAATATTAGTTGAAATGGTTACCCCCGTGAATTCCTACCACAACCATAGGAAAATTATAGGGTGTTAATAGGATCAATGCATGGACTTCCATGAATACTTGCAGGCCAGAGCCCCGAATCCATTAAGTCGTAGAGGATTTCCATGGTACCAGATTTTTTAGACTAGAGGACATCGGTTCGGGGAGTGCATATACCTTCAAAAGGTTGTGTAAAAAACAACAAACCTTTTCTGTAATTTTTGTCGAGTGGTTGGACATGAAAAAAAGGACTACATATCTTATGATTTGTGCCCATACATAACCATGGATACCTATTTTATGAAGGGATGGGAGCAACGACCAACATAAATACCACAACCACAACCGAAGTATACTCAGCCACAACCTAATCAGTTCAACCAACAACCATACCAGCAGTAGGGAGGATTTTGAGGAGGATTCTATAGAGGATGTAATGAAGGATTTGGTTAAGGAGAAGTAATGGGAAGAGGCCACGGACTAGTAATGTGCTACAATTGCATAGTATTGGGACATTATCAGAGGGAATATCTTAGTCTACAACTTCATTGTACTTATTGTAGTGCCACTTAACATACCATCAAAGAATTCCCATAATTGATCACGAAGTGGAAAGCAAAAAATTCACTGCAACCACAATAGAACTAGAACACAACTAAGAACCAAGGTCCAATGCCAAATGTAGGGAAGATCTCAGCAGAATCGAGAACTCAAACAACAGATTTCAGAGTAGTAACCTGAGGAGGAGCTACGAGATGATTCAATTGAGCACTGATAAATATTCGGCTAGCATCTCAAAATAAGGTGCAATTCGATGTCAACATAGAGAAGGACACCTTCTTCAACACTAGATACATATTGAACATGAACACGAGTAAGTTACCTATATATGAAATGTCACTAGTCTTCAAATCAACATGATTTTGGGATCATCAAGGAAGGTTAGTACCTTAAAAGGTTTTCGAGAAAGTTGTCTAATGTTAGTAAAAGATCTAGAAACCTTAGCAGAAATAAAAAATAAATTATATCGAACAGAGTAAGGGCGACATGACAACCCGGTAAATTCATTGCATAAGAAGAAAACAAGACGTGAAATGAGAATGAACATCCATATCGGTGAATATGATGTGGATTTATTCATTTTTTTAATATAGGATTGGATGTAAATATACTAACAAAGAAAACATGGGAAATGATGGGGAAACCACAGTTGGTCTGGTCCCCAGTACAACTGCCACAGGAAAATCAGGCCGCGGGTGTCACCAATTGGTAGAGTACCATGTCTACCTATTGAAGTGGAATGAAAGAAAACATACATAGAATTCAATTTTATTGAGATTGTCGATGAAGTTAGCTCATACCCTCCCTTATTAGGAATCGGTTGGGAAAATAAAAACTTGCCAGTTATTAACTTCAAGAAAAGGGTAAGGACCTTTGAGAATCGCGACATATGGATCATTTCCCCAGTGGATCCCCAGGAAGGACAAATATATGTCAAACCAATCAAGAATGAAGTTGCAGGAGGATGGGATAATTCCTATAATATTTGTGAGGATTATATCAATCCGATTGCAGAAAAAGAGTTGGGATAGTGAAGCACTAGATCTGCATCATTAGATTGCGATGATGCACTAGAGAATTGACAAAACTGGTTACATGAATTATCGAGTAGAAAATGTTCATCTGTCACATAGTCATTGCGATGGGTATAAAAATAAGTCATAAAATTACCAACATATGAAGGAATACCTAAATTGCAATTTTTTATTAGTCAATTCGAAGATAGAGTATTAGAGCCTCAATGCCTATTGGTGTTGGAAGAAGCGTTGAACGCCACTCCAACAAGATGGTGGGATACACACAAGGCCTCAATGGGAGAATGGAAATTATGTCGAAAACTTATGGAAGTTTGATTTGGAGAAGATGAATAATACCAAGGGAAGAAATACAAAAAAAGGAATGTTCCCAACGATCATCTGGAATCATTTCAAACCGCATGGACACTAAGGCCTAAGGAAGAATGGGTCCATGCATTCCTCCATATGTTGGACGATGTACCACAAAGATGGTATGTTTCTTTAGAACTGCTAAGGGAAACTAAAACATGGGAAGAACTAACTATTAGCTTCATTCATACTTTCATATTTGAGAATGGAAATATGTTCATCCATAACGCACTACAGAGCATCCACAACAAAGTGTTGCAAATAGTTTCGAGTGAGGTACCAATGGAACCACAGGTGATGATAATATCGCAAATGATGATGAAATATTACAACCTGTCAGGAGAAACTTACGATGAATTTGATACGAGAAATTTTGACATTCCAGAATCAAAGGGAAGTTTGGACATCATAGCACCAGAAGTGTCAGGCGACAAATTCAAGCAACCACTAAAACTGAAAAAAAGGTTAATATTGGGACAATATAGGACCTGAATTTTGCTAGAATTGAATATTACTGGGATGATTCGATGATGGGGAATATCACATATCTTCTACATCAGTTTAAAGACTTATTTTTGACCAGGTTTTATGAGATGAAAGGTATTTCAGACGAGTTGGGAGAAATGATGATTCCACTTAAACCTGATGGAAAACAAATCAAGAAATGGCCATAGATATTGAATTTGAGGTACAAAGAGTGATTCAACGAAGAATTAGAATGCATGATAGATGTCGACATGATCAAAACAGTCAAAGAATTTGAATGGATCAGTCTAATGGTGGTGCAGGATAAGAAGAAAAGGGAAATCCGAATCTGTATTGATCTATGGAATTTGAATGACACAAGTCTCCATGATCCATTTTTTACACCATTTACTAAAAAAGTATTGGAAGGAGTTGGGGGACAAGAAACATATTCATGTATGGATGGATTTTTGGTCCATCACCAAATAAGTATTTTGAAGGAGGATAGATACAAGATCAGTTTCATATCTGAGTGGGGATTTTTTCAGTACACAGTAATTCCATTTAGTCTCAAGAAAGCGCATGTGATATTTTCAAGGCTAGTTTTCGTTGCGTTCAAGGAATTCATTCAGAAATTCCTGGCAGTCTGTATAGATGATTGGACTCTTTATGGTCTGGTAAAAGACCACGATGTGAATCTTCGATTGATACTCGAAAGGTGTCGAAAACATCATATTTCATTAAATCTAAAGAAGTGTGTATTATACCCTCCATTTGGAGTTTTTTTGGGACACATTATATTTAAGGAAGGTATGTTGGTTGATCCTTCCAAGATCACTAGTAATTGTTGACTCACTGGAACCTACGACAGTGAAATAGATAAGGGTGGCATTAGGCCATACAAGGTACTACTGGAAGTTCATAAGAGGATAAGCAGCAATCACTACGCCAATGGAGAAGCTATTAAAGAAATATGCGAAGTTTGAGTGGAACGACGAGTGCCACAGAAGCCTCAAGACGTTGATGCAAAAGATGGCCGCAAAACCAATATTGGTATTACTGGATTGGAAGAAGGAGTTCCATGTTCATGTCGATGCTTCTTCAATGGAATTAGGATTAATATTGGATAAACCATGGGAAGGAGAAATCAATCACCCAATTGCATTTGCAAGTCGAAATTTGTCTATGGCAGAAAGAAACTACACAACGATAGAGAGAGAAGGAATAGAGATGGTGTATGGATTACAAAAATTCCACCACTATTTATTATGAGGAAATTTAAAAATGTTTACGGATCATTGAGCATTAAAGTACCTGGTCAACAAACTTGTGTTGGGGGGGAGATCTGCTGATGGCTGCTACTATTTTAGGAATTTGATTTTGAGATCATTGTGAAACTAGGGAGGTTGAACTTCAGACTAGATCATCTGTGAAGGATAGATTCAAGTGAAGAACCATGAATCATTGAGGATGACTTTCCTAATGCGCAATTTTTTAGAGTCTTAATGGTTGATGACCATTACCAGCAGATCATTCAATTTTTGGTGACAGGAAAATCCTCGGAGGAGTTCAAAACAAGTCAGAAGAAGCAATTGGTTGTCAAGGTTGCAAACTTCCAACTAATCATAGGATAGCTATACAAGATGGGGCCTGATGAAATTCTGCGTTGATATGTTCTTCCACATGATAAGGAAAGATCATTGGTTGAAGCACATGATGGGATTGCAGTAGGACATTATGGAGGTTGCGCAACTGGTTTGAAGATATTATGAGTTGGATTATGGTGGTGGACAATTCATGGCGATTACGCATACTATGCTAAAAGATGTGATGGATTTCAATGAACAGGGAAACCATTGCGAAGAGATGAGATTATTTTAGTACATCAGATAATTCTATAACCATTCGATAAATGGGTCATGGATTTTGTGGGACCCATCAACCACCCAAGGAAGAGAACATGTGCGAGCTATATCATTACTATGATAGACTATTTGATAAGATGGGACGAGGCAACGCTAGTGAAGGATTTTACTGCTGTGAAAGCAACAAGGTTCTTTTTCGACAATGTGGTCACTAGATTTGGCTTCCCCAAGATCCTAATGAGTGACCAAGCAACTCACTTTTTCAATCATACAATCCAAAAGATGATGGAGGAATTTCATATTAAGCACAAGAAAATTACTCCCTATCACCCACAAGCGAATGGAGTAGTCGATGCATTCAACAAGATACTAGAAAACACACTGACAAAGGTATTCAACACAAGTCACGATGACTGGGTTTAGAAAATCCCTGCAATATTATGGGACTATAAAACGATAGGTAAACATTGGCGGGACAAACTCATTCAATTTAGTTGATGAGAAATAAGCGGTGATGCCGATGGAATATGTTGTTTTGAGTATATGCATAGCTGTCGCAACTACCATGAAAAATGAAGGAGTGGTTGAGGAAAGATTGGTGCAACTATTATAGATGGAAGAAGATCGGTTCATTGTAGGTTTCCATCAGCAAGTAGAGAAGGATCAACAGAATGCATGGCATGATCACCATGTAAACAAGAAGCACTTTCAATGCAGAGATATGGTTCTCCTCTATGACAACAAGTTTGCAAGACATGCAGGTAAGTTGCAAATGCACTGGTTAGGTCCCTAAGTGATTCATTTCATTACCAATAGAGGTGCAATACAATTATAACATTTAAATGGAGTACCCAAACTAGTGAATGAAAGTTAGCTAAATCCCTATCGAGATAGGTAGGCACGACACCACTGACGACCACCGTAAGAAAGAAAAAGAGCGAAAAGTTAAGAAGAGAAGTTTGATGACAGACAATAGAGGAATAAGAAAAGGGGAATCACAGCAAAGTTTGAACTTTGGAGATAATATTAGACGAGATGCAAAATGGTCTAATCAGACAATAAATGCAGTAGTTAAACCAGGTGGGCGATGATGCAAGTGGGAAAGAAACACATTTATGGACAAATGAGGCTGTTATATTTGCAGAATCAACGCGGTATTTAGTCAATATCTGAGGGATTTTGAAATGATGCTCCCAATATTTCATGCAGAAGCATAGGAAGCTATAAAAATTGTCCAAGGGGCATGGTTTGACCAATTGTGTGACTTGAATCAGAGCATAGAAAAGAAAAAGAGTGAAGTAAAGCATGAGAGTGAAGAGAAGTAGAAAACAAACTATGGCACAACTGATTTATAGAACCTATGTGAAGGTCTCACGCAACGATCGCAAAATAATAGCCATAAATTGGGACTACATTAGTGTGGCCATCAGGGAAGAACATGAGTTTGCAACAATCAATCACTCCAGAATGAAGAACAGAGGCAACTCAAAGTTTGACAAGAGCAGCGGAGGAAAAAGTTGTCCCATCGACTTTAGAAGTAGAGGACAACCAATGAATACAGAGTCAATGATCTATGATATACCAAGGTACATAACACTAAGTAAGGAAGGAGTACTAGTGGTCTGTATAAGTAAGAATCAAGAATATACTGTCAAGATGTTGGTGACACTGAAGGGAGTCCATCTGGCAATGAACATTGTTCCGCAGTTGCAGAAGCCGCAATCCAGTGATCATGATATTTTGGCATAATCAGAATGCACATAGCACACATTTGAGCAAATAAAGTGTGGATACAAGGGTCCCATAACCAAAGAACCAACGCAATAGGATTTTGGACTGCAGTGGCCTGAGTTGTTGTCGATTATCCACATGCCTCATTTTGGGACCTCCTCGGAGGTCAATGCGTGTGTAAATCAGTTGTTGTGTTTCCATGGTGGGTATCTGTGGTTGGATGCAAAGGTACCAATTGTGGTTGATTTCATATCACAATTCACTAGATTTCCCAAGGCAGGCATCGATCTGTCCCAATACTTATGAGGGAAGGACAACGATAAGAAATTGGAAGAAAGACTGAAGAAGAAGTATGACATTGTCAAGGAAAAATGGGAATACATCATTAACATCATCAATGAACACATTATCAAAATCAGAGAAAATTTGTTGGCCATGAAGGTGGTGCAGAAGAAGAGGCCAAATCAGTGCACGTCGGGAGTCATCGCATGCACAGAGAAGTGCACAGGGATATTTTAGATGAATTGGTCTTTATTTTTGCTGAATGAGTTGATGGAATATTCTGTATTGGAACAAGAAGTGGGAAAACCATTTACCTACTCCTGGTTGATGATATTTATCACACTTGTTGGTTGGATGGAACCAGTATACTATCAGGGAATGGAGGTTGATGTGTCAACATCTGCAAAGGAGCATGGTACAAGAATTTATGGGTGCTCAACAGCAAGGAAAGGAAAACTAACAACAACATCCAATTATACTTGTACTTTGATGTAATGGAGGATGCATCAATAAATATACCATGACTCAAAGACGAGATCACAACAAGGTATAGGAGGATTTCATGATTAGTAATAGCAGTACATGCCATCAATATTCAGGAATGGCATGATGCAAAGAACCAATGGTTGACAACACAATATAATTGAATAATGTAGATATGGATGCCATTATTGACGAATGGCCAATGGAGTGGAAGGTTCCAGTCAACATTGAGGAACTACCGAAAACCGAAAATGAACTGCCACGAGATATTACGATTGAGTAGGATAAGCCAGAGGAATCAGAAGAGGAATCATAGGAGGAATTGTTCGATAATTAAAAAAAATAATACTTGGAGAAGCAATAAGAAGAGCCATAGACAAAGCACCAATTTGAACAAGGTGAAGGAAGCAGTACTGTAGGGATCTCTAATGAGCAAGTGAACAATTTAGTAGTTGAAATCACCATGGTGACCAACAAGGGTGCAATCGAGGTAATGCATCACATAAAAGGTTACTTATGTCAATTCATAGGGTTGCTGCAAACATTGAAAAACATAGTACTGGAGACACGAGTACCACATGAGGGTAAGATGCAAAGAGTAGTCGATACACACCTGGGAAAGAAAGTGTGGTTGGTACAGATTGTACCATAAGAAATAATGACAGGAAATGATGACATTGACATGAAATTAAAGGGTTTCGAATTGATTGGTCTCAACCTCAACGAACTCCCAATGCACATGCTGACACGAGTTCTGTTAGCAATAAGCAAAGAGATCCAATACCGGGAAGAGACAGTTAGAATCAATTAGTTCGATCGTGTCGGTAGGCCAAAAGCACGAAAGAGGAACTTCAAGGTGTCAACATGAAGAAGGAAGCAATCATCCAGGAAAAAACAATAGCACTTGACGATAGGAAGAGACTAGAGAGAGAAATCTCAGTGGCCTCTGAAGAGATTTCGTACATTATGTCAGAGATGTTTATGGAAGAAAAAATCTTATGCCTTGGGAAACGATTCATCGATCTAAGGAAAGAGAAAGAGGAATTGCAGTTATTCATGGTACCAAGCACACCACTGCAAAATATTATGGAAAGAAGAAGCATAATTGAGGACATCAAGTCAAAAATTGTGAAAAATGAAAAAGAGGTATAGACAATCGCAGAACAAATCAAGAAGTTTTGGGGGAGCTTGGTGTAGGACAAGTAGCTGCATCAGTTGGATATTCAAATTTGGGAAGTAGAGGTGCAACTAATGAAACTATGGGTATCACTCAAAGTGATTTCCCATTGGAACAAGTGACCAAAGCAGTGAAGCTCAAAGAGTTGTAGTAGCATGCCAATAAGGTGCTTACAAGGCACCAGAGGAGGTCGACACAGTTGGATGAATTGCAAGGTACAACATAGAAACTAGAGATCAAAGAAATATATGAGATCAAAAAAATTAAGGCCAACTTAAATTGAGTATAATAGATGAACGAAAAACACCCAATGGAGTAAGAAGTTGAATAGTGCAGAGAAATTAGGTAGAGGGTAGAGGAAACTATTGATAAAGTGAGTACTAATTATGACGACTTCAAGACGAAGCTGAATGAGCTAGTAATTTCCATCTAACATAGCTCGAGGATGAGGCACAAGTTTTTTTGGGGGTAATGTTGGCAAAGGGTTAGGGTGTGCAAGGTGTGCTTCCTCCAACTACAAGAAGGACATCGACAGAAGGAAGAGTCGACCATGCGGAAGGAGAAACCGACAAGTTATAAATTTTTGGTCAAATTTAGTTAGGATATTGGTTAAGTGTACAATTTTGTAACGACGTAGTAATCCTATAAATAGATTTATAGGTGTAGTCATTAGATCATAGAAGAATCGAAGAATGATTATCTCTTGTAATCAATTCTTATATGTGGATCTAGTTTGGAGGAACGAATGTACTTTTTGTTCTTAGGCTAATCGACCAAGAGATGTTTTGTCTTTCTATGATGTATTTCTAGAATTGATAATATAAATATTATGTTGGTGACATGATTTTGTCTCTTGTATTCATTTCTATATGACATGGTTAATGGCGTGAATGTGTTTTCATGGTTAAATTTTAATGATGTAAAGCCTTGCAGGATATATTGGTTTGCTATATGTCAATTTATTTGTACTATGAATATGAATATGAATGATGATGATAATGTGACTTTATCAATATAACATGAATAAGTTGATATGAGTAATGTTATGAGTTAAACCCTAGATTTCTGGTCACTGTTGCGATAGAATAACCGGTAGGGAGAAAGTATGCTTCCTTCTATGGAAACTTGGTTCCTACAGCCCTCCCTCAGACATCTTGGGTGAGACTGCACCTGAATTGTAGGTGTTGCTGGATAGGGTAAAACTTGTATGGTTTGATGTTTAGGGAGTTTGCATCGATGAGTATCGACGGCTCTATGGAGTGAACCCCTTTGGACAAGATTGTTCCAACAATTCACCTTTTTCTTCTCTTTCTTCACCGCCTCAGCATTGTTTGTGGCCTTTTTTTGTTTTGATTTCCCTCCCCTTTCTTCCCACTGGATTGTTGAGTTCCCTTTTGGGTGGATTGTGCATTAAAAATTTATCCATTATGAGCGGGGGGGGGTAGCATATTTGGTTGTTTCCATTGCGTATTGTTTCACTAATAGGTTGTGCATTTGATTTTCTAGTGATTCCATAGTGGAAGACTGAACCAAACCTACAATTCCATCGACATACGGTCCATAATTTGGTTTCGCAAAGGCCAAATTAGACCTTGGAGCATTGGGTTGATATTATAGAGAATCCCAAACTAAGCATATATCAAGCCAACTTGTTGAGATCTAAGAATGGATTCCTCTTCGGTTGTCACTCGAGAAGTTGAAATATATTTTGAAATATATGGTAATAGTGATTTCAAAAGCTATTCTAACAAAAAATCTAGACAAATATTAGCTTTAATCAACCTCTTTATTATTCTCATCTCCTGAATGTGATCAGAAATGTGAGTGTATTTATTCTATCGAAATTTCTACAAAATATCAGTACCGACAACATATTGGACCAAAAGTTAAAAGTTATTGAGAAAAACAATGGTTAAATCAAGGAAGTTGTCATAAGAATTAGATGGAAGTTAGATGTACCATTTAGATATTTCACTAGTTAGGGTTCTTTGAAAAAGACTCAACTGAATAGAATCATGATTCAAAGAGTATGAGGAGCACCATAGATGGAAATTTTTGACATGGTCACCAGGGTCCTCTCTAGTTTTCCCTTCAAATTTTGGAATATATGAAAGCAGTTTGATAGGAATCGGTGGCCAAGTCGGATCATGGAACATAAGGTTGTTCATGAGTTTTAATAGGTCTAGCAATTTTAAAGTTACCATGAAAGAGATTCGAAGACTCTCTAGGGTTTGGTATTGAGGAAATTGATGTGAGGAAGTTCCTGCACCAATTATCCCATAAGGTTGGATGAGGTTGCCCATAGTATCCAGCTATGAAGAAATGATAGTGTTTTGAAAATGATTCCATTTGAAATCCAAGTGGTTACTAACTTGAGGTGTGTTATGTTCAGTATTCCTGGTTCCAGCCGAAACGAGTGTCATTGATACAGGAGCTATTGATCTTCCACCAAATAGTGAAAAGTTATAGATTTTAATTGTTGCGGTCAATACTTAACCCATAGTTTGAAAACTGAACCTTGGGAAAGGATTCCAGTTTCCATAAGACACACTTGAAAAAATAGGCGTGGGACCTACATATGGCAAGGATGAAGGGATGTGTCTTCCATACCAGGGATACCATTGGATAAAAGGATTGGAACCACTAGGAATATTCTAAAATTTTAGGAATAAGGGAGAGGATGTAAAAGGCATACTAGGTACCCCAATAACTGCCACATTAGACAAACTGGTAGTAGTGTTCGCAGGTACTAAAGGGATAACCACTCTAGTACTCAAAGACATAGGAATAGGTGAAGTGAAATTAAATGATAGTACCATTCCATTGTGTATGTTTGATAATGATACACTCACATGCAGAGGAGATACTCCACCAGCTGACATGGATGAGTTTATGGTATAAATATCCTCATATACTTCTCCTATATTCTACATGACAAAACTTAATGGTACACCAAGACTAGGTTGACTGAAAGGTCTAACTTGCACAAGTACTGGATGTCTCAAATTAGTAAGAGGTGAGTTATAATTCCTTGCAAAGTATTCATCTTGCAACTCTTTTATCTCTACTGATGGATGGTCAGGTTGAATATACATTAGTTCATGTTCCCTTGGACTCTCACTAATACTAGTCAGTTCGAGTGAACTACTTGTGTTGATTCTTCACTTTGTAGGAGGCAATTGTGGATTTGTAACCTTTGTGATATACAAGGATTTTGATCCTCCATAGCTAAAGAATTTATTTACACACACCTAAGGTTCAGAAGATATCACAAGAAAACCAAACCACATACCACTAAAAAAAATTCCTAAGTATCACAACCAGGAAAGTGAAGATATTCCTTCCAAAGGAGTTTCTGGGATGATGAGGGCCTAGAACATACTAGTGAAGAGATGAAAAGAATTTACCCAGGGTCCCAATACATTTTTTTTGGTGCAAGAAATTGAATCACTAACCACCCTCCCAAATTATTGCACGGGGTTTCCTCCCATGTCTACCCTAGGTACAGTTGAAATATCCTTCCATTATCACATGTGTAAGAAACCTACGCTAGGATACTATGGTTACCATATCTATAAGATAATTCCAGAGGAGCAACTACCAGTCTTATTTATGTGCATGGGAAAGGTAACAATCCTGGATTTCAAACATCACGACACCACACAAAACCAAAGGTGGTATTGAATGAACCCCTCTATGCACAAAAATATTAGTTTATGCTCTATTGAGTATTGGAGAGGTATCTGCACAACTCAAGTTTCACACAACCTTGTGCTTTACTCTTGTGTTGGAGGAGCTTTCCAGTTTACCTTCCTGTAAAAGTAGATTTCCTAAGCGGCAGGCCACTATGTCTGAATTTTAAAAAGTTTTGGATAGTTATAGATAGTCCTAATCCAAAACCATATCATAATATTGTCATCGGTGTCCCTAAAAATAAAATTGTTACTAATCAATTTTAAATATTAACGTTATTTTTAAGGATTGTTTTTACTTAGGGTGATGATCGTGCAACTTATGATGTTTTTTTACTTGAATGGAAAGAAAAAGTATGATGTGAAGTGTTTCAAATTAACATTATTGTTTAATTTCTCTTTCCTTTTTCAAAAATAATGAAACTTGTTTACTGAAATTTGGAAATCAAATGATTTTTTTTCTATTCTTTTTGAAAAGTTGAAAACAAATGCAAAATGAGACTAGTTAATCTAGTATGCACCTAAATGCTTTGTTTTATTATTTTCTTTTCAAAAGGAGAATGAAAGAAAGTGTAATGTACACAAAAATAAATAAGAAAAATGGATAAATGTATCAATCAGACTCAACATTTAGGCCTCATAAAACCCAACTTTCAATACCATACAAAGCTTGAAAAAAAACCTACTTGGAATGAACTATAGAAGTTTACAAAACCAAGTTTTTCCAAATCTTAGAAGAAGAAAGTTGAGGTTGGTTACTGAAGCAACCAAACTATAAGTTAACACCAACATCAATAGGGGTTGAAAACTCATAAATCGCCTACACTCCTACCAAGTAAAAGCCAAGAGGAGAGACCTAAAGGTCTTAAACGAAAAATCCATCTTAACTCACTAAAATGGAGGCTTACAACATAAAAAAACAAAGTCTTAAGCAAGAAACAGTCTAAAAAAAACTCAGGAGAAAGTCCCATAGGAATAAATAATGCAAAAACAGACTTTAAAAAAAACCCTATCTTTCACATGACCACTTATATTAAATGCATGATTGTTTATAAGACAATCTGCATACCATACATGATTGTGTTGTGGAAAACCCGCGTATTTGTAGAGTATACACGACTGCAATTATGGGATACTCACGGATTCCTCAAAAAAAATTCAAAAAGAAAAATGAATGGACTTAAACACTAAATGGTCGAACTGGACATACTGAATATTTATGAAAGCAAGCCATATAAAAGACTAGGAATGGACAAGACTAAAAAGAAAAATAAATCAAAGAGACCCCAAAAATTAGAGTCCTCAGTGGAGTCACCAGTTCTGTTGTGAGGGGAATCTATCTTGTTCCTAGGGTTTATAATTCCACCAACATACTATAAGTTTGCATATAGACAAACATAGTTACAATCATTTATTAAATAGAAAGAGATGACGACTATTTACCTCATTCCGATGGTTGATCCTAGCTTAGCCTTTTCTCTCTAATGCTCATCCACTTCCAATATTCAACACTTGAAAAAATAAAGCATATTTCCTCAAAGCATCTCCAGTGATTAAAACACATGAGAAATGAACATAAACAAACATTTCAATACAAAATAAAGTAAAATCTAGATCATTACTCGAAACAATTGAAGCATTCATTACACAATGATGGAAGGAGATAACAATATGTATTGATAGATTTTCTAGAAACATTACAAATCCTTTTCTTGATCTGTTAGAGAAATAATCCACCTTAGCAACATGGTCATACACCTAGGTTTAACTTATGTCATATGGTTTAACTTAGGTTATATTAATCAATCTTGTTCTATTAGGTGATTCTGGATCATTCAATGACAGTTGAGGTGCTCCATTTTGATAATCCTAAAATTTTAGGATCTCTAGTTTGATCATCCTGACAAACCAGACACCCTCATAAATGACAAGCCACTCCTTATCCCTTAAATCAGGGAATATGTTTGACTAGGGGCACTAGTGTTTGAATGTGGTTATTCTTTTGTCTTCTTGGGAATTGATTGTCTCCTAGATTCTCTCCCACTCACACATGTGCTCACCCATTCCTAGCATGCCTTCATTTATGATCCATCATGCTCCATTCATGTTCACACTTGAATTCATGACTGTTTGGTATGGTTTAGGAGCCTATTCGTCAACCTAAGGGGGGTTTAGGGGTCAAATCCTAGCCTAACACTTGTATCCATCCAGATGGCCTCCAAGGGCTCACAAATTTTCCCCATTGTATTATAAGTATGTACCATACATATCTATAAGTTGTACACTAATAGAAAGATAAGTTATTGGCGCCATCTATGTGTGTTATTTTGTTCTCTTTTATTGTTTTCTTGCATATTTTATGAATAAATTAGATTGTGAAGATTTCCTTAGCTCCTAGATCTCACTGTGAAGAAATATCACATGGTATCAGATGTTTGTGGAGCTTCAAATCAAAACCAGAGTGTTTGAGTTGATGTTTAGGGAATTTTTCCTGAAAATTTGAGTGTTTCCATTGTAGGTACAATAGTGTTTCCGTCACACAGTGCACAAGAATAAATGGAGAAGTATCATGTATTTATCACTCCATTCAACTATTTTAAATAGAATTCCTAAATTGTGATCCAAATGAGGTCGAAATGCCTATACAGATTCACCATGGGGACTAAGACAGATCCCAACTCTATTGTGGAGAAATTGAAGTACTTCAACATACTTGATGAGGAATTTGGTATGCTTTGTCTCGGAATTTTGAGAGACCTTGTATTCAATGTAGAAAATATTGGCACACCCAATGATTTTTTCTCAATATTTAGTCACTATTTGGGAACACCGATGAGATGAGAGGCCACTAGCTCAAAAATGAGCTAATCTCATTGAGTCCAGCTCACTATGAGACAATCCAAGAATTCTTCACCAAGTTCAAACCATTGGTGATTCAGCTGAAATAGTGTGGCATAGAGAATAAAGGTGATCATCTCATCTTGTATATCCTTTCTAATATAGGTCTTGATTATTCTTTGTTTGTTTCGACATTCCACTCATGCAATCTCACAATTAGAAATTGGAGGATTCCTGCGCTAGTAGAATTTATGGAGTCATTGATTCAGGAGAAAGACAAGTAAGTGAAAGTGGGTACCATCAAATACACCAAGGATCAAACCCTTGTTTCTGTGTGTCAAAACAATCCAATGGTAATAATAAACTCAAGGCTTTGAAGTAACAAAGAGAGAAAGAGAAGAAGCATTCATATACAGAAATCTCGAGTTCAATTAATAAGGATTCAAAATCCAAGAGGATGAAGAGTAAGAGAGCGAATCCCACATTTTTTTATTGAAAAATTTCAAATCATGAAATATATTTCTTCAGAAATATTATGGGCATCATGACCTAGCTCCTTGTAGAGAACAATATTGATGTTCCATCTTTTGCAAGAAGAGGGGAGCACAAGCTCTCTTTGAAGCAAGAAGATGGTAAGCACTTGCATGCTTTGTGTGCTTGGGAGAAACCTATTTCTCATATATATGTTTAATATGTATTTATTTCTTATTTATATTCTGATATATAAGAATCTGAAACCTCCATCACTTCCTTGGAAAAAACACCAAACAGTTCACCAAAGTTTCCTCCAAAAACTAGTCATTTTTCACTAGTTTCTGATGTGTCTTCTGAAATCTATTTCCCACTCCATTAAAATCCTTCCTATTCTGATTCTAAAGGTGATATATATTTTATTCCATTCATATATTCATTTACCCAACCATTTGATTCCCAAAAGACTCGCATCCCTCAAGTTCACTTAGTTGGAAAATCTCAAAATTGCCTAGTTTCCAGTGCTACGACACTTGTGTATGTTGCTTTTATGTCTTGTAGTCACTCGTTTCTTGGACATAAATGGAATTTTAATTCATGGGAATTTTTTTCCATATGTATGTACATTATCTCACCACCCATGGTTTGATTTTCAAGTCTCCATACCATCCAGGTTCGTTCAACTGTCAGTGTGATCTAGTTTCCCACTCTTCTCCTACTATGGACCAATTTTCTCATGGAGACATATATTTTATGTTGTATATGATATATATTCTGATATTTCCTCTCCTCATGAGATTTTTTATAGATTTATGAAGGTGCTTCATCAGATTTGGAAGAATATTCATGATTTAATTCATGATATGACAACTACACATGAGGCAAATTTTGGTGAATCTTTTGATGATATTTGGGAAAGAGTTTGCAGATATATCTATTACATTATTAAATATGCTTCCAGATAAGAGTATTCTTTCAAAAAAATAAATTCTTTTGATTCTCCTACATCATCAAATGATTACCATCAAGGGGCCTCTCCACATGTTCTTTGTCTACAACACATTGATGCAATGATGCATGATCTTGTCATCCACAACATCTTCACCAAGTACATCACCAAGAAGTTGTTCTTTCAGCTCATTCAAGTGAATACGATGACCTATTGAATCTTTTTTAATCATATCTATCATGTCAATTCTTGAGGGAGTATTTTCCCCATGAGGTTTTTCCTCTTTCTTTGTTTTACATGGACAAATAAAATTTCTGTTGTAAGAGGTGACTTGAGCCTTAGTTTCCAAGGCCTCAATAAAATTTTGGTATAATCTATACTAAGTTAGGATTAAGGGGTGGTTTTAGAGAAATAATCCACCTTAGTACCATGTTCATACACCTAAGTGACATTTTCATTTGTATTGTACTTATGTCATATGGTCTAACTTAGGTTATACTGATCAATCTAGGTCTATTAGGGGATTTTGTCTCATTCAATGACAGTTGAGGTGCTCCACTTTTATCATCTTAACAGTTGAGGAAATCTAGTTTTATCATCCTAACAACACAGGAACCCTCATTAATGATAGGCCACTCCTTATCCCTTAAATCAGGGAATATGTATGACTGGGGGCACTAGTGTGTGAATGTGTTTTTTTTTTTTGTCTTCTTGCACATTTATTATCTCCTAGAGCCTCTCCCAATCACACATGTTCTCACCCATTCCTATCATTCCTTCATTTATGATCCATCATTCTCCATCGATGTTCACACTTGCATTTATGACTGTTTGGAATGGTTTGGGAACCTATTGGTCAACCTAAGGGGGGTTTAGGGGTCAAATCATATCCTGACACTTGTATGAATCTAGATGGACTCCAAGGGATCATTAATTTTACCCATTGTATTATAATTATGTACCATACATATCTACAAGTTTTACAATAATAGACATTAGAGGAAATTTCAACTCAAAATGGGCCTCCTAAAATGAACTAATAAAATAATAGTTAAAATAATAAAATAATATTTATTAATTTTGGAGGAAGAAAATAAAAAAAACTACTTTTTGTTTGTATTTTTGACACATCTCCCTGTGTTTTTACTCAAATTTCAATCGGGAGAGCTCGTTGGATGCGGAATTAAATTCCGCATCCAACGAGCTCTCCTGATCGAAATTTGAGTAAAAACACAGGGAGATGTGTCAAAAATACAAACAAAAAAGTAGTTTTTTTTATGATACCTATCCCCAAATTTATATTAAAAAAGTGTTTAAGACCTATACGGTATTTCAAATTTAAAGCAATTTCATTGGCTAACACATGATGACATGGAATTTGATTAAAAGTTAAAAGGCCCATTTTGAGTTGAAATTTCCTCTAATGAATATCATTTATTGGTACCATTTATGTGTGTTATTTTGTTCTCTTTTATTGTTTTACTGCATATTTTGTGAATAAATTAGATTTTGAATATTGACTTAGATCCTAGATCTCACTAAGAATAAATTCTCACATGATCATACTCATTTTCAATATACATATCTGAGTCATCTTTCTCCTGTCCTCAATGAAAGTTCTCCAACATAACTTTGCCTCCAAATTTGGTCCCCTTTTCCTCATAGCCTTCCCCTATTTTTAATATTTTTTTGTGAGGAAGGATTTCGAAGATATGATGGTTCGGTAATTTGGGGAGGTTTCCAAACCTATGTTATTTTTTAATGGTTATACAATATCTAAGAACATTTAGCATCATTGCATCAGAATGATATGAAAAAGGATCAGTGAAAGACAGACAACCACAACCACAAAAAAGAACACACTTGGGAAACCCTAATCAAGAATAAAACCTAGAAAAAATTTCTCTATATAGATGTATTAAAAGTACAAATACAAGAACCCAAACAAGTTCTCCTCCTAGAAAATATGTTTGTCTCTCTCTCCTATGCGTTATACACAAGTGAGTGTGTGTTCTAATGAGAAACACATATCCTCTATTTATACTCTTCCTGCCACTGGAAATTTACCCTAACAAGTTGGCCCCAAAAAATTTACTGTGCCAACTTCACCTAGGAAGACAGAAAACAATATTATATTATATTCAAGAGGGTACTATTGACCCAACTTACAATGAAGATTATACCTCATGACTCTATGATGTCCAAATCCAATGGTAACATCTCTTTGGAGGAATAATACATCTCCCTTGGGTTACATCAGTAAAATACATTTATAATATTCTTTAAATTTACAATATTTCAACACTCCCCCTTAACGAGAAGAGTATTCTATTGATAAAAACATCATCAACTATAGGAGCAGAGAGTGAGAGAATCTGGGTAACGTCCCCATACTCCATAATGCAGATAAATTAAAATTTTTTCTTTAAGAACCTTTGTCTCCTTTCTAAAATAGGGCATGGGCTTTAAAAAACTCTTCAACCTTCATTCTCAAGCTTATAAACCACTGTAACAGACATTTCTCCCTTAATAGATCCCTTCAGCGACTCAAAACACCTTTTTCCACACTAGACCTATCCTTTCTGCCTTCTGCCCTTTGGAACTCGAAATTCAAAACACAAACATGACAAAAACATTAACCTTCCACCCTTATTCCTTTCCACCTTTCTTCCTTCTGCTCGGAACTCGGAAAGTGGAGAACCAACGTTTGACGAAAACCTTAGGGTACTTTTCCTCCTTTCTCCCTTCCGCCCTTAGAAGTCAAAAGTTGGAAGAACAAATTTCAATGGATTCATTTAATCGACCTTCCTCCTCTTGTCTTATGCATTTCCTCCTTCCTCCTTCGGAACTCAAAAGTTGAAAGACCAACTTTTCAATGGAATCGTTAATGACCTTCTGCCTCCCTCCTTTCTCCTTCCTCCTTTGAAACTCGGAAGTCAGAAACATAACCATTTGATGAACTTACCCAACCACATTTTGTATTCTACCTTCCTCATGGAACTCGGAAGTCGAAAATAAAGCCTTCAACCTTAAATTGTTCCCATTTTCACTTCCCACCTCTTTCCTTCCACAGGTGAATCCCGGAGTGCGAAAGCACACTTTTACCTTAGAATTTTTAGCTCTTTCCACTTCCACCTTTCCTCCTTCTATACTTGCAACTTCGAAAGTTGGAAACTCCAAAAAATGATGGAATCCTTTCCATGGTTCCACCTTCCAAATTCCACCTTTCCACCCTTTAGTGAGGAACTCGGGAATCAGAACTTAACCTTTTCCTTATAATGTTTCTACACTCTTTCGCTTTTTCCTTCTGTAGGTGGATCCCAGGGTGCAGAAAACCCACACTATTCCTTTCCCAACTGCTCATTCTGCTTTCTACCTTCCCCCTTCCCATGCGGATTTCCAAGGGTAGAAACACTAAGTTAGAAGCATTCCGACTCTATAACAGGCTTACAACCTTTATGAACTTAGGAAAAAATGCATAAAACATACAAGGAAAGAATAGATGCAAATGCACTAACATTCATCAACAATAACTCTAATGAAATACTTAACAAGCATGCATTATCATCCATTCATCATATTAATAAGGATTCTACATAACCAGTATATTCATTCATAAGAAAATACATCGTTGAAATAACATAGAAGAGAATACTTATCTAGATTATGGAGTCATCCTGCAACTAGCTATGTTGTTGCAACGTTCCACCCAACCATAGGCAAGTGTGCTCATTAATCTCTCAACACCACTTCCACCCTCAAGCTGGGCATGATTTCCACAAGGAACTAGGGAACCATAGGCTCACACATAGCCAAAAAATATCAAAATTCATCCAAGCCAAATACAATTGGGCTTATCAGGTTACAGGAATACAAGGAAAATACTACTAGGTTTATCAGGACTTACTCAGCCTAGCCAGCACACATATGGTTTTACCATGACTTACTCAACCAAACCAACACACATATTAAGGACCATCCAAGCCAACTAATAGATGGGTTTCTTGGGCTTACTCATCCAAGCCAACATACATCAAAACACACATACAACTAGATCATGTCACACATAGTCAAGCCAACACACAGTTGAGTTTCATAGATTGTCCAACCAAGCCAATATACAATTGGGTTTCACAGGATACTAAGGAAAACAAGCCAAAAAGATGGGTTTCACAAGCTACATAGCCAGATCATGTCACACACATTCAACCCAACTCATAGTTGGGTTTCACAAACTTTCCATCCAAGCCAATATACAATTGGGTTTCACAAGATACCAAGGAAAACAAGCCAAACAGATGTGTTTCACAGGATACTAAGGAAAAGAAGACAAATAGATTGGTTTCACAGGATACATAGCCATATCATGTCACACACAATCACGCCAACAAACAGTTGGGTTTCACAGACTGTCCAGCCAAGCCAATATACAATTGGGTTTCACAGGATACTAAGGAAAACAAGCCAAATAGTTGGGTTTCATAGGATACATAGCCAAGCCACCTCACAATTGGGTTTCACAAAATTCACACTGATGCAAGAGAATCCAGCTCGGGGTTCATTAACTGATGAATCAGCTTAGCATCCAGCTCGAGGTTCATTGATTGATGAATCACCTTGCCTTGTAATCCATTTATAGATAGGGTTCACTGATAAGTAGATAGAATTAGTTTTGATTGTAATAAGTGGCAATTTTTCCTTTGTTCTCGTTGATCCATGAGCAGATTACTCAAGGATTGATCTTTGTCGATAGGTTTTACTTTTGTCAGGTCCTCAGATCCAACTTAATCAGATCTGATAGGTTTTTCTATGTGTTATAAAATGATTCAAAGGTAATATAATGGAGAGAGAAAAAAGAGTGTAGCAGAGTAGAGTGAGAGATGAGATAACAAAGAGTGTGCACAGAAGGAGTGAAGAAGTAAATTCTTTGTGTTTGAGTTTCTGATCTGATTGAATAAAGAACAGAGGATTGCATTTCATGTGTTTTGATGAATTCCATGTTGATATGTAAATATGTAGAGTTATGAATTCATCCTACGTCTGCTCCAAATAAATTATGTGTATAAATTCTTAGTTTCTAAGTTGCAGCAAAATTGATCCTATCAGTGATAAATTTGGTGATCTACGAAGATATATCTCATAGGATATCGAATGGAAAAGAAATATCACGATGGAGATCGATGCTCACAATCTGTTCCGCATCTAGAAATAGATCAACGATGGAGAATCAACCCGCAAGAATCAACTGTTGATGTAATTGTAACTTCAGAATGTATTCACTTGTATATCTTATGTATTGTACCCCCGATGTTTATTCCGGGAAGTGTTTGTAATTTAATTGAGTCATGTCATGCGCCGATGTTTCGATCATGAGTTTCTATAACGTAAACAAGTCATGTTAAGTCATTGTAGGTAACCCTCCTATTTTTCAAGGTTTAAAGTCCCCGCAGTTGCGGGGCCCTAGGGTTATTAGACTCTACTAGTGAATTCGGACCTAGTGAGTTATTTTCAAGTTGGCAATTAGTATAAATAGAGAGTGAGCCTCTCTATTTAACACACACTCACTCACATTTCAGTTGTAGTGCATAGCTGAGGGAGAAGAAGTTGTTGGGGATAGAAAGAAAGAGACTACTTCTATCGGGAGATCATCTTACTGTTTTGGGGTTTTACTTTTGGTGCTGACTCTATCTCTGAGGAAGTTGTAGGGTTTTCTCCATTTATGGTTTCCTTGAGGAAAAACACTATGTTCATTGTCTCTTGTGCTTGATTTCTATGCTTGTTATTCTCTTAGTTAAAGATCCTAATATAATGCTAGCTTGAATGATAAAAAACTAAAATGGTATCAGAGCTAACCTGAGAAGAAGACACTATGCAGCTGCAGAAATGAGGGATTCCTATTTTTTGGATCTCTATCCATATATTTTCATCAAAAGAAGGTTGGGCTGACTCTCCTCCCTAGGGCACATATTTCTGTCAAAGCAGAATTTGATTCTGAGCATTTTCATTTTTTGACCCGGCACTACTGCCAGAAATTAGGGCTTTCCACAGAAGTGGAATTTTTGAGTGAGCCCATGCCTGTATTTATCTCTCCTCAAAATAAAATTTTAGAGATCAAGATCAAAGCATTTGGTTGGACAGAACTTTTGGAAAGTCAAAATCTGCTCCTAAACTAGCACTGCAGAAATTCAACTTCAGATCCAGATCCGACATCTTGACCTAGTAAGATCTAAATCTTTTGTATTTCCATTTGAGGTTCTTAATTAAGATGTCTCATCATACCAATATTGATGAAAACCTTGAGGGAGATGATAACTTTTGAACCTGGAAGTATAGGATCTCCTTGGTCCTAGAAGAAAATGAGTTGGACTCCTACATCAATGAGGAGGTTCCAGTTCCAAAGGAAGATAAGGCTAAGGCCTTACACAAGAAGAAGTTGGTTATGGGTAAGAGAATTATTTCTGATTCAATAAAGGATCACCTCATACCATAGGTGTCCTCTCTAAAGACACCTAAAGCCATGTTTAATGCCCTAACCAAAATGTTTGAAGGGAAGAACATAAACCGGAAGATGACTTTGAGGAACTAGTTGAAGAATGTAAAGATCTAGAATCATGGAGACCGTACAGTCATACTTTACAAGGGTCTCCTAGATCAAAGAACAACTTGAAGTAGTAGACGAAGAAATGGAGAATGCAGAAATTGTGATGACAACCTTGAATGGTCTCCCTAGATCATGGGATTCTTTCATCCAAGGAATCTATGCTAGAAAGAAGCTAATCAAGTTTAGTAGATTGTGGGAAGAATGCTCACAAGAAGAATCTCGAATAGTAGCTTGAGAAGAAAATATGGGAAATGAAGATAAAGCTCTCATAGTACAGTCCAAGAAAGGAAGAAGGGAAAATAATCATCACCAAGGTAAGAATTCTCATCAGAAAGATAATTTTGTAAAAACAAACAAGGATCCATCCAAACTTAGATGCTATACATGTGATGAAAGAGGACGCTTTTCTAGAAATTGTCTCATGAATAAGAATGGATCTAAGAAGAAGAAGAACTCGAAAAGAAGACATCATGCTCACATTGCTGAGGATGATGATCCTCCCAGAAAGAGAGTAAAACAAGAAAGTGAAGACTGTTCAAGTGATGAATAATATGTTCTGATCTCCACTCTCACGGGAACTGTCACACATGGAAGAAAATATTAGCTTATCGATAGTGGGGCTTCCAAACACATGACAGGATTCAAGGAATCCTTTGAGAAACTATCCGAACATAATTCACCTCATAAGGTGAAACTTGGGGATGACTACCAATATCCCATCAAATATAGTGGTGAATCCTCCTATAAGCTAGACTCTATAAAGTCTATGAAAATGAAGGATGTCTTGTTTGTACCAGGACTAAAGAAGAATATTCTCTCCATATCAGCACTAGATGCAAAAGGCATGAGGGTTGAATTTGTATATGGCCAAGTCCTCATGTGGCCAAGAGGAAATACTATTTAGGATGCAATAGTAATTGGAGAATAAGAAGGAGGATTATACAAACTGAAGGGCCATCCAGAACAAGCTTTGGTCCATGACACAGTAGATCCAAATGAACTTTGGCATAGAAGGCTTGCACATGTGCATTACAGAGCACTACCACTTGCATGAAAAGTTGTTGAAGGTATTTTAGAAATTCAGGAAAAACATGATGAAGTTTGCAAAGGATGTGCAAAAGGAAAGAACATGAAGAAGACATTTCCAAGCAGCGAGAGCAAAGCAAAAGGAATCTTGGAAATCATTCACTCCGATGTATGTGGTCCAATGTCATCCAGTTCTTTAAGTGGGTATGTATACTATGTTTCTTTTATTGATGATTTTTCTAGAAAGACATGGATATACCTTATGAATAACAAAGATGAAGTATTCAGGAAATTCAAGGAATTCAAAGCCTTGATCGAGAACCACACTGAAAAGACTATCAAGCCCTTTCGATCAGATAATGGCGGAGAATTCACATCAAATGAATTCGAAGAGTTATGCAAAGATTCATGGATTAAGAGGGAGTTATCCACTCAATATAATCCACAATAGAATGGGGTTGCAGAAAGGAAGAATAGAATGATCATGGAAGCTGCAAGAGAAATGCTTCATGATTAAGATCTTCCCATGCATCTATGGGCAGAAGTTGCTAGAACAATGGTGTATGTACAGAATCGTACTCCACACAGAGTACTCAAGAACAAGACACCTGAAGAAGTATTTTCCGGCAAGAAACCAGAAATCATCCATCTTAGAATATTTAGCTGTCCATTGTACATACACATTCCGAAAGAAAAGAGGACAAAGTTAGATTCTTCAGGAAAGAAGGGTATATTTGTGGGATACTCTGAAAGCTTGAAGGCTTACAGAATATAATTCCCAGGTTTCAAGAAGATTGACATCAGCAGGGATGTAACATTTGATGAAGAATCAACTTACAACAAATCCATAAAGAGACTTGCTGAAGATCCTGAAGAAACAGAAGCACCCAGAATTCATGACACAACCATGAACGAAGAAATTCAAGAAGAAGATCGAGAATTAGAAGAACCTCAAGAACATGTAGATCCACCTCAGGAGAAGAATCCTCACAAGAGGAAACCTGCTTGGGTACGAGAAGCTATACAAGGTGCAAAAAGATATGGGGCTCTAGAAGAGGACCAGGTCCTGCTTCGGGTATGTAGCCTTATTATGTGATTTCATCGATAAAGAACCTTCCAACTATGAAGAAGCGATAGAAAGGAAATAATGGAAGGATTTTATGATCAAAGAGAATCAATCAATCATGAAGAATGATGTTTGGGATGTTGTCCCAAGACTAGAATGGAAGTCTGTTGTAACTTTCAAATGGATCTACAAGATCAAACATGCTGCATATGGCAGCATAGATAAATATAAAGCAAGATTCATGGCTCGTGGATTCTCATAAAAAGAAGGAATAGATTATGAAGAAACTTTTGCACTTGTAGCCAAATACACTTCCATAATATCAGTACTTGCTATGGCTGTAGTGATGAAATGGTAGATACACCAAATGGATGTCAAGACTGCTTTCTTGAATGGTGTAGTGGAAGAAGAAGTGTATGTAGAACAGCCACTCGATTTTGAGACACATGATAGGGACTCTCATGTGTGTATATTGAAGAAATCCCTGTACGGTTTGAAACAAGCACCCAGGACATGGTACGACAGAATTGATGGCTTTCTATCCAGTTTAGGCTTTACCAAAATTAAAGCAGATTCCAACCTTTACTACAGGTTGAAGATGCTAACCCAATGATAATCCTATTGTATGTAGATGATATGTTTGTAATAGGTATGGATGGGTTGATTGCTGATACGAAGAGGAAGCTTGCTGCTGAGTTCTAAATGAATGACTTGGGTATGATGTAGTATTTTCTAGGCATGGAGGTGTGGAAGAATGTAGATGGAATCTCCCTTAGGCAAGGGAAGTATCCAGTAGAGATCCTAAAGAGATTCGGGACGATGGACTGCAAGGCCATGAACACACCTATGGCATCGGACCTAAAGCTATTGAGTGATGCTTCATCAGAAGTAGTTGATGCTATGATGTATCATCAGATGATTGGGTCCTTGATGTACCTGATGAACATGAGACTAGATATTTGTTTTGCTGTGAACACCTTGAGTTAGTTCCTGATAGATCCGAGACATGTTCACTTGATTGCTGCAAAGCATATTCTAAGGTGCCTGAGGGGTACAGTTGATTATGGGCTCAAGTATGAGGTGAATCATAAGATTAACCTGGAGTTTTATGTTGATTCAGATTGGGCAGGCAGTGCTATCTATAGAAAGAGCACTTCAGGGTGTTGCTTCAGTATGGGATCAAGTGTGATCTCTTGGTTTAGCAAGAAGCAATCCTGTGTGGCACTAAGTACAGCTAAAGTAGAGTATGTTGTAGCTTGTTCAGTTAGTTGTGAGGTAGTATGGTTGAGGAAGCTACTATTCAATTTATTTGATCGCCACTTGGATGCTACTTGTATATATTGCAATAACCATATTTGTGTGAAGTTGTCGAAGAACCCAATGTTCCATGACAAGTCGAAGCATATCGAGATCAAGTATCACTATATTAGGGATATGGTGTAGAAAGGAGCAGTGAAGCTCCAGTATGTTGTGACGGATGAACAGATAGCTGATGTGTTGACTAAGATATTAGCCAGAGTGAAGTTTGAGTACTTTAGGGAGAAGCTTGGTGTTCTCCATATTGAGGTTCCCTCCAAGGGGAAGTGATGAGTTCGTGAGCCATTCTGACATGGTGAGAGGATTGGCTCCTTCCATGGTTAGATGTAAGGGTTGAGCCATTCTGTCATGATTGGCTCCTTGCATGTCAGATATGAGTGCTAAGCCATTCTGATGTGACTATAGGATTGGTTCCTACATGATCAGATATAAGTGTTGAATGCCATTCTTGGAATGGAGGCACCTTGTCAGTTACCAGGAATACTCGGTTTGGGACTAAGAGCCATTCTGATGTGACTGTAGGATTGGTTCCTACATGATCAGATATAAGTGTAGAGCCATTATGATGTGACTATAGGATTGGTTCCTACATGATCAGATATAAGTGCAGAGCCCTTCTGACACGATGGATTGGTTCCTCACATGGTTAGATGTAAGTGCAGAGCCCTTTTGACATGTAGGTAGGATTGGTTCCTCACATGGTCGAATGTAAGTGCCGGGCCTTTCTAACATAGATGAATGGATTGGTTCCTCTCATGGTTAGATGTGAGTGCTGGGATTTTCTGACATAGATGAATGGATTGGTTCCTCTCATGGTCAGATGTGAGTGCTGGGTGTGCCTTTCTGACATGGTGTTGGATGTGTTCCTCTCATGGTCAGATGTAAGTGCTAGGTGGGCCATTTTGACTTAGGGTTAGATATAAGTGCTGAAAAAGACCTACATGGAGGCTAGGCCTACAACTAGCATGAAAAAGGGTTGGTTTTGTAGAACTTCCTATGACAAGAAGAATCAAGAGATAGCACCTGTGATGATGATCCAATAGAGATGTTCCAGAACTAGAGATGATCTAGATCAGGTGATGATCCAGATCTAGTGATGATGATCCATATCCAATGATGATCCAGATCCAGATGAAGATGAATTGAAGATGACGAGGACTCGATGATGATCCAGATGATACAAAGAAGAAGACTTGTGATAATAAATTGTGTCGAGAGAATACCTTCCTAGTTAAGAGGGAATGTTGATGTAATTGTAACTTTGAAATGTAGTCACTTGTATATCTTATGTATTGTACCCAGATGTTTATTCTGAGAAGTTTTTGTAATGTAATTAAGTCATGTCATGCCCCGATGTTCCGATCGGGAGTTTCTATAATGTAAACAAGTCATGTCAATTCATTGTGGGTAACCCTCCTATTGTTCAAGGGTTAAAGTCCCCACATTTGTGAGTCCCTAGGGTTATTAGACTATCCTAGTGAAGTTGTACCTAGTGAGTTATTGTCAAGTCGGGAATTAGTATAAATAGAGAGTGAGCCTCTCTATTTAACAAACACTCACTCACACTCAGTTGTTGCGCATAGCTGAGGGAGAAGAAGTTGTTGGGGCTAGAAAGAAAGAGGCTACTACTGTCGGGAGATCATCTTAATGTTTTGGGGTTTTACTTTTGGTGTTGATTCTATCTTTGAGGAAGTTGCGGGGTTTTCTCCATTTATGGTTTCCCCGAGGAAAGACACTGTGTTCATTGTCTCTTGTGTTTTATTTTTTTTTATTTTTATTCTCTTAGTTATATACCTTAATATAATGCTAGCTTGAATGATAAAAATATAACGTCAACGGTGGGGAAAGTTTGAGTTGCAGAATCGAGGAAATATGGAAATTGTGATCCTACATCCCGCATGCAGAATAGAATGTTGTAGACATAATTAGTTGTGGAAATAAATATTGTCAAGCCGCATCTCGCATCCCGCAAGTTGCGAAAAGGAGATTTGTGGGGAGCATAATTCAAAGAAAAACATTTTCGCATCTCGCATTCCGTAGAGTTTGTGGAAGGAAGATTTATGTCAGGAAATTCAACCTGTTAACAGAATTCTTAGATATATTTGGTTATTTAGGCCATCAAAAACCGTCAAGCCAAAATTCCCAACCACACACACATCAAAACATAGTCAAACCAACCTTCAGTTGGGTTTCTTAGACTGCAAAGGAAATGAATCACACCTGGTTAATTTCTCACCACAACTCAGCAACACACGATTCCCTCTGTAACACAAAGACAAAAATTTTTACTTGAAAAACACATTGTCACTTATACAAACATTGTGGAAAACACTTTTGTTACTCAGGATAGTCGAACCACCATACTACGCGTCTCCAGAAAAATTGGTGTGAACGAATGATTGGGGATCCTAGAATAATGAATCACAATGGCGCTTAGGAAAAAAAAAACCTTTCTCCTGACTGAGGAAAGAATGACTAGCATCCATCACATGCTTCCTTGTGTTAGAAGCAAGATCGCGGGTTCCCAGAATGCATACTTGTACGCTTGTTCAGAATCACAATCAGGCTTCCATGCCTTGCTCTGCCCAAGGAATTAACTACCTATACCAACTTCTAGAAGAAATTGATGATTGAGGACAGAGGACAAAAAGGTAGTTGAGGGTTCATGGGTTCCCCCATTGACATATGGTCACACCTTATTGGCTCAAGGGGGTTTGAATAACTCCCCACCCTATCCCTTATGGAATCATTCCCCCATCTATTTCATGTTGCAGTCCCATAGCTAGTTGTGTTATTTTATTAATTGCATATTTACATGATATATCAATATATATATAATGTTCTTGACTTAGCACTATCACCATAGGAATCAACCTTGATCACCTATACAAAACACCAGATCAATGGCAGGGCCTTGGCCTTGAGCTCTATGCCTTGATCTCAATAATATATACATCATGTACAATATTAATACCATCAGGTCAAACAAGGGGTATTACATTCTCCTCCCCCTTACAACAACATTGTCCTCGATGCTTTATAAAAATTGAACAAAATGCTACACTAGCATCACCCTCAGTGCTCTACAAAATTGAACCAAATTGGAGGTGCCAAACACATGGCATCCTCCAGCTCCCAGGTAGGCTCATTAGGACCGAGGTGCTTCTAGTGCACCTTCACTTGTCCAATGGCACAATATGGAACTCTTCCAAGTCCTTGATTGCATGCATGAGTCCATACCACCAGTCTCTTTTTGGTCGTGGAGAATCCTTCTCCACATCTTGGAACATCTTCAATGTCTCTGGAAAATAGCAATACCTATGCTAAGGCCCCAAGAAATGAATCAATTTTCATGTCAGATTCACAATATTTTTCCAAAATCATAGATGAATCACGTGCACATGTGTATTGACATAAAATCACAAGAAGTTGCCAAGTAAACCAAATACTTATGTGCATAAGTATCTTCTTTAACCGAGATCTGGAAGCCTTGCTTCAGAGCCTAACACCTATTTCGGTGCTCAATGGAAGCTCTGCTCTAGATTCTAACACCTCTTTGGTTTCTCAATGGAATATTTTGTGAAGGGCTTAGCACCTTCTCCAAGTGCTCACCAAGATCAGGTGCTTCCTTTTCGGAAACCATAATGAATTAATTCACATGTCAAATTCTGTCCTATAGGATTGAATCTTGAACAAGATTTTACAAAATCATAGATGAATCATATGCATAGGTGTATTTACAAAAAATCAACAATATTTCTAATTAAATAAATTACTTATCTTTGTAAGCATGTCTCAACCAAGATCTAGAATCCCTACACCAGAGCCTAACACCTCTTGGGTTCTCAATCGAATCTCTACTTTGGCTTAAGGGCCTAGCACCTCCTCTAAGTTCTCACCAAGATCAAGTGATTCCTTTTCGGACACCATAATATCTATGGGTTATTCTCTTAAAAGATCCCCCACTCTCGTGACAGTCCCCTTATGCGACGTGAATGGGTGCAGAAAGAAGTCTAATAGAATGTCTTACACCTTGGGCATTCACAGTGATGCATATCGGTGCCTAGATGGCCAAGGGGAGAAGCTGTGTACCCAAGTACATCCTTCTAGAGGATCCATCTTGTTGTAAAGGAAAGTATCCTATGGCTAGGGTTTAAGAGGCCATCAACATACTGGGGTTGAAAGAGAGATGCACAATGTTCAA